>CM049603.1:7671877-8091934 GCA_026979955.1 Megalurothrips usitatus
CAGCGACGGGGGAGTTCCGCTACGTCATATGTATGTTGAGCACATGGCCAATAAATTCTGACCGGCAACCCGAGATGCTGATCCAAGGAGCGACCGCTTTTGCGCCGCATATGCCATTTTAACCCCCCTTACCCTCCCCTCACGCCCCCCTTTTACCCCTCCCCCTTACCCTCCCCCCTTACCCCCCACGTCCTCCCCTCTTGTCTTTGCTCTACACGTCGCCCATTATGTGCACGTCAGCACTTGAGCTCGCAATGCCACCAGCAAAGCCCGGGGTGTGAACACGGCATGAACTATGATCACTAGAGAGAGAAATAGAGGGAGCTAGCGGGTGGGACGGTGAGGCAAACAGAGGAGAGAGTGAGAGGGGGGACGGAGGATGGGACAAGAGAGAGAGAGAGAGAGAGAGAGAGAGAGAGAGAGAGAGAGAGAGAGAGAGAGAGAGAGACAGAGACAGAGAGAGAGGGACGATCAGGACGCGAAGATGGAGTGAGATGGAGAAAGGGGGTGTTTTGGCGCGGCGCGCATGCGCGGTGAGTGCCGAGGATACCACGTGGTGTGTCAGCTGAGAGCCGCCCTGCCCCCTCTCTGCGGGGGGTCCCGGACGGCCGGCCGGCCCAGCTTGGCGCTTTGTTTGAGCAAAGCCAGCGTTCCAAAAGGAGCTGCTGTCCGGGCCGGCAGGGCTGGGCTGGGCTGGGCAGGGCAGGGCAGGCCGGCAGGGGGCGGCGGGGTACCCGGGCGGGCGGGCAGGCGGGGGCAGTTTGCTTGCTCGGAGGGACAAAAGGCTGTGATTGGCTCCGGCATGGCCCCGCCGACCAATAAGAATTGATGGCGATGATGGTAAAGATGCGAAGAAGGCGGGGGGGGGGGGGGAGAGAGAGAGAGAGAGAGAGAGAGAGAGAAATGCGATTGAAAATAAATGTGCGGGCGAGGTGAAGCACCCCTATTGCGATAATTTTTCAAAGGTGTTCCCAAGTATTCTGGTTGAAAATATATTCTTGGTACGGAAGTATTGGGAAGTTTGAATAACGACCCACCCCCTTCTGCCGGAATTTTCTTGTGTTGCGTAAATATTTCTTGTCATTTTTTTTTGGCGGGGGGGGGGGGCGCCCTCTGAGATATGACAAATAGCCTGGGCTTGTGGTAGGGCGGGATGAAAGCGGGTGCCTCGTTGTATGCATGGCCTCTCCACCCCCTCCCCTCCCCCCAAGACTTCCGATCGGTTCTTTTCGTGAGCTCCGCCAGTCAGGAGGCCGGCCGAACAAGCAGGAGTAGTACCACTCGGTACGAATCGGGAGAGTAAAGCAAAAAGGGGAAGAAACTGTCGTAGCGATCAGCACAGCCTGATATCGGCGGTGTGAGCTACACCAAAGAAACTGCTGATCCGATGTAGTCTTTGTGCGGAAAACTACGGTCGCATTGGAGCGTGCTAGATAATTGGGGAAAACTATTTTTTTTCCTCGTTAACTAAGTTCAGTAACGAATTTCTTTTTATGGAACTACAGTTTGGGCAGTGTAGTGTAAACTGTAGCTTCACCGTGGATCCTCTCACCCGCATCTCCTCGAGGCTATGAGGGGGTGCTCGTGCTAATGAGAGAGCAGAGCAGCGCTGTAGGATGGCTGACCGGCTGCAGCTGAGAGAGAGAGAGAGAGAGAGAGAGAGAGAGAGAGAGAGAGAGAGAGAGAGAAGCGGGGCTGCAAGGTCGACTCCCTCCCCCGCCCCGCCGCCCCCACCGGGCCACGCCCCCCCCCCCCCTCCCCATCGATCTGTACTGGGTTAGGTTGCGCTTGGCCCACTCCCCGCAGCGGCGCGCCGTATCGAGATCCCGATCCGAGGAAAAGGGGAAACAAGGGGAGAAAAAAGACTCTCCCGATAATGTTTTTTCACCTCGGAAACATGTCCGCGGTTTTCGTGTTTTGTTTAATTTTTTTTTCTTGCCTTCCCACTTTTACTTCCAAAAAAAAAAGTCGGGAGGGAAAATTTTGCGCGGCTCGCTGCCTTACTGCCCGGCGCTCTAATCCAGCTCGATCCTCTCTTGCAGACTCGCTCCTGTGGCCGCGGTCATCTCGTAAACAAGGTAGGCAGACGTGCACCCTCCCCCATTACATTCTCTTGCCCCGTCTCGCTCTCGCACCACGCGATAGTAGTCCTGGTCTTTTCAGGACTCTGCGGCTAGGTGGCCACGAGTGCGTGTATCCCCCCCCCCCCACCACCACGTCGAAGATAAGTCCGTAGATAGACTCTCGGGTTCCATTTCGCACGTGTCATGCTGTCTCTGTCGCTCCTGCCCCCCCCCCCCCCCCCCCCTCTGTCTCGCTTCCTCTCCCCCTCCCCGCCTATACTCTCTTTTCGCCATTTGCGACAGATCTTTTCACACGACGCTGTCGATGACGTCCCCGTGGCGCCAGGCGCCCCGCCCCGCCTGCTGGCGTGACGTCAGTCCGAGCTCCCCCGGGGGGGGGGGGGACAAGTGGGGTAACCCCCTCCCCGGCGCGAGCTCACGCATAACTGGCTGCATAAAGGGGGGACGGGCGGGAGAGAACAGCTGGATTTGTGTGCGAGCCCATGATGACGCCAGGGCTCCGGGGGCGTGGTGGACGGGGGACGGATGAAGCGCCTGGTTGAAGCGCCCGGCTGAAGCGCCCGGCTGAAGCGCCCGGCTGAAGCTCCCGGATGACGAAGCACGTCGAAAAGGAAGCACGTCCTCGCAGGACACGAGCACACCACGTTCGGCTGCAGCATCACATCGCGTGGAGGCGGCAGAGGCGGCCGCCCGTCGGGCACGCAGCCGCGCCTCCCGAGCGCACGCGTGTGGTGCGGCCGGCCTACCCCGCCGCTGGCAGGCGCTCACCGGGCGCTGCTGCCGCTGCCCGGCACCGCATCCTTTCCTCCTCCAATACGATCCGATGCCAGACGGGCGGCGGGGTTTTCGGACATGGCGTGGCGAGGAGGGGTGGCGGTGGTGGTTGTGGTGGTGGTGGTGGTGGTGGTGCGAGAGGCCGGGGGGGGGGCATTCCCCCAACTCGTTACACAGATGGTTATTGGGGCGCTCGGCGGGGGTGGGGGGGGGGGGAGGGCTAGCAGAGTGAGCATCCCAGCTCCCATCCCCCCCCCCCCCCTCAGCGCAGCAGCACCCCTCGCTGCCACATCCCGCCGCCACCGCCGCTGCTGTGTTCCCACAGCTGTTCGTTCTCCGGTCAGGTTCACCCTGCCACGGCTCTCCGGGCGCACATAGAGTAGCGTATTCATTTCAGTCCGCCACGCCATTTTATTAACCATATTTTAAATGCAGTTCTACTTTTGAAAAAAAATCTAATATTTTTTAATGTATGGTTTGCACACTGCCCCAAGCTGTGCTAGAATGATGTTAGGGATGCAAATACAAATCGTTCACAAATAGCCTCCTTTTGTGAAATGTTGCGTCGGAATAATTTCGCAGACATTTGTTATCACTATTACCACATTTATATTCAAAACGTCGGCGGCGGGTCGGGGTCGGCGGGTCAGAGAGGGTTGGCGGCTCGGGGTGCAGATGCGATGCGGGGCACGAGACGATAAGCGGGCGACGTCACGCCGGACAGGACCCGCGTCACCGCAGAGCCGGCAGAGAGAGAGAGAGAGAGATACAGAGAGAGACAGAGACAGAGAGACAGATACAGAGAGAGACAGAGACAGAGAGAGAGAGACTGCGCACAGACAAGGGTCGCGGTCGGCAGCGGCCTGCCGGCGCCCGGAGCCCCAGGCTCCCCGCCAGCTCCGCCTGCTCCGCGCTCCGCCCCCGCGGGCCGCGCCGCCGCCAGCCGCCAGCCGACCGGGGTCGTTGATAGGCAGACGCCTTACGTGTGCATACATTTCCGGCCACCGTTTCCGGCCACAGAGCGGCGGGGCGGCGGCCGGGGGGCGGGCGCGGCCGGAACACGCCCCCCCCCCCCCCCCCCCCACTCCTCTCCCCCTCCGGTCTGTTCCGGCCGCGTTTGCAGCGCCGCGCCCCTCCCGCTTCTTGCCCTCCTTCCCCTCCGCGCCGCGCCGCGCCGCTCCGCCTGGCTACGCGTTGATTTGTATTCTCCGGCTGCCGCCGCCCCTACATTATGTCCTTTACTTGGCGCCTTTCCAAATGACGCCGCGGGGGGCGGCGGCGGCGGCGGCGGCGGCGGCGGCCGAGGGGTAGCCGACGAGGACGGCTCACCCCGGTCCGCGCCGAACCCTGCGACCCGCGCCGTGCTCACCGTAGAACAACAGGTCCCTCTCGGTGTCGATAACGTTACAACGGGGACCTTTCGTTGATTGATGGCCGACGATATCTCGGCTCATGGCGGTTCCTCACAGCACGGCGCGGCGGCGGCGGCGCGCGGTGGCCAGCAGGAGACTTTTGGGGCCAAGGACTCTCGTGCTCTCTCTCTCTCTCCCTTCCGCTCTATCTCTATCTTCTCTCGCCGACATCCGCTCAGAGTTCGCTAGTGCATAGTCCCGCGCGCTCTGGCCTGGGGGGGGGGGGGGGGGCTTCTCTGTCTCTCTCTCTCACTCTCTCTCTCTCTCACTCCCTCTCGAGCTGAAACCTGACCCTCCCCTGCGGGCCCCTGCGGGCCCCGGCGTGCTCCTGCGGATGGGCCCCTCCGGGGTGCGGGACGCCCAACTCCCCCGGCCGCCCCGCCGTTCTGTGAGTCGTTCTCACTGCTTTATTGTTTTTGCTGGCCGACGGCGCACGGGCCAAACGGTCTAGCGGCGGCGGTGGTTGCCGCTGGACTGCTGGAGGGTGAAGGTGATGATGAAATGAGAGAACGGCCCCACCATTTAATCCTATTCCTCCCCCCCCCCTCTGTCTCTCTCTTTTCTCCCTCACACTCTCACTCTCTTTCTGTCTCTCTATTCCTCTATCTCTCTGTCGTTCTCTCTCTTTCGTCCCCTCCCCTCTCCTCCAGCCGTCTCACCACCGCGGTGCAATACGGCATCGGTGCTTCGCTCGGCGTCCACTAACCGGATTCAAAGCGACGGTCATGGCTACGGGACGGGTCAGGGGGGAGGGGGGGTTGTATGGGAAAGGGAGGGAGAGTGAGCAGGAGAGAGATAGTAAAAGAGAGAGGGGGAGGGGCAGTTATAGGGCGGGGTAGGAGAGGTACCGGCAGCCCTTGACGGATGTGAAGCGCCGCTCTTTTTCCGGAACATTTCCGGTGACCGTTCCGTTCGCTTCGCTTCGGTTCGGTCCCTGCCGGAATGCGCGCTGCGGCCAGCCACCGACAGCCTCAATCCGCGACTGTTTTTCACTCGTCTCTATTTTCATGGCCCTATCTGTCTCCCCCCCCCCCCCCCCCCTCTCCGTGCCTGTCCCGTCAGAACGCCTTGCAGCATAGGCAATGCTGGTCGTGGCGGCGCACGGCTGCGCTGCGGGCTTGCCTACCCGGCGGTTCGCGGGCGCTCTCCGCGCCCCTCGACGACGCAGACTCGTCCTGCAACGGAGTGCGAAGCCGCGGAGCGGCGCGTCTGCACCGCTCCTGGGAGTTTATTCGTCCGCCGTTTGCGTTCGGTGGAGTGTCCGGGAGCGGGGGCGTGGGCGAACACTGCGCTGCCCGTGGGGGCGGCGAGCGGCATTTGTCGGACAGGGGAAGGACGGGAGAGCGGCCCGTCGGTGCCGGGCCGGTCCGGCAGGGCCCGCCAAGGCCCGCCGTCGCCCTGCCCTGCCTCCCAGGCTGCCGGGCCGGGCCGTCCTAAGCCCTAGGCATTGCCCTAGGCAGCAATATGGGAAGCAGGGTGGAAAGGGAGGGGGTGGGACGGGGAGGGGGCAGACGAGAAAGCGAGCGGGAGAGAGAGAGAGAGAAAGCGAGCGGGAGAGAGAGAGAGAAAGCGGAAGTAGGTCTCTGCGGCCGGACCCCAAGTGGGGCTATCGTCGGCGATTTGGCCTGCTGGAGAACCTGGAGAGCCCTGCTGTGCCGTTCCCTCCCTGGAAGGCCGCTGCTGGAGGGCGGCTGGAGCCGCCGCGCCGCGCCCGGAGCGACGTATCGGGCCGTCGAGGAGTGTATGAGGGGAGGGGGAGTTAGGCGGGGAGGCGTTTGGCTGGCCGCCCTGGCAGTGGCAGCGCCACGCCACATTGCCGCGACTTGGAAGAAATTGCCAAGTTATCCAAGAGCTATTATTCGGGGGCGAGGCCCACTGTGCCGCCTCCCCCACCCCTCGCGCCCCGCCACCCCCGCGGTCACCAAGCGCTGCTCATTTCGGCAGATGGTTCTGAAATGCCGTCAGCGGCGCGCCTCCATCTGGCGCCGCGAACGGCGGCGGCGGCGGCGGCGTCATGCGTTAGTGCTATTGATTCGCCATTAATGCGGAGGAAGGAGGCAGGAGCGCGGAGGCGAGGCGAGGCGGGCGGGCGGGAGCGCATAAAAGGAGAGTTCGTCGCCCTCATCGGGGAGAGCGCCGGAGCGCTGCAAGGCGCTGCCCGGACGGCCACGCGCGCCTCGCTGTATATCGGCACCAGCACCGGCGGAGTCCGGTCAGGTGCGGGTCGGCGGTGTGAGGGCGACCCCCACCAAGGCCGCGCCTCCATGCGATTCTTTGATCAGATGTGCCCTGCCCGCCCCGGGGGCCGCTCCGCCGGGTCCCGCCGGGTCCCACCCCCTTCATCCCCTGACCCATCTATTTCTCGCGCGCGGATTCTCATGCCGTGGTTCCCCATTCGCTTCGCAGTTTGCGTGACTGCCCCCCCCCCCCCGCCTCCCGCCACCCCCTTCCCCACCCTCCCTGGGGGTCTTTTGCCGGGGAACGAGGTTGGTGTGGACCCGGGAATTGGAAACGGCGGAGGCAAGTCCCTGTCCATGCCGCCGCCGCCGCCAGCGGTAACCGCGGGGCGTGTGGACCAATGCGGCCGCGTCACCCTCCCGTCGTCACCATGGCGCCGTTTAGAAACAATGGGCTTGCCGCGGGCGGCGCGCCGCTGCCGCCGCCGCCCCCCTACTGGGACCACCATGCCGGCCCGACCGCATATACATAATCGAGCCGTCGGTATTCGGGCGGTATTCGCACCGCGGCGTCTGCGAGTCGTCCCGCGTCCCACCGGCGTTACCGGGGCGTTGCCACGCTCTGGCCGCCCCGCCCCGGGTCCCGGCGGGTCAGGCTGCTCAGGAAGCGGCACGCACTATGCGATGCGATGCGGTGCGGTGCGGTGCGGTGCGGTGCGCCCCCTCTGGCTTTCAATAACCTTCTTCAAATTAGGTTACACTACGACCGGAGGGCCCGACGACGGCGGCGGGGGGCGGGGCGAACAATTCCGTTCCATAGTGATATCGTCAGTATCATGTTGAGAGAGAGAGAGAGAGAGAGAGAGAGAGAGGCCCGTGTGTCACCGGTGTGGTGCACGGCTGAAGGGCCGCCGCACCGCCGAGCGATACGCCGTGTGTGTCCTTGGAGTGTTGCACCTGCGCTTCATTAAGGCCGGCGTGTCGCGGGGCTGCGGGGCGGGCTGCGAGGCCAAAGATATTGACGAGCGCAGCCGCGCCACGCACCGCCACGCACCGCCACGCGCCGCCACGGCCAGGCTACCCCGCTGTAAGTAGGCAGACCAACGGGGCCGGGCCCTGCCCTCTCCACTACGCGGCACATCAAAGAGGAGAGTGGAGGGGGCGGGGCGGGGGCGGGTGTGGGTGTATAGGCAAGGGTTCCCTCCGGTCCTCTATCTCTCTCTCTCTCTCTCTCTCTCTCTCTCTCTCTCTCTCTCTCTCTCTCTCCGCCCACGAGCCGCCCGGCCTCGGCCAGGGTTTCCCTTTCCCGCACCTTTCCCCCCCAACCAATTCATGTCTGCAGGTCGAATCTAAAGGAGGCTCTATAACTTTAAACGAGATACTGGTCCATCGCAGGGAGGCCAGAGGAGGCCCCGTCCGTCCCGCGGGGCCGGGCACCACCCCCTGCTCCTCCTTCTCCTCCTCCTCCACCCCCACCTCCCCAGTACAACCTACCTCGCAGCATCGTCCCCCCCCCCCCCATCTCGCGGGAAAAGAAAATTTAAGAACTTCATCTTCATCTGCTAACTTTTTTTATGTATATTTTGTTTCTCCGGTTTTTTTTTGCCGCGGACCAAAACAAAAGCAAAACCAAAGAGAGCGAGGTAGAGAGAGAGAGAGAGAGAGAGAGAGAGAGAGACGAAAACTAAATGGTGGTTTGTGGCGGCACAGGGGTGCGACACGGCGAGATCACGGGCAGAAACCGGCAAAAACATGTACACTTTCGGTGTTGCTGTTCGGCCCCGGCCGCGCGGCGCGGGGTGGTCGAACCCCTATTCCCGTAGACCTCCGCGCCCTGCCCTGGCCGACCGGCCGGCCGCCCCCCGGGAGGGACGGGCGCACCGCACACTCGCCGGTCCTCGTTTTTGTCCCCCCCGATATTATTCTCGTGTGTCCGGCCGCGTCGTGTCCGCATGCGATGTGTGTGTGCGTGTGTGTGTGTGTGTGTGTGTGTGTGTGTGTGTGTGTGTGTTTCCGAGAGGGGAGTGTCAACATTACACACGGTCCGGTCACTGGTCAGCTGGGCTCGGCTCAGCGGGGCGGGCGGGCCGAGTGGAGGCCGAGGGCCGCGGCGGCCGGCCCGGGCCCCGGGCCCCGCCCTGCCCCGCTGCCGCTCACGGTTATCTCACGACCGGCGAGTCCGGCGGCGTCGTGCCGCTATCGCGTGGCCGGGCGGGGCCGGCGGGGCCGGCGGGGTGCGGCCGGGGGCCTCAGTGCAGTAGGCGACCGCGGATGAGACGCCGCCTCCGCGCGCCGTGATGGGGGCTCCGTAGCCGCCGCTGCCGCCGCGACCCAACCGACCCCCCGCAGAGAGCGACGAGCCTCCGTCCGGCCCGTCCGGCCCCGCCCCCTCGGACTCCCTCCTCGGGGATCGGGCAGAGCCGACCATCGCCATGTTCTCCCTGCAATATTTACTATCGACTCCTGTCGAGGGGTGAGTGAGTTACTTTGCACTCGAAACGGGATGACACGCGAGAGCCCCTCCAGAGGGGAGGAGGAGGAGGAGGGGGAGGAGGGGGGGGGGGAGGAGGGGGGAGGAAATAAATGCCGCCGGCCGGTGTCACTTTGATATAGGATTGCTGCGGAAGGTATACAACGGTGCGACGAAAATTCTTCGAAACGTACAAATAAAAACGCAAAATTAAAATTAGAAAAATCTATAGCCCACGCCCACTCTGTGTTTAAGACAAAATATTCGCAAACGTCATACTGTGTTTAGCGGTTCTATTTCCTTTTCCTTCATAAATTTAAAAAAAAATAGTATTTCGTGGAGTTTGCGACTTGAGAGGCCTCCGATTACAATCCTCCAATAATTACGCGATTGCGCGGCGTTATTACGCAGGACCCGATAGAGCGCCAGCTGTCCGTGCGTTACGTTACTTAAGTACGCCCCCCCCCCCCGCAGAGACGTCGCGGGGAGGTGAGGGTGGAGGGGGCGTAGGGACGCCGACGCCAGAAGGCGACGCGCGGCGGCGGCTGTCAGGCAGAGAAAGGGAACGGAAAGGATCGATGGTGGCGATCTCGGCCTGTCGCCACGCGCAGCGCGCCGCCCGCCCGAGGGCTCCAGGGTGCGGGGTATTGACAAGCAGCGCCACGCTGCGCTCCCCGCAGAGCGATTCCGAACACCGTCCCGGCTCTCGGACTTATCTCTCTCCCCCTCTCTCTCTCTCTCTCTCTCTCTCTCTCTCTCTCTCTCTCTCTCTCTCTCTCTCTCTCTCTCTCTCTCTCTCTCTCTCTGTTGTAGGACTTCTTCGTCCTATTGCAAGAAAAAAACTTTTAGCCCAATAAAAATATGTTCCGAAAAAATATGCTCTATCTCTATCTTTAACTATCTCCTTATCTCTCTCTCACACATACACAGTGTGCGGCCCTCACGCCCCTCTGTTTGTTGCAGGCTGATGAAGCTGGACAGCATGGAGCCCCTGGGGCTCGCCCCGCGGGTCGTGGAGATCAAGTCGCTGACCCGGTGGAGCCAGACGCCGCCCGCCCACGGCGGCCTGCTGGCCGACTACAGCCTGAGCGGCGAGCTGCCCGCCCACAAGCACTGCCCCTTCCCGTACAACCCCACGCTCAACCACAAGGTCGTCCTCTGGTGAGTCTTCGGGTGTTGCGGGAATAACCGAGCGCACGGCTACAAGGGATGATCGGAAAAGACGTCGGATAACCGCTGAGATTGAGCAGTTATTTTCACAATTAACGGTGCCTTCGTAGTGGGCTATATGCTCGGCGCGGGGGCGGGGGCCGCCCACGCGTGCGCCGCGCCGCCGTCGGCAGAAGGGGAACACGCCGCCGTCGACTTGGTCGGGGGAGAACACGAGTCGAGGGTGTGGAGGGGGAGGGGGAGGGGGAGGGGAGGGGGGGGGGGGGCGCACGCGCCGGCAGCAGGGCGGGTCCCGGGGTCCCGCGCGGGGCGTGGGCGAAAGGGCTGCGGGGAAGGGGGAGGGGGGAGGAGGAGGAGGAGGCCGTCTCCATATTTGATGCTGCTATGCGCGGGAGACGGCGGCGGCAGGGGGGAAAAAATTAGAAATGCGATACCTTATTCGCCGCACCGACGTCGTAGCCGTGGTGCCGGCCGGGCCGATCTCCAGCAGGACGTGAGGGGGAGGCTGCTGGAGCGGCTGGAGCGGCTGGAGCCGGGCGGCGGCGGAGTTGTAGGAGCACGAGGATTACCGCGCGGGGCGCCGTGCGGCGCGTGCCTCTATGTTGTACTTGCTTTATTTGTGTGCGCACGAGCTCGCGTCTCGCGCGTGTAAGTGTGTGCGTGTGCGTGTGTGTGCGTGTGTGTGTCCATTATGCAATTAAAGCCCCCGCGCGAGCCGCCGCCATTACAAATCGCAGGGAGGTAAGCACCATTTTTAATGGAAATTCGCCGCCGCCGCCGCCGCCGCCGCCCCCGGACCGCCCTTCGTGTACTCATCGCACATTTTATGGTCCGCCACGTCTGCAGACAAATGGGAACGGGAATCCTCTTTCACGCTCTCCCCCTCCCCCCTCCTTCCCCCTCTTCCTCCTCTCCTCCTCCCCTCTTCGCGATACTCTAATTTGCGCGCTGAAGAGAGCAGATAATAAACCTAACTCCCTCCCTCCTCTTAATGAAGATTCTAAAAACCATCACCCACCCCCTCCTCCCTCCCCACCTCTTCTCCTTCCCTCCCTCCCGGTCCGCCCCTCCTATTTTACGGTTTTCTTTATTTAAGAAACAAATCCAATAGGGGGCGTTGCAGAGGGAATGGGTTTCCTTGCGCACAGCGCACACTTTGCTGTCCCATAGCCTCGGCCGCAGTATTCGCACTCATAAACTCGCTCGCTCACGCTAAGGCCGCGGCCCGCACGGCGCGGCGGTGCGGTGGGGGTCAGACCGACGCCGGCTGACGCTGACATATGCCTCTCTGTCGCTCCGTCAATACCTCGGCGCCGAGAGACAGCCCGCTGTGTCGTCTGACCACGCGCGGGGTATCGCCGCTGGCGAGTGTTACTCCTCCGACGAACACAATATCACAATACCCCCCCCCCCCCCTCCCTGCGCATGTGTGTGTGCGCGCGCGCCTGCCGGGACGAGATAGGACTGAAAGGGTTGCCCTGAGGCTGGCAATTGTGGAGCAGGGCAGAGATGCGTCTGGGGATGCCGCGGGGAGGAGCAGGGCCCCGTGGGGGGGGGGGGGGGACTTGTTCGATTAACTTGTTATTGTTGCAAGCAATATCAGGGTGGTGGCGGTCGGTGGTGGGAGTAGAGAGGCGGTGGGGCGGCGCGGGGAGACACAGGCGCAATGCGTGTTTTTGAGTCAGGATGCACATGCACATCAACACTTCCACACCCACTCATACAACTGTAAATAAATACAAAAAATAATAATAATGTGCGTGTGTCGTCCGTTGTTGTGACGGGATGGCGGGCACGCTGTGGTCGTGAGGCACGCCGCTGGCCGGCGCTGGCTGGCTGTGCTGATCAATGCGGGCAGGGCAGTGTGCTTTTATCGGTGGGGGACGGGACGGGACGGGACGGGCCGCGGGTCGGGCCGAGGGCGCCGCCGAGGGCAGCCGGGGGCCTCAAAGAGAATGCCGGAGTGGCCACAATGGCACTACTCCATTTGCCAACAGCACTGGCACACCATTGGCACCAGAAGGGCCCCTCCCCTCCCCCCGCTGCCCCTCCGACCTCCCCGTTCTTACTACTCCCCGGGGGGGGGGGAGGGGGAGAGTTGGCGGGGGGGAGAGCGTATCGACCTGTGAGTGTCAGTCACTCCGAGACAAGTCTGTGGCTCCGGCCAAGTACAGCAATCATAAGCAGCAGGGCGGGGGAGGGGAGGGCGGCGAGTTGGTGCAGGCGAAATAACACTTCCCTCGCACCGCGGCTGGGAGCGGTGGTGCCGCGCCGGCCCGCCGCCTGCAGGGCGGGCCACCCGCACGGCCCGCGTGTGCGCGCGGCTCACGGCTGCCTACCCTGCAGGCTGCAGCCGCTGGCGGGCACCCCGCGGACCGCTCGCCGCCGTCGGATGATCCTCGTGCTGTGTCTGTCTGCACCGCTGTCTGCTCCGTGTCCTTGAAGTGTGTGTGTGTTGCTGATGCCGCCAGGTCCGGAGACATATCAGAGCTGAGCGTGGACGCCATCGTGCACTCCACCAACGAGTCCATGTCGGAGCGGAGTCCGCACAGCGACCGCATCCACGCCCGGGCCGGCCGGGGCCTCCGGGACGAGATCATCAACGAAGTGATAGGTGAGGACCGCGGCATTTCTCATACTGCAGCCGAGGTGTGGCCGTGACGCGGGAGTCTCCCCGCGTTATTAGCTTTGCCGCGGCAAGTGTTTTCCTTTTACCCGCCCCGCCTCACGCCGCCTTACTTCACACCCACGGCCCGGCTCGGCACGCACGAGGCTGTCGAGGCCTCGTTATCAAATCGCGCCGCGGCAGTGTTTGACAGTTCCGGCCGGGTCCGCCTTAATCTGGCGGCGCCGGTGCGGTGCGGTGCGCCGCAAGTCGAATCAGACAAACCTGAGGCAATGCGGGGGGCCGGCGGGCGCGCCTGGCCGCTTGCAATGCGCGGGAAATTCAAATCCAACTCTGCACTCGCTGAATCGAATATGTTTTCGTAAACTCGAGATCTGACCCGTGCATCAAAATGTCCAAAAGAATACGAAATAGATACAAAAAATTTTTTTTGAAAAGTCATTTTCTATTTTAAAAATATTTACAACTTTTTTAGCCAACACCTCACCTCACCCCATGATGACAACGGCCTTGTTTTTGTCCGCAGAGTGCCGGACCGGGAGCGTCCGGGTGACGCAGGGCCACAACCTCCCCGCCAGGTTCGTCATCCACACCGTCGGCCCCAAGTATAACATCAAGTACCAGACGGCGGCCGAGAACACGCTGCACATGTGCTACAGGTGAGCGCGGCAAAAATAGAAATGTGTCAAGTTGCTGCGTGATGCCTGTATCTGACAGTTTTGCCTTCTCTCCTTCCCTTCCAGAAATGTTCTCCAGAAGGCGCGGGAACTCAACCTCCAGACGCTTGGGATGTGTGTAATTAACTCAGTACGACGGAACTACCCCCCGGACCGAGGGGCGCACATAGCGCTACGTGAGTATCCGCAGCGACGGCGAAGTGAAGCGCGGCCGTCACCGTGACAGCCATCACTCGGCCCGCGGACGTGCCCGCCCCACCCCGCCCCGCGGCTCACTCAGCCCTAACCTGCCCGGCCCGGCCCACCAGTTCCGTTTCAGATGGAAGATAAAAAGAAACTCGCGTGATGCCCACCTCAGCGCACCGAGCCTCATGGAAACGGTTGGCCAAATTAGATAAGGCCCGATTCCAATCTCGCCGTGCTCGCCCCCCTTTTTTCCCCCCGTCCGCCTCGCCGCCGCCGCCGCCGCGGATCGTCGTCGTCGCGTTCGACCTCCGCGGCGAGCTCCTCTACAGCCCGCCCCCACCGCTGCCGCCGCCGCCGCCGTCCAGCCTGACAACGGAACAACGAAAAACGGTTGACCCTGACCTTTTGTTCGCCAGGCACGCTCCGGAGACACCTGGAGCTGGCCACCTACTCGCACCTGGACGCCGTCGTGCTGGCCGTGGACAACGCGGACCTCAGCATCTACGAGGTGCTCCTGCCGCTCTACTTCCCGAGGTCGTCGGCGGAGGAGGCGCACTCGCGCTGGCTGCTGCCCGGCGACATCGGCGGCTCGCTGGGGGAGCCCGTGCTGCCCGACCGCCAGATCCGGATCATCGACAACCCGCACCACGCCCTCGCCAGTAAGTCCGAGCCGCCCCGACCTAACCCCGAAAAAAATGCACACTTCTTTTTCTTTCTATCTCTTTTTTTTTACGACGTCACCCGACGACGAGCGGCGTGGCTGTGTGCGGACGGGGATGGCCGGCCAGCCGGGCCCAGCCGGGGGGCATTAGGCCTCTGACCTACTTTGGCCGCGTGCAGAGCGCGGCCCTGATCCGGCCGCGAGATTTGTCACCTGCTGGAGTTTGCCGCGGGGTGCTGCTGCTGCGAGAGAGAGAGAGAGAGAGAGAGAGAGAGAGAGAGAGAGAGAGGGGGGGGGGGAATCTGTGACGTCAGCGATCGGCGGAGCAGCGGCTGGGGTGGGGGCGTTATCTACCGCACCGCGATGTGATGCATCCCTTACCACCAAAGCGTCCGTCCCCGTACAACTCATTTCCTCCACACCTCCTCCGCAATGCACGCCACTCTTTTCCAGCCGCGTTCCCCGCCGTTTTCCGACTCGTGACACGCCACGTGCGGCGTGCTGAGTCATGCGGGGCGTATCGCGGGGCCGCGCCGCCACACATACGTGGTATTGCTGCCACTGAATCGATGTGGCTTGACCGGCGGCGGGGCGGGGCGGGACACCCCTCCCTTATTGCCCTCTTTCTGTAGGGCGGAGATGCACCCCGTACTCCCTCTTTATTCTCTGTCTCTCTCTCTCTTTCTCTCTCTTCGTCTGTCCGTCTCTTTCCTATACACACACACACACACACACACACACATGCAGCTCTGGGGTTGGGGTTGGGGTCTGCCGCCGGCCCGCTGCTGGTGGATACGGTATTGGTATCGGGTAGTACACGAAGAAAGTTAATTATTGAAAAATTCGCCTCTCTCTCTATCTCTCTCTCTGCTCCCCGTCCCTCTCCCCCTCACGGCCCTCGCTGTCCCGTCCCGGCCCCTCCCGCTCCGTTCTGTTCCGTTCTGCCACGCGCGCGAGGTGAGCGAAGCCCTGCAGCGCCGGTATTGCAGCCATGCAGCGCAGCAGGTTGGCGCCTTCCCCCCCCCCCCCCCTCCCACCCTCCCCCGCCCTGCCCTCGGCCTGTATGTCACCTCGGCGGCGCACGGCCGCGTTCGCGTTCGGGGGGGCCGACTTTCTCGTCTGGCGTCATCGATTTGGGGAGAGATGGGCACCGCGCCGCACTGCACTGCCCGGCGCGGCCCCGGTATCTTCCGTCTCACTCCCTCCTTAAGCGGTCGTCCGGTTATCTCCGGCAGCCCCGAATGCCGACCGTGCGCGTCCGCTGGCAGGGCGGGAGACGACGCGACGCCGTACGGCGCCGTGCTCCGGGAGATGGGATGCGAACCGAAGCTCATTGGTGGACAACTCGCCGGCCGGGGCTCGCTACGAGTGCCTTGCTATCAGTGCTCACCACTCCACCCTGACCTCCTCCCCCCCCCCCCCCCCCTCTCTCTCTCTCTCTCTCTCTCTCTCTCTCTCTCTCTCTCTGTCTGTCTCTGTCCCGCTCGCTCCTCGACAGGCGGCGTCACGGGACACGATCCTTTAATCTGTTTATGTCCCCTCACCCTCGCCCTCCTTCTCTCTCTGTCTCTCTCCATCCCCCTGACGCCCGCAATGACGCCCTCATAGACACCTTGTCCCGAGCCCTCTCGCCTCCCCTATTTTCACCTTTTCCACAACAACTAGAAGGTAGTTTACTCTGAGTACTTTCCGAAAGCTCCTCTGCACACTGTTGTTAGTCTCGGCTCTCTCCCCCAACTGCAACGCCACGACCCCGGGCCGAGCGGCCCCTGTACGGCGCTGCCCACGCGTGCCGTGCTGGGGGGCACAGCGCAGGACCCCCTAGCGGCCAGCCAGGCTCCGCAATGCAGCGGGCGGTATTAAGCGCCTCATATTCGCGGCGTTGCTCATTAGCCTGGTTCATCGCAACTTAACACCGACGCTGCGAACTCGAAAGCTTAACGGCCAAACGACCCGGTTTCGGACCGGCGGCGGCGGCAGCAGCAGCAGCAGCAGGGGGGACTCTGGGGAGTGCAGGGCGCGCGGCGCCGGCAGCGGCGGGGAGGGGACCGAAGGGGACCGAAGGCGCGGCCCGAGCCCGGCCGCCGCCGCCGCCGCCGGCCCGGTCGGGGATTATTTAATTAATCCTTTGCGCTTCAAATGGGATTTCTCTCTTGAATAATAGCCCATGGCTGAAACAAAGCGGGGCGAAGTGCCGCCGGATAGCGGAATGAAAAAGTTGGGACAGGAAATGGAATTGCTTGCAGCGGCGGCCGGGGTGGGCTTTCATGTCTGGTGCGGTGGCGGCCGCGTATCCACGTTGTTATTGTAAGACGCGGCTCCTGGCGGGGGGCGGCCGGGGGCGGCCGGGGGCGGCCGGGGGCGGCCGAGGGCGGCTCGCGCACTCCCGGGCCGGCCAAAGCATTCTTGAGGGTTTTCCGCCCGCCGCCACTCGGCGCGGAACAGAGGCATACGGCGCGGCCTCCAGGGGCCACGAAAACAGAAGGGGGCGGTCTGGGAATTAAGTAATGTATGCCGAAACGGAATCATGCCGAACGCCGCGCGGCCCATGCCCGCCTCCATCGGTCGGCGGCGCGCTTTGCAAAGTTTACATTTGGGCGTGCCGTCGGCGCGGGCTTGCGGGCTGCCAGGGGGCTGCGCGCCGCGCGGCCGGGCCTTGGCTTACTTCGGCTTAATGCTCAGCGCCAGCCGCGCCGCCCCGACTGGGACTGGAGGGAAACAATGAGTTTTACGGGGTGAGATTTGTTTCAAGGCTGGCGGCGCGGCGGCTGCCGGCGGCCAGGTCAGCGGCGCCGGCGGCGCCTCCAGGACGCCGCGGCGGGCAACAACGCCTGGCCCCTCCGGGCGCCGGCCTCAAGCTCGCGGCGTCGCACTTCCTGGATTGCACGTCGCGGTCGCAGAGGAGGATGACGTCGTGTTAGGGCCCCGGAGGAGACGGGTACCTCGGTACCTCAGGCCGTAAGGCCCGCGGCGGCCGGAGCCGCGGCGAGCCGACGTCAGCGGCCGACAGCAGCGGCACGCCGCTCGACTGGCGCTTGGCGGCGGGGCCGCGGGGGGGGGGGACGGGACGCACGGCCGGCGGCCCATCCGCGGAGCCGAGTGTCGGTGCCGCGGTGCCGCGGTGCCGCTCGCCGGGCCCCGCCGGGCGGTGAGTCAGTTCAGTCAGTCAGGAGTGCCCGGGCCGAGCAGTAGAGGCAGCCGCGGCAGCAGGCCGGTAGACCCCACGCCGGGCGCCGCGCTTCGATCCGAGCCGAGCCGAGTCGTCGTCGTCGCTCCGCGGCCACCGACGGCAGCCGGAACACGTGCCGCGAGCGGGGGGCCGCCGAGCCGGACGGGGCCGCGTCCTGCGCCAGCACATCCACGGGGAGAGTGTCGCGGCGTGCACGCGCGGACCTGACGTGGACGTCGCCGCCGGTGTCGCGGCCGCTGGAGTCAGCGACATCGCCATGCCCGCCGGCGCGGACCGGGCGCGGCCAGCGACATAAAGGTAACGCGGGCCGACATGACGCGGCCGCGGTCAGTGACCTCCGGCGTGGTCCTGTCATCGGCCCGGGCAGCCGTTGTGCTGCCCTCCAGCCGCTGCTGTCGCCGAGGGTCCTCGCAAAGGTTTCTCGGTGTGCTGCCAGTACGGCAGGCCGACCGGTTTCCGCTAAAAGTTTTGTCTCACACTACAGTACGACGGGGGCAGGCGAAGGCGCGCACCGGCCGGGGGGGGGGGGCGAAGGCGGGGACCGTGAATTGAATTCATCCGTGGAGTGCACGTGCCGGCAGCGCGGCTGGCGCGGCGCGAGGGGCCCGCCGAGTTTGTGTGTCCCCCCCGACCGACCCCCCGGCTGCTCGGCACGGTTCCGCAGGGTCCGCGGGGCTGCGCGGGGCGCCCTCCTAGGCTGGCGCGGCCGCCCCTCTGGAATGCTCTATTGCGGAGTGCTGGCTCCAACCGACCGCCCCGCCCCCCTCACCCCTCCCCCGCCCGCCCCTGCCGCAGCCCTTCTGCATCCCCCCCCCCCCCCCAGACAGCATCCCGGAAGTGGACGACGCCCAACGGGGTCTGCTCGTCGGCTATCGTCCCCGTTCCGTTCCATGGGTCATGGAGTCACGGGCCCAGGAAGAGAGAACGAGAGAGAGAGAGAGAGAGAGAGAGAGAGAGAGACAGAGAGAGAAGCCTCGGTTTTGACTGGATCCGACGTCCGGCCCTGGCGGGCGCTGACGGGTCACTAGAGCCTGGAGCCGATCGGGGGCGCGGGGCGCCGGTAGCCTCGTCATAGTCCGGACTGCACCGGCGCGGCGGGCGCTGCCAGGCTGCCGGGGCGTGACCTGGCCGTGCCCCAGGTCAGTTCGGTGTGCACCGGCGCGGCCCCGGCGGCCACCGGGTCCCCACCACTGCGACCCCGGTCCGGTCTGGCTTCGCCTACATCGATTGTCAGCTGTGCGGTTCGGACTGTCGGCCAGCTTTGCCTGCTCTCTCATTGCGGACCGAGGCCTGAGGCCGGAGAGCGGCGACGCCGTGCCTCACGCGACGCCGCCGCGGCAGACGCGGCTGCAAGAGGCGCAGCACGGCGGCGGCGGCGACTGAAAGATGCAGGGCGGCCGTCCGTCGCGGGGCCGGGGCGGGGCGGGACGCACGTACTGCTCCGTGCCCTTCTGCACGTGAAAGATGCACGCGGCTCGGGCGGGGTCTGTCGGGCGGCCTGCCGGGCGGCCTGCCGGGCGGCCTGCCGGGCCGATGCCCTCCCGTAGAGCGGCGGCGCCCGCCGGGGTGCCTACCCGACCGGCCGCCGGGCGCCGTCCGCCGCCGCCGCCATGCCTTTTATTGGTTTGTTGATGCCGACATCGCCGCGGCTCCTCGACGGCGCCCGGTACGGCGTCGTGACGTATCGTCGCGCGCGGAAAAAACACAGCACACAGCACATGAGTCGTACTCATCGCCGTCCACACACACGTGGGCGCTTAACGACCGGCCGGCATCAACGCGGCGGCGGCGGCGGGGCACCCGCGCCTCGTCTCTTCCGCGTCGAGCGGCGCGTGGGCGCTGGCGCTGGGCAGCCAGATCAAATGAGGCGGCCCAGGCCGGGCTGAGGTGGTCGGGGAGGTCTCCACGCCCCCCGCCCGCGCGCGAGGTGTGGGCCTGGACGCCGCGCGCCCGCGGCCACGCCCCGACGAAGCCGTCGCGCGGCCCGGCGGCCGCCACGCAGCGCCGCGTCGTCGCGGCAAGGCCAGGCCGGGCCGGGAGTAGAGTGGCCGCGGAGGCAGGCGGGCTGCATAGCACTGCACAGCACTGCACATCACTGCACAGCCACCGCCAGCTGCCGTTACCCGCGGTCTGCAGAGCACGGCGCCGCCGCCGCGCGACACCGCTGCACCGGTGACGCCGTGGTGGGCGGCAGCGGCAGGTGCGCAGGTGCGCGGCTCCCGACCTCCGACTCCGGAACTAGTCCGTCATCGCGGTGGCCCCGGTCCCCGTCCTGGCCGCCGCCGGTGTCCGCCTGCGGTGAGGTGCGGCGGTCGATCGCTCACCAATCCCGTCCCCGTCTCTACAACTCGGGCGCTGCTGGCGTCGCAGTTAGCCGCTGGAGGGGCCCGGGACCGTGAATAACTGAGCAAGCATTTGAGGGAAGCGCGAGCAAATATAGCGCCCGCGCGCCGCGGTCTCCCGGCCCCCGACGACGAACTCTCTCCTCCCCCCCCCCTGTCTCTCTCTCTCTATCCATCTCTCCCTCTCTCCTGTCCGCACCCACTCCGCGCGGGTCTAGTCTACGGTGGTCTACGGTCGGTTCGGTGCATAAGTGTACAGCTCTACACCGCGTGGCATAATGACGACTGCCTTACTGCTCGGCCTAGCGAGTCGATACCCCACGCCATGGGCAGCCCAGAGCGGTGAGGCGGGGGGAGGGGGAGGAGGGGGGGGGGGAGATCCGAGCCGCCAGATGGCACCCGCCTTCGGCCCCAGCCCTGCCCAGCCTCGCCGCCGACACCCCCGGGGCCCGGGGCCCGGGGCCCGGGGCCCGGGTGCGGCGGCGGCGGTGCTCAGACGGCGGTATCCGGCATCTCGTCATCATTCTCACTTTGGAGGCGGAGGGCGGCGGCGGCGGCAGGCAGACAGGCGGTCCCCGAGAGTGATGCAGGCCGGCACCCAGGCTGGGGGGAACCGGAGGGAGACCGGAGGGAGACCGGAGGTCGGGAATATCGAATCCTGCAGTCACACCGTAAGACACCCCGGCAGACCTTCGCAGAGTGAATAAAAGGCGGGCGCAGACGCGGGCTGGCGCAGGCTGGCGCCGCGGGCACGCAGCCCCCCACCCCCACCCCCCGTCCCGCGCGCCGCTGTTACTTACTAAACCCGAGTGCCCCCCCCCCCCCCCTGCTGCTGCTGCTTCGTAGACCCATCCATTCTCGTATTCCTTCCATCTTCCCCCCTCCTCGTGTATATATTTTTCTCTGCGACCGCGGAAGCGTGTTCATATCTGGGCCGTACCGTACCGCCGCCACCAGGCCGGGGAAGTCCCTGCCTTTTAGGCAGGCATGGGCGCAAGGGAAGATGGAGTGAAAGGTAAGCCGATCACGTCAGCCTTGCCTCCCTCCACCTCCCCCTCCCCCCCCCCTTTCCGACGCGTGCGGAAAACACGGCAAAACCATCGCGGTGTGCGGTGCGCGCGATGCCGCAAGCCGAATCGCGATCCCCCCCCCCCCCCCTCTCCTCTCCCACTCTTTTGTGTGCACTCCGGAAAGTGAGCCAACGCTCGCAGGACGGGCACGGGCCGGGACAATCTTGTCAGGGCCACGCGACGCCGGCTCCGCGACGGCGGGCTGCGGCGTGTCACGGACGGCCCGGCGTCGGCACGCGCGCGGCGTACACGATGCGGTGCATCGCGGCGGCAGAGGCGGCGGGGCGGCGGCCGCGGGGCCAGAGGACAGCACCACCCGGTTTCTTATAGAACACGGCCTCTGATTGGTGCAGGCCGTTGTCCACGTGTGGCGAACCCCTCCTCTCCTCGCACAGACTTTTCCTCTTAGCCCTTCCCGCTGCCCCTGGCGGCCGCTGCCGCACCCGAGTGCCGCATCCATCTTTAGCACCTCTTAGCTGGTGGGCGGAGGAGGGGGGGTGGGAGGTGTAGCAGAGCGCCGGGGTGGCCGCCGCGGCCGCCGGGGCCGGGGGAGCGAAGCGCTTGGCAGACGCGTCGTGCGACAGGACGGACGGCGAGGCGGCGAGGGCGAGCCGAGAGAGCTGAGCTCGCGGGCCGCGGCAGTGGGACGGGCAGCGGGCAGCGCCAGTGCCATTCTCAGCGTGTGATTGATTCGACGATTGTGCCGGCCGCAAGAACCCGGCCGTGCCCAGCCCAGCCATGATGGAGCCCGTGGCCACCAGTGAGTGCAGTGTCAACAGCGCGGCGACGCGCAGCGCAGCGGGCCGCGAGTGCCGCGCCGCGCCGCGCACTTCTTGCTCGCCGCGGCCGCGGTTCGCTTTTTGCCGTCCCGTCGCCGTCTCAGACCCCCCGCAGACCAGACACACCTAGTCCGGCCCGCGGCCGGGTAATGTCTCTGTTTGTCCGCCATCTGCGCGGCGGAGCCGGGTCCCGGCACGTCGACGTCACCCCGCGGCCGCGGCCAGGAGAGGAGGGGCCGCGGGAGAGGGAGTGGAGAGGCCGGGGAGGGCGGCGGCGGCCCGCGGACACGGTTGGTCGCATTGTTGTTCCGGCCGTGGCGCGGCGGAGCGGCGGCGCGGGAGGCGCACGGCAACGCCACAGCGAGTGTCACCTCCCTGTCGGCCAAGACGGCGGTCCTGCCGGGGGGCCCCGGGCAGCCCCGGGCCGCTGTTGTTGTGCCTCCTCCTCCGCCTGCCTCTGCCTGCCCCGCCGCTGTCGGCGAAGGGTCTGACAGCAGCGCCGCCGCCACCTCCGCCCCGCGCCACTGTGTCACGATGTGCCTTTGTTTGTGACGAGCCCCCCACCCCCACTCCCGCTCATTCACCGCCATGGTGTTTTGGCGCCGGTGTGTGTGTCTGTGTGTGTGTTCGCGCGCGCCACCCCGATTTGGTCGAAGAATGCCGCCACACCACTGTGACCAAGGTGGATGGCTGGCTGGCTGGCTGGCTGGCTGGCTGGCTGGATTCCTCGCAGAGTCCTGCTCGCTCAACAATTTTGTAATATGTAAGGCGGAGGGTGGGGGGGTCCTTGTGAACGGAGACTGTCCGTACTGCAATATCGCCCTGGGTTAGGAGAGAAGGGTTGGGGGGGGGGGCCGGAGACGCGTGATGCGCCAGCAAGCGATACGATACGATGCGATGCGAAATCGATGCGGACATGACGGGGATGGTCAAGCCTTTGCTCTCTCTCTCTCTCTCTCTCTCTCTCTCTCTCTCTCTCTCTCTCGCGGCGGGGCCCGTTTATTGGCACGGAAGCGAAGCCGGAGCACGCCAAAGCGCCCCCCTCTCTCTCTCTCTCTCTTTCCGCCACCCACAGAGGGGGGGAGGGAGAGAGAAAGAGAGGCGGCATGCATTTGCATGAGCCAGGCCCGTCAGTGGCCGGCACTGGGAGTGTGCACTCTCGGCTGATGTGAGCGGATGGGCCGGCCCGCCTGCGACTTTAGAATAATAAAAATCGGTGGAGAAAAAGGCTGATGCATATGAAAACCTACGATTTCCTAACGTTTAAACGAGTTTTTTGTGTTGTATATGTAAGCGAGGGCTTTGGCTTTGGCGGTTTCCCCGTGGAGGGCCCTCGCTGTCGTGGCCGATGTGTGTGGGGCTCCACCGGCTGGGGACGGTCGCGGATGGTGCAGGGGGACCGATGGTGATGGGAGATCGATATGTTCGCCGGCGCTGGGCCCAGCCCAGCCCAGCCCAGCCCAGCCCAGCCCAGCCCGGCCTGGTCTTCCCTCTCGGCAGGGCGCTGGGCGACATCGCAGAACACACACGCTCGCACACACGTGGCGCATCAAACATTTGCGAACTGGGTCGGTGCTTTACAGTCTACCACCGGCGGGCACTGTGGCGCTTGTGTTTTGTGTTGTTTTAAAACTCCTCTTTGCTGCGTGTTCCTTTTGCGCTGAAGTAGGCCCTTGCTGAAGCGCGGCCCTCCGGTCTCGTGCCCTTCTCGCCCCCGAGCCTTCCTCTCCGCCGACCCCCTTGTTCTTCCAGGTCACGGTGGCGCGCGTGCTCTTCTGGGCCCGGGCCGGGAGTGTGAGTCCTCCATCCTGGACACAATGATTCGGATCATTCGGATTCGAGCCGTCCAGAAATTCAGACGACAACGTTACGCGAACCTGTAGGTCTGGCCACGCCCCCCGCTCCCGGGCGTCTCTGGGTGCTCGTCAGGGCGAGGCCCTTGGCCGGCCCCGGCCGTCCTTGGCGCGGCCGGCGTTGGCAGGTTGACGTCGTGGCGGCCCGTCCCGTCCCGTCCATTCCGTGACTCATGAAAGCCCACGACTGCCGGCGCTGCCCTGCCGGCCGGCCGGTCGCTCGGATCGGGGGCGGACGGCCGCGCAGGGGCCGACCCGCGCCGTCGTCTGCTCCTCCCGACGCGCCGCCGCCGCCGCCGCCGCCGCCGCCGCTTCACATCGTTCACGCTTTCGGTCGCATCTTTCTCCTCCGTGTGAACGACGACAACGGCGGCGCAGCTCGGCTCCGGCCGCCGCGGGGGACTCACAAAGCGAGCGCGCCGTGCCGCAGCCCCGGAGGACTCCACCCTCGCAGTCATGAGGGCACCGCACCGCGCCCACCCGCCGCGCCATATACAGCCGCCCACCCATGACTGGAGAGATAATCCCTGTTATTGACAGGACAGGCCGTGTGGGGCCCCTTGCCCGCTTTTTGTTAGCGACACCGTGTGGGGCCGGGCGCTGCTGTTTTCTCGGACCTCTCCGTCGCACTCTCAAGGGGCACCCCCCTGAGTGCGACGCAGACGGATCTACGAAGGCTGAGTGTTCGGAGTCAGCCCGCTGGGCTGGCTTGGCGAGGTGCGGCGAGTGACGCGGTGCGGTGAGGGACTAAAGTCGCGGTCCCTGCGTGCCGCGTGGACTCCCGGCCCGACCCGTGCCGCTCAGTGCCTTTACCCCCCCCCCCCCCCCCGCTTAAAAAAAATCAAAAACATGCTTATGAAAGCGTCCGGTCCGATATTATGGAATGGAATGGACGGGTGGGCGCCAGGATTTTATTGGGTAGTAGAAGCGTAGTGCTGCAGGCGGTGCTCCGGGAGTACGACTCGACGCGGGTCTTTGTTCCTATGCGGCACACGGCCGTCCCGTCCGGTCCACCTGCCTGGCTGCCTGGCTGCCTGCCTGACTGTCCCGCACTCATCCGGTCGCGCTTGGACGGCTGCCACCTCTGCATCCCACTGGCCTCCGCCTCCCTCGCCCACCTTACCCTTTCTCTCTCTCTCTCTCTCTCTCTCTCTCTCTCTCTCTCTCTCTCTCTCTCTCTCTCTCCTCTCTCGCTCTTTCTCCTTTCTCTCTCCCCCCCCCCCACTGCCCCACCTTCCGCTCCCATGTTCCACGATTCTTCTTTATTTTCCTTTTTTTTTTGCGAGTATCGGTCTGTGAAGCGTACGCAGTTTGCACATGCGTGGTCGGCTGTTTGCACTAGGCGAGCGTGTGCGGCCCACGGATATATGGACGTGTTGGCGTGTGTGCGTGTGTCTGTGCCTGTGTGTGTGTGTGTGTGTGTGTGTGGTTTTGACGCATTCCGCGATGTCACACCACAATGCCACATTTCGGGCCTCCTTTTGCGCGCAGGGTGCTCTGCAAGTGTGTGTGTTTTTGTCTGACCGGCGTATCGGCTCCGGGTGAGTCACGCAGGATGAGTCCCGAGCGGCCGGCGGCGGCCGGGGAGGGGAAGTCCCTGCACCTCCCCGCCGTGCCGAAGCACCGCGGCCGCCTGGACGGCCCGAGCGCGTGTGGCGGTATCGCTATCTGCGGGTGACGCTCCGCCCCGCCCCGCACCGCATCTAATCTTGCATGACACGTTCTGGCGTTACAGTTGACCGGTGCGTCGGTTGCGGCGGCGGCGTGCACTCGGGCTCCTGCTCCGGGGACGTGTACGTGGAGACGCGGCAGGGCGAGTCGGTGTCCGTGTCGGAGCACATCGGCGAGCACGCCTTCAGCCAGATGCAGGGCGACCTGGACCAGCAGCGCCTGCTGGGCGAGCGCCCCGCCGCCGACATCGAGCTTGTCCGCCAGATCCAGAGCAAGGAGCGGTGAGTACGCTTGGACGGTGAGGATACCCCGCGCCGCAGCTGACCGGCGCGGGGTATCGACCAGCCCGCCTTGCGAGGCGGGGGACTTAAATACACGATGTACATGTGATGTGGTGTGGTGGGTAGTGTAGTGAAGCCAGCCAGTGGCAGAAGAGTGACGAGCAAAAATTTTCAGCCCGAGCTCATGCAAAATGTTTTTAATTATTTTAATTTTTTGTGCGGAGTGGGGCAGGAGGAAGGCGTCAATTTTTTTTTCTTTTAATTCTGAGATGCGTCGTGAACCTTGGAAATGAGTTTTGCGTCCGCTCCGAAACTGCATGTCACTCGGTGTGCTCCGAGGTTTATTTCCCGCTTTGCGTGTCGCGCTCACCACACCGCCTGGGTCGGCGCGCGGCGCGAGGCGCGAGGCGCTACGCCGTTGTTGACGCGCCGTGTCGCCCTATCTGTGCGCCCGCTGCCACAGCCGCCGCAACGCCACGCCGCGAACGTCGATGGCAGTTTTACAGCGGCGAGTCGGCGCGGAGCTTGATAAGGGAACTGGCACCGCACCAGGTGGTGAGGCGAGCCGGATGGGTGGCCTACGCGGCGGCGGCGGCGGCGTGCCGAGGTGCTGTCGCTGCGCTGCCGGTTGGGTGGTGTGCTTCGTGGGGGGCCGCCGCCGCCGCCGCCGCCGCCGCTGCTGCTGCTGCTGCTGCTGCTGCTGCTGCTGCTGCTGCTGCTGCTGCTGCTGGTTGGGTTGCCTCGGTGTCTGGCGCGGCGCGGCGGGCCCGGCGTGTCGTGCGTGCAACACTACTTTGCCTACTCTGCTTTCGGCACCGCGCGGGGCCGGGAGGAGCCGGGCCGGGTGGAGACCGGGAGGAGAGGGGTTTAAGACAACGCCGCCATATTTTAGGAGCTTTGCGGTGGCGATAGCGAGGCGCTGACACGGGTGCCGTGCCGCGCCGCCCCGCCCCGCGCCGCGCCGCGCCGCGCCGCCAGACAGGCTTGCGCCTCGCGCGTGAACGCGGACTGCGAAAACATTTCGCTCAACTTGGAGAGCGTCGAGTCGCGTGACTTCTGTTATTCCGGGCCAACTCGTGCAGGCGGCGGCGGCGGCACCGCAAACTTGAATCTGGTTTTGGCGCCACTTCGGCCGCCGACGCGTTTCCGCTCGGGGGCGCCGCCGCCGCCGCAGCAGCAGCGCTGGAGGGGCACTCCACCCATTGGCTGCGACTCCATCGCGACACGAGCCCCCCCCCCCTTCCCCTCCGTTTTTCCTCCCCGCGTTACGAGTTCTGCGTGCGGTCGCGAGCGGAAGCCTCCCCCATCCCTCCCCCCTCCCCTCCGAGGTGCCTCTGATTGCTGTTTTCGAACGTCTGCGGCCCGAGTCATGCCTGCTATAATTGCGGATGGAGCCGTAGTGTTCGACGCGGCGGAATCTCCCGTTTATTGTTCTTGCCGTCGGGTTGGCAGCGGCTGCCGAGCGGCGCCCACCGCGCTCTGGATGATTAAAAAGAAAACATTTTTCTCCGTTCTTTGAACGTGTTTGATGCGCGGGATGTGTTTGGGGCGGCTGCGGTGTGCGGGCCGTGGCGGCTGTCTGGGGGTGTCGGGGGGGGGGGGGGGGGGGGGGGCCCTCACGGTGTGAGTGACCTTGCCCCCCGTGGGGCTCCGCTGCGTGAGCACAGGCTGACAGGCACCCCCCCCCCCCCCCCCTCCTCCCATTCCATCCCCGTTACCGTTGTCGCGGCTTGTTATGTTGTCCTCGACGGAATTTTTTGTTGCCCCCCACCCCCTCGGCAAGTCCGAGCTGTGCGGTGCTCCCGTCTCTCTCGCACTCCCGGTGTCGTCGCCAAGGGGTGAGTGAGACGGCGGCTGGTGTCGGACTCGGCCGGCACGCCGACAAGCCGTCGCCCGTGTCTCCTTCTCCCCCGCTGCTTTGCCGCCGCCCTCGCGGGGCCGCGACACGTCCACGTCGATGACAATTGTGATTGACGCGCGTCCGCCTTTGGTTTGCGGCCGGCGGCGGGCGGGGTGGTACCGGTACGGTGGCAAACACCCCCGCGCGCAGACCCCCCGCGAACCTCCCCCCCCCCCTCCACCTACGACACGCACAAGGCTGCTACCCGCCCCGCCCCGATCAAAACTACCCCGAGACATGCGATGGCGTTGCGGAGCTGAGTGTGTGTGTTGTTGGTTTTACCCCCTCCCCCCCTCTCTCCCCCTCCCACCCCCCGTGCCGTCGAATTGACGTGCTCGGTCCTTTCTTTCCCGCCGTCGATGGTCCGGAACCTTTTGCTGGTGGTAATTATTCAATGGTCCGTTGTTCCGCACCTGTGTGTGGAGGGGGAGGCGGGGGCGGTGCGGTGCGGGGACACGGTCCGCGCGTGTGGCGTCGTCCGTCCGCGGCCCTCGGGGTGGCGTGCGCCGCGTGTGCGTGTGACCACTGCCGCGGAGGAGGTGACCGGAGGCGGCGCCGCCCCCGACGGAACAGCTGGCCGCCGCTGCCCCCGCGCCCCGCCCCCGCATCGACTGCTCTGCGCGGCTCAATAGCCTGCAATGAGTCGGGCGTCGCGGCGGCGGCAGGTCCGCGGCCCGGCGGACGGACACCTTCGCTCCTCGCATTAGGGGGCGCCCATCACGGCGGCCGTCCGCCACGACGGGGTGGTCGCGTGCGCGGACGCGGGGAGGAGGCGATGATGATGATGAGCCACCTGTATCGGCAGGGCGCCTGCCGGGTAGGCAGCCCCCGGCCGCTCCGAGCACGCGCGTCGTGCGGGCCGGCCTACCCCGGTGTCCGCAGGCGCTGGGCTGGTGCGGCCAGGGCTCGGCGGCCGCCCCACCGGATGTGCGCGCTTTGACGCGGGCCGCTTGCAGTGCGCCGCCCGGCCACGCCCCCCAGCGCCGCGCTGTCTGCATCCGAGTTAGTTCGGGAAGGTGGCCATCCAGCGAGGAAGCATTTCTCGGGGTTTTGTCGAGTAGTTCTCCCAGCGGCGGCGCTCCGTCCTCCCTGCCCTGCCTGTCGATCAGCGAAGGTCGGAGGAATAAAAGATGGCGCGCGGAAACGGCCCGCACTTTGGCGTGTCCGGGTGACTCACATACGGCAGGGCCGGGAGAGGCGCACGTGCAGCGGGGAGTGATGGAGGGGGGGGGGAGGGTGCAACAGGAGTGGAAATAAATGGTTCTCGCCTGGTCTGCGGAGGAGGTGGCCGTCGTTCTCACGCTACTGGCCAGCGGCACCAGGGCCGGCGCCTCGGGCCTTGGTCTAGCCGGCGGCGGCGGTGGCAGCGGGAGTATCGGTGGTGGCGGGGCGGCGGCCGCTGCTGCTGCTACCCCCCGCGGCAAGGCCACCGCTGCAACCACCAGTTGCACGCCGCCTGGCCGCGCCCGGCAGGCCGTGGCGGTCGGCCAGCCTCGGACGCCGCCGTCGCGGCCGCCACCAGCACGGCCGTAATCTTTACGGCCGCCGCACACTCATTTATTTCTCGAACCTGATGCCGCGATGGTAAACAATTTTCGCTCGCTGCGCGCGCGAGCAGCAGCGACGACGATGACGTGCGAAAGGGAAAATATAGGGCTGCTGTGCGGCGGGGAAACGCGGAGGAAAAAGAAAAGATAACGAGAGTGCGGTGCAAGGAGGCTGCCGCCGTGGGGCCGCCGCCGCCGCCGCCTGTCTGCCGTGACGCGAGCCGCCTGTTTACAGGGCGAGGCCACCGCAAGTTGGCAGTCGGTCCGTTTGGTCGGGGTCGGGTTTGGGGTTCGGCTTCTGCGCGGGTCACGCCAGGCCAGGCCAGGCCGTGACGGGACGGGACGGACGGGGGGTCAAGGAGGCTCGCGAGGGGGATGCACGGCACGAACCCCCTAGGCCGGGCCGGGCACTCGCAGGGGGTCAGTGTCGCACCAGCGCCTCCATTTGGAAGGCCAGAGGGCCATTTTAACAAAGGTCAATTTCGATTTTTTTTTGCCCTTTTTTAATTTTTTATTATCTAAGAATTCACCCTCTCCTCTCAGCCCTGCCCTCCTTTTGCCTCAACCTCCTCGTACCCCCTCCTCCCCCCTCCCCAAATACCCCAAGGTCCGCCCCCTGCGCCCCCTCTCGGTGCATGCCTCCTCGCGCGGGGGTGGCGGCCGTGTCCGGGCGCTCGCTGGGAGAGGAGAGGAGACGGGAGGGGGTATCGCCGTGCGCCCCTTGCTTTTGTTCGCGCGTTCGCGCTGCAACGTATGTGCCGAAGATGGCGTCCCGGGACGTCTCTGCCGTCGGCCGCAGGCCGCACTGCCGTATCAGTTGACACCATTGCGTCGCGTTGCGTGCACCCGAGAAGGGGCCGGGGGGGGGGGGGTGCAGGACGTGGCGGTGTGTGGGTGTACCGGAGGGGGTGGGGCCGGCACCGGGCTGAGGTCGGCAAGTGCGTCATGTTACTGGGAGGCCTAGTCGTCGTCGGCGCCGCCGCCGCCGCCGCCGCCGCCGCCGCCCTTCGAGATATCTCTATCTCTCTCCGCGCGTGCGTGTGTCTCTCTCACTCATGCTGACGCGGTGGGGACGGATTGCCGTTTTCGCGAAGTGTGTGGTTGGTGATTCAGGGGCGCGTCGGCGTGGAGTGGCGGCGCAGCGGGCCTTGTCGGTCGCCCTGCTTGTTTACGCCCTGCCCGCGGCGCCACAGCCCCGGGTGGATGCGGTGTGGTGTGTGGGGTGGGGGGATGGGGGCAGGATTTTCATCTGCGCAGTTCCTTCCCGCGCCGCTGCGGGACTGCTGGGATATTTCTGTGTCAAAACAAGAAATCGTTGTTTTTTTTCTGTTTGCCCGCGGCGGCGGTATTATGGCCCGGCGGCGGCGGGTTGAAGGGTTGATGACGCCGCGGTCGCGGCCGCCGCAAGTCACGTGGCTTATCGGGAGCCGTGTGTCTCCCCGCCCTTCCTTCCTTTGGTCTTCCGGGGGCCGCCGCGCTGCGCTGCCGCCGCCAAGGGCGGGGCCATGTAGCATAGGGGGCTATGGGGGGGACTAGCGTGTGTGTGCCAGTGTGTCGCGTGTGGAGGGAGGTAGGGAGGGACCCCGGCGGCGGCGACCCCGGGCACGACCGGGGCGCCGGGTACTCCCCTAACCTTGTCCTCTTCTCTGCCCTCCCCCCCCCCTCTCACCCTCACCCCCTCACCTCCTCGCCCGGAGTCGGGCGCGCACGGCTGATGCGGCCCGGGCAGCCGCTTGCGTGCCGTTCCCTGCCGTCTTGGTTTCAATCAATATCCCCGCCACGCCACGCCACGCCAACTGTTGTTGGGTCGGCCGCCGTCGGGGAGGGCCAGGCCGGGGAGGACTGGGCCGGGCCTGACAGTCGTCCGCGGCGTGGCGCACGAGACCCCCGCGAGCCGGCCCGCCACTACGTGCCACTACTCTGCCTGCCCCGCCGCCGCCGCCCGCGGGTTGTGGTCCGGTTCCCCTGGCCTCGCACGCTGCCCGCGAGTACAGCCCGGCCGCCCGGCCCCGCCCCGACCCGCCCCGCCCCGCCCGGCCCAACTCAAGCCGTGCAGGCAGGCGGACGGGACGCCGCGGGCCATGGCCGCGGCCGCGCCGCGCTCCTGGTAGTCAGTCAGCGGCGTCCGACCCGACCGCATCGCAGCGCGCCGCCCGAGCGCAGCGCGCCGTCGGAGCAGCGCCCGCGACACGCGGCCCCGCACGCGCCGCACACCGTCAACGTCGACGTCGACCTACCCCTCGCGGTTTCTGGGCTAAAGCGTCGCGCCCCTGGTCGGTCGCGCTGGCGCTGCTCGAGGCACCGCCGTCCCCGCCGGGAGCCGCCGGGGCCGCCGTCCGGGTGGTCATCATGGAGGAGCAGGAGGAGAGGTGAGTCCGCCGCCGCGGCTGCAGAGTGAGGACGCGGGCCGCGGTGCCGCCGCTGGCTCTGGCCGCCGATGCTCTGGCCGCGATCGCACCGGTATGGCGGCGGCGGCGGCGGCCCGCGAGTCCGCCCTCCTGCGGCGAGGCAGTGAGCAGCGAGGTGACCCCGATCCGATCCGGTGCGCCGCGCCGCGCCGCTCGATGTTCCGGCCGCGGGGCCGCCGGGCCGCGGCTGGCAGAGGATACGTGTGTTGGCGGACTTGGCATGGTCAGATCGATCATCCATCGGCGGGCCGGGCGGCGCCGCGAGCCCGACTCATTACCCAGTCCCCACTCCACTGCTCCCCGGCAGCTCGGTGGCTCGCTGTGTGCACCGCCGGCCCTCCCGCAGCCTCCGTGAGCAGCAAGTCATGGCCGCGTGCGTGGGAGGGGGTCCCGTGCGCGTTGTCACCCCCCCCCCCCCCCACTCCTTTCCGTCGTTGTCAGCGAGGGTGGTTGTGTGCGGCGGTCACCCGTGCGGCACAGGGTTGTGACCCGAGGCTTGCTCTCGCTGTTGCAGGTACGAGCGGCTGCTGCGCCGGGCCCGGACCGAGGACCTGTCCGAGGTGTCCGGCATCGGCTGCCTGTACCAGAGCGGCGTGGACCGCTTCGGCAGGCCCGTCATCGTCTTCGTCGGCAAGTGGTTCCGCTTCAAAGAGATCGACCTGGACAAGGTGAGTGCGTGGCGCGGTGTGCGCGTGAGCCGGCGGTGTGCGCCGGGCGCGCCGCCTGCGTGCGTTGGGGTAGGCCAGCCCGCGCTGCACGAGCGCGCGCGGGGGCGGGGGTTGCATAACCGGCAGGCGCTGGGCGCTCTGAGCTCTGACATGAGACACTGGCCGCGGCGAGTCGAGTCCGAGATGACCGGGGGGATTGCTCTGGAACGACGCGCACGTCCGGCGGACTGGTCTGTGCGGGCTGGGCGGCCGGGGGGGAGGGGGCGGGTTATATCGTAATGCGGACCGCGCCCGCGCCGGAGTGGACGTGCGTGCGTCGGAGCCGGGGCGCACGGGGCCGCCGAGACGTCTCCGGCATCGTGCTTATTATTTTTAGCGGCCGGCCAGCGGCGGCGGCGTCTCCGCCGGTGCGTTTTTCTATTTCGGGAACGCCAATCGAAGGCGTATATTCTTGGCATTGCAAGGGCCGGTGACGCGCGAGCCGCGTCGCGGTCGGTCAGTCGGGGGGCGTGGAGGGGGTGGGGGCTCCCTGCACTGCCATTGATGCCTCGCCGAGGGAGGCGGGGCCAGCCGACGCGGGGGTGCCGCCGACGTAGCCGTCGGGGTGACTGTGACGCTGCCGGCGGCGCCCGTCGTCATGTCACGTCAATGATTCACACGCCAACATGACGTTATCTACGATCGTGATATTCCCTGACCCACCGCCACCGGTCCTTCCGTTTCCCTTGCCTTGCGGGGGGGTCACAGAGAGGGCGGCCGTCGACGGCGGCGGCGGTAGCCTCGTCGCTGAACCGGTTGAGCGTGCGCCCCCCGCGTCCCGGAGGTCCGGGCCGAGTCCCGACCCCGCGCACTGCTCCACTGCCGCGCGCCACGCGGTCGGTCGCGTAACTCGCACGCGCGCCCGGCTTGCAGACCGACTAATGTACCTCGCCCGTCGTCCCCGCAGGCCCTGCTCTACCTCATCTACCTGCTGGACCCGCTGGTCAAGAGCGACTACGTCATCGCCTACTTCCACACGCTGACTTCGACGGCCAACTACCCATCCTTCCAATGGCTCAAGGAGGTCTACAATATACTGCCTTACAAGTGAGTAGCATTGTGATCTTTAGTGAATTTTTTTCCTTCCCGTCTTGAAGAACGGAGTTGTAATGAGTAGTAGCCGGAGAAACCCTCCGGCTCCGCCTACTCCTCCTCGTGTGTCACTCCCCGGCCTCACTCGGAAGAGTGTGTGGTAGCGTGGGACCCGCCGACGGCGTCCCCGGTCCCCAGTGCGTCGCGCAGAGAGTCTGCCCTGCGCGAGCGCGGGCCCGCCACTTAACTTTCGCTTAAGCCAGTCTTTCTTCTTGTGTACAGGTACAAGAAGAACCTCAAGGCGTGCTATGTGGTACACCCGACGTTCTGGACGAAGGTGAGTAAAAAGTCGGACTGCCGTCCGTTTTTGACTATTTTTAAAAATACATTTTTTTGTATCTGTTTTTATTTGGTTTCTTTGCCTTTTCTCGTTATCGCTGTTGGCGCTCTATTCCAAATATTTGCTCCCTTTCAGATGATGACGTGGTGGTTCACTACGTTCATGGCCCCCGCTATCAAGCACAAGGTGCACAGCCTCCCGGGCGTGGAGTACCTCTACGAGATCATCAGCCGGGACGACCTTGAGATCCCGGCGTTCATCACCGAGCACGACATGACGGTAAGGGCCAGGACGAGGCCGGGCGACACAGACACAGAAGATGCTCCTGCCCGAGGCCTCTGGCGGACGATAAACTCGTTGCTCGGTTTCCTTTCCAGATCAACGGGCTGCACTACTTCCACCCCATGCAGCCCACCTAGGGGCGACTTTTCCGGCACGAGGAGCCCTCCGACTACATCCGGAAGCCCTCGTACCGGAGCGGGAGTGACGCCGACGCGCGGCCCGAGTCTTTCTCCGTGAGCCTGCGGCTGCTGGTGCACTACCTGCTGGCCCTCGCCAAGCTCAAGTAGGCGTGCCGGCCGTGCTGCGTCGTGCCGGGCGCCGGGCCCCGACTGCTCGGGCCCCGACCCGCCGTGGCACCGTGATACGCCCCTTCCTCTCGTGAGCCTCAGTGGACTCATCTCCCCGTTAAGTGTTGTTCAAAGTGTGTCTGTTCGCCATAACATACTATGTACATGAAGCGTGTTTTTTTTTTCATACCTACAAACTCTGGTCGGTGCGACCACCCTCCCCTGCGTCGACAGTGAACAGGTGCATAGCAAGACTGCGTAGTTAGGCGTTCCCGTTATTTTAGCATTGTTTTATGAAGTGAGCCGAGAGAGTGGATGTGAGATTTTAAAATCCCTTTTAGGCGATCAGTGTTGTGTAGTGTTGATCTGCGTTTCTTTTCGTTTCTTTTTTTGGAACTTTGTGTACAGTTGATAAAATTCCGCGTTACCTGCGGTGAGCGCACGGAGCTCGTCTTGACAGCAATATGTTATACTTATTAACGGTTTGCAATGTACTGTTTGTGGTAATCAAAACTTGTTGTGTACATTTTAGTACTAAGATTTCCTATACATGTGTTGTGATGTAATGTTGCCTTGAAGATACCCTGCTTAAGCTTGTGTCTGAATAGTGGCACACACAAAGCACTCATAGGCAATACCAAAGGCAACATTTTCTGTGTGAGCATTATATCAATTGTTACAGGCAGAATAAAATCTGCATTTATCCTGCATTACACATTGGTTATTCTAATAGAGAACAGTGGAAAAGCGGGTATTCTTAAGAATGATCTGTCAAAGAAAATCATTTAATCATGGTGTTTATGTAATGACATAGTTTCATGACTGTGTGGGATGAATCTCTTGCTTCTCAAGCAGTATCTTGAATGAGATTGCAGGGTGTAATTGTTGTAGTTTTAATATAAGTTGCTGAAGTTTACTATCGCAGCTTTATTACCTTGTCACTTTATGAGGGTTTCATTATTTAATCACTTTCTTCTTCTTATTTTCCACTTAAATTTGATGGGAATTCCATTTGCTAATAGCAAATAGCATGTCTTTCCCTTTGATCATGCATTGATAAGATGCTTTGCATTCATGTGATTGAAATCTTAGTACTGTGCCATTTTATGAACATTTCTGCTCGAGTGAGGAGGTACTCCAGTTTGTGTAAACATCCTATGTGCAGTGCATGTAAATCATTTTATTGGTGCCCTTTATGATATGCTGTTCCCATACTTCTTTGAGCTGGCACAGATTGAACTACTATAGCTTCATTCCCTTTTATCGTATGTCCAATAGAAGTTATGTATATTTAATGCTGCCTGATTGCGTTTCTTCCTTCATTAAAGGAGTTTTGAGTTTATCTTACGGAAAAATCTATATCATATTCAAAATTGAAGCAAGTGAGCGAAACGACCACTGCCGTATTTTCAAATATTGTCATTGGTTCACGTGCGTACTGTTTGCTTTATCGTGTAGGATATAATATGAAATTACTTGCCCCAAAGCGTTTTATTTTCCTTGTTAGCATGTTACATTTCTTATTTGTTGGCGGCTCATTTGTCATTGGACAGTGGCTGGTTTTTGAAAAATGTTATTGTAATTGTTGTTCAAGTTTTAGCAAATTTTGGTGTCGCCTTTTTTTATTAGTCTCTGATTCGGTGGGGAAATGCCAAAATACAAATGATTGACTCATTTTAATCAGACTAAGTTGTAATTTATTTAGTACTGTGTGTTGCCCAAAGATGAATCTTAATTTGTTGTCATGAATTTTTAAACGCAAAAGTTTGTAGCAATATGATTACTGTCTTGATTTTTGGAACACATTAAATACATGTTGTGTGCCAATTAACAATGTTGCTGATAGTGGGGATGTTTTGCACTATTAAGTATATTGCAGCAGTGCTTCCAGTTGGGTTTGCTGAATGTTCACTTAGCATGCATTCAAAAATTCATAAGGAATTTCCCATGTGCATATTAAGATATATTTCGTGAAGCAGACCAGCAAAAGGAGAGTTACTGTTTTAACAAAGTACCTGTTATAGAGTATTCCTTGGATTGCTGTTGCCATGTTTTATGAATATATTTCACCTCAGTGACCAATTGTACATTCCGATCCTAAATTGAATAGAACGCTGTATCTTGTTACCATGATGCTTTTTTTTTTCTTTATTTCTTTCCTTTCATATGCCACATGGCATCATCATTTATTGACAACATCTGTAAGATTATCTTCTTTTGAGCAAGGTTCATATTGCATTCTCAACCACGTGTGTCTTAGGAAACATTTATGATGATTTGCTTTGCAAATTACTAGAAGTTTAGAATTGCCCCCTTAAAGATACTGGAGATGATCGTAACTAGAACAAATATGATAATAGTGGTTTGTTCATAGAGCACTATGTGTACCGTCTGCCCGTCTTGTGTAATATGAGTAAAACTAACCATCCCCCACTCACTGTGAATTTGACTGTATTAATAGAAATGAGCTGTTTAATTAAGTGCATTCCTGTTGTGGAGCTGTGTAGTGATAAGAAGTGCCAAACATGGAGTAATCAAGTTTTATTGTAAAACACAATCTTGTCATTTATAAATGGTGGGTGTCAAACTACTCTGCCTCACATGTATCCACAGGTATGTGTAATATTTAGGCCATCGTTTCCATCAATTTTGTATTTATAGATGAAAATATTCTGCACTGAAAGTAGATTTTGAGTCTAATGACGCTGTGCCCACACAGGATTCACACAAATGTTAAAAAGCAGAAGCAGCTCTCATGTATGCATGTTTCTAATTCCTCTTTTATTTGTGTTTTCCTAAAATTATTTTTATCCTAAATCAGAGTCAGATAGTTTGTGTGTATGCTCTTATTTGAATGCACTTTAGGGATCCGATCTTCTCATGTCCTGAATTAATGCATTCTTTTCATTAGTTTGGTGAAGTTTTGTGTTGAACAGATAATAGCTCATGGAGTGCTTTTGCATTCTTGTCATAGAGTGAATTGGAAGTGGTTCAGCTAATCGACGGCAGTAAAGAGTGAATATTAGTTAGATGTTTTAATGCAATAGTTGGAAATTATATTTATCATTGAACATAGTGAGAAAATAGTATTGCAACCAGATGTTACGTGCTTTTTACTTCTATGAATGGAACTCTCCATTCTGTGGTCATCAGTCATTTTTACAATTTCCCGTACTATTAAGGCATTGTTTTGTCAAAGTTTTTGAAAGTTGTGAAGTTAAAATGTTAAAGCTTTGGTTGGGTTGTTGATCATGTGGTCTGATGAATTGTTATCCGAGTTGTTAGCCTGTTAAGATTATATTATGCTTTGCTAATTTTAGAGGAAACAAAAAATGGATTGTTATTGTTATTCAAAGTTTTTCATTGGTGTCCCGTTGGTCACAGCGGCCCTAAATTGACTAATTTCTTGTTTTAATCAATGTGATGGCAATGTGGGCAATGGGACACCAGCAAGGAAAACTTTGGAATACTTCCAAATTTATTTCAGAAGTGCTCAGCGCTTTTGTTTGTATGTTTTGGAGATTTTACGCAAGAATGAAAGAAGTGTACTTACTTGTTAGCTGCATTGCTTTTGGCCTCAAATTTTTCCTCTCATTGGCCACTCCATGCATTTGTGATTACTCTTTTTTTTACCATTTTAATTTTTTATGTACGTTGAACACATGATGTTGAATACACCCAATGTTGAATGTTACTGCGCTTGTAGTCTTTTTTTCACTTCAACCCAATCATCCCAATCCGAACCGAACCCACTCCGGCTCTCGGAACACAGCACAGACCGCGGCACACGCCTGACGCCCGTGCACGTTGGGTTGCCAACACTCAGGGCGCGACAGGACACGAAGGCCGCCCCGCCCCGCTGTCGGACAAAGATCACTGCCGCTGCTAAAATGCCGATGGGACCGCTCCCGCTGGGAAGGAGTAGGGGGGGGGGGATATTCGCGCTGTTGTGCAGATTTACATTGCATTTGCTCTTTACGGGTGAAGAGTATGTTGGCTTGGTGCCTGGGTCGGCACTTGCTAGCGTGTTGACGGCGGCGGCCGTGCCTGGGGCCGTGCCCGGCGCGGTGCCCTGCCCAGCCCATGACATGTGACGCGACGCCAGCCGCCGCCCGCTTACCCGGGACCGCGGTGGTGGCACAGGACCCACCACCGCCCTCGCTACCGCAAGGCCGCGACGGCGAAAGAAGCTCTCGTTGTTTTGTGGGCTGGGCTCGGCTGGGCTCGGGTCGGGCGCGCTCGGCTCGGCTCGGCTGGTGGGCCGGGCTGCGCGCTGCGCCGGGCCCGCCTGGGCCGCGAAGAGGGGCCACTAGTGGGCCCCACACTCCCACTCCCGCTAGTGTGTCGCGCGACTCGGGATCGGCCACAACCACAAGTGGTCGGACTGTGCTGGCGAACGCTCGTCTTGTACCGTGTCATTTAGATAATCGTATCGCTACCATTTCGAACCGAACGAACCCAATCCGACCCGCGAACAAGTTTGTTAAGTGTGTAGAGGTAAATCTCGGGAAGAAAGCCCACCAGTCGTGCGTTCGAGGAATTCGCTGACTAGTTAAGCGGCCGGTCGTGATTTAGGGGAAAAACGAAAATCAAGAGTCGCACAACACACTCCGGACTGCCAGCACGTGTCCACTATTTATTGAGAACCGCCAAAATTCAAAAGAAGAAAACCATTCGTCTCTGTACGGTGAAGACAAGCGTCCATATTAGTGGTATCCTTAGCAGTGGCGTTAACAGTAGTCGCCAGCTTAGAGATAGATAGTATAGGAGCCAGACGCAGCCGAGCCGAAGCCATGGACCTGACCAGCCTGCGGCACAGCCTCAACAGCAGCGGGGTGAGCAGCAGCAGCAGCAGCGGGTGCAGCAGCCGCAGCAGCAGCCGCGGGAACAGTCGCAGCAGCAGCATGAACCGCCGCGGCCGCCCCAACGCCCACCCCCACCGGCCCCACGCCCACCCGGCGACGGCCGACGCCCCCGTGCCCGTCATCAGCCTGGCCAAGCTGCGCCTCGACAGCGACAGAGCCGACGGCGTCCTGGACGGCCCCGCGGACGGGAGGACGTCCCCCGCGCACGCCGACCCCACCGTCAGCGCCCCCGGCGTGGCCGCGGCGCCCACAGACGACCAGCCCCAGGAGGAGGGCGGCGGGACCCGACTGGGCCTGCCGCTGCCGAACCCTCTCCCCCTCATGCAGGTGAGTTGAGCAGCGATCGCCAGGTGCGTCAGAGTCCCGGCCCGGCGCGGCCCGGCCCCGCCTCCAACGGGACCGGCGCGTCGCGTCGCGTCGGGTCCGCGGACGTGGGCGCGGGTCCTGCGTCCGCCCTGCCTTGTTGCCGGCCGGTCTCGCCGCCGCGCCACGCCCCCGCGATGCGTGTGTTCGGCATGCCTCGCCCCCTCCCCCCTCCCCTCCCCCGGCCGCACGGCCCACAAGCGCTCCGTCGCCATGTAAGGCTCCCGCGCAAAATCGCATAATTAGAGCTCCGTTGTCGTGGAAGCGTCGCGGGGCCGAGGGGCGCGTGCAGTGCTCTCTGGTCCCGGCCGGGCGCCGCACCGGCGATACCCCGCGTGGGGCCCGGGGGCGGGCAGCGGCGCCCCGCCGAGCCCCGGCCCCGCCTGTCAGGACGTCGGCAGGAGTGGAGACGGCCGGCGCCGTGCACCCGCCGGTACCCGGCTGTACCCGGCAGCCGTCCCCCCCGGCCGGGAGGGGAGATCACCGAGCCGGACCGAGCCGTGCCGAGCCGAGCGGGCATGGCCGCCCTCTCGCACCTTTCATCAAACCAGCGCTAATAATAGGATGCAACCGTTCCTCGTCTCTTGTCTCCTCTCCTCTGCCCCGTCCGCTCGGCTCCGCACTCTGCGACCGCCCCGCCCCGCCCCGCTCACGCCGCAGCCGTCGAGGCGCCCGGCGGGTAGGCCAGCACGCTCTGCGCACGCGCGCGTGTCGTGCGGGCCGGCCTACCCCGGCGTCCGCGGGCGCTCTGCGCGACGGAGGGAACGGCCGGGGTGCTTTACGGACGGCCCCCGAGCCCGCGGGAGGGTCGCGGCCGCGGCGGAGGCCGTCGCCGCCGGCCGTATCCCAGGGCCAGAGGACCGCGGAGCAGGTGCCGTATCAAATTCAGACGGGTGCGAGCAAGTCGACACCTCCCCGGACACTCCGGGTAATCTGCATTTCCGGCCCCGCGGCCCCGCCCACCGCCGCCGGAGCGGAAGCGTAGATAGTCCGCCCCACCGCCACTCTCAAGTGGAGTGAAGAGGTGTCGAACACGGCGAGGAAGAGGCTCGGGCGGCGCCGCCGCCGCCGCCGCGTAGGCGAGCCGATCACTTGTTATGTTTTTTTTTTTTTCGAAAAGAGGGCGGAACCAGTTGCGAGCCTCGGCCCGGCCCCCTGGCGGCCCCCGGACCGCGGCCGCACATGCCGTGCCCCGCCTCGGCCCGCCTGCCTCTGTGTGGTGTATTATTACGTAACCATTCGGCGCAGACCGCGGATCACACCGTCGTATCGCGGCACCGTATCACCTTCCGCTTGCGATCCCATCCCGGCCGACATGACTGTGAATTTATCAAGGGGCTGTTTCTCTCTCTCTCTCTCTCTCTCTCTCTCTCTCTCTCTCTCTCTCTCTCTCTTCAGCATGGCCAGCATGGCATGGCTCGCGGCCCGCTTGGTCAGGCCCGAAGGTTCGTTGAAGGGGGGCGGGAAGGGGAAAGGGGGAGGAGGAGGGGGAGGGGTGATAATAGATGGCAAGCCGTGTCGCAGTCGTGGCCAAGGGCGCGATTCCGAGCGCGGGAAACCAACAGACGGGCTCCCCGCGAAGGGAGCAGCAGCTCTCTTTCTCTCTATCTCTCTCACTCCCACTCACTCACACTCTCACTCTCTCTCACTCACTCTTACTTTCTCCCCGCACCCTACCTCTCTCTCTCTCTCTCTCTCTCTCACTCTCTTACGAAGCACCTCTAGAGTGCGACAGAGACAGAGCTAGGAAGGCGGCGGGGCGGCGTCTGCGTGTGGAATGGTCCGGCAGCCGGTCCCGGCGGCGGTATGGGGGCGGTATGGGGGTCACAGGAGGAGCAGCGCCACGTGACGCGAGGGCTCTTGTCATTATCTCACAACACCCCCTTTGCTCTGCTCTGCTTTGCTTCTCGCCTTCTCCAATTTCCCTTCCCTTTTTTCCCCCCGTGACGCACGACGAGACACTTTTCGCGTGACGTCTCGCCCGACTCATCCCGACGTGCGATCACCGAGAAAAAAAATAAAACAATAAAATTTTACAAAATAATAATACAAAAAAATGTAACGAAATTGCTTATTTTACAAAAAGTTTTGTTCCACAAACGGGAACATTTTCCCCTTTTTATCTTGGCGTTGTCCTCCGGCCGTGTCTCGTGAGCACATCACCACCACCTCTCGCCTCACGGCCCGGCCCGGCACGGCCACGGCGTGGCATTCCGGACGTTGTAGCGAAACGTGTGTGCTGTCGTCGTGCGGGGCGACTCAAACAGCAGGCGGGCGGCAAAGAGACTCGACAACAGCAGGCGAAAAGATAAGAGAGAGACGCAGCGACTATGTGCGGAGCGGGGGCGGGACGGGGAGGGGCGAGGGGGGGGGGGGGAGCCTGTCCTGTCCGCCGGGGCCGGGCCGACGAGCTGCCGGTGCCGGTCCGGAATCGTCTCTTCATTACGGCGGAGCGGCGGCAAGAGGTTCGCGGCCGGGCGGGGCCGGGCGGGGCGATGACAACGCTGCATTAAGGAGGGCCTAAGTCGATCGGCTTGGCAACGTTGTTATCACGGGGGACACACCGGCAGACCGCGGCGGGATGTGAGACAGAGAGAGACAGAGAGAGAGAGAGAGGCGCGAGTCGGACTAAATTTACCCCGCGTTCGGTCGCGCCCTGGGCACACGTCCAGGACCACCGCGGGCCACGCCCCCTTCCCCCCTCCCCTCGCACGTCCTTCGCGTCGCACTTGCCCTCCGTCCTGCTACCCCAGCGCCGCCGCCTTGAGGGAGGAATAACAGCAGCAGCGCAACCTGGCCGTGTCTCATTCTGAAACACTCTCGCACTCGTCTCTCTCTCTCTCTCTCTCTCTCTCTCTCTCTCTCTCTCTACCGCGGAGACCACGAGTACGAGAGAGACAGGGCTAACTAAGAAGACAGAGTGCGCAGAATAAGATGGTAAGGGAGGGCGGCTCCATGGCAGCGGCGGGAGGTCCGTAGGTCCGCGGTTGTCGCGCGCCGTCAGCGGGAGGCGCCGCAGCACACGCGCAGGCAGCGACTGCACTTGCCCCCGGACTCTCTTGGCGGCGGGCCAGGGCACCCAGGACCTCCTCTCTCTGTCTCTCTCTCTCTTACTCTCTGTCTCTGTCTTCCCACTGTCGTGCTCGGGCCGCACGGAGCGCCCCGACGAATACTTTCTTATCGGCACTTGTAGTTCTCCGGCGAGGAGGTTGGAGAGGCACACACAGCGGTGTCGGCGGTCAAGGTGTCGCCGCGGCCCGGGCCAGCACAGCGGCTAGCGCGGCTGCCATGTTGGGAAAGGGGCGGGGAGGGGAGAGGCGCCAAGATCAAATGCAAATAATGCCAAGAGTGCCGCCGGGCGCCGCGGGGCGCCGCGGGGCGCGCCGGTGTGCGGCGACACCGCGAGCGCGAGGCGCGGCGGGGGAGGGGAGGGGGCACCGCCATGCCGCCGAACCACATGGCATGGGCCCATGACCACGTCACGTGCCGGGCGGGGCCCCGGCTCGGCGGCGTCCGCTCGCCGCTGCCGGCCGGCCGGGTGACTCGAAAATCACGGCGCGGGCTTCGCCGCCGGGGGTATTCGAACCCGTGGCGCGCGGAGGCAGCGCTCAGTGTTGTCGTCGGCGTCGTCGTCGTCGTCATCGAGGCCCATTAATGCCGCGCCGGCGCCCCCCTCGCCGCCTCTCTGCCTCGTCGCGCGGAAGCGGCGTGGTTGACGTCACGTCCGCCGGCCCGCTGTGGCCCGGTCGCCCTTTCATACGCCGCCCTCGCATCTGGTGCGCCAGTGACGGCCTGAGCCGGTACCGCGGCGGCGGCGGCCGGACGCACAATGCACTGCACGGGCGGGGCGGCGACGTCTCTAGTGTCTGCAGGGGGCGGACCCCTCTGAACGGCCGCGGCGGGATGGGTGAGGCCCGCGGAGCCGCGAAGCATAGCGAAGCCGCGCGGCAAGTAACCCACGCCACGGCCGGCGCGGAGCCGCATGGTAACAGCGTGGTAGCAGCCGCGGCAGGCCGGCGGACCCCCGCGGGCCCCGGACGGCGCGGCCCGGCCGGGACGACAACACCAGGCCGCTCTGCAGGCGGCTTGGCCCGGCTTGGCCGGCTCACTCCGAAGCGTTCGCTGCTTTCCGTAGCGCTGCCTCACTCGCACCCCCTCGGCTCGCTCGGCACCCCCGTGCGTGCGGCAGAGACAGAGCTATACAGTAGCCGTGGCCCCTCCGCGGCTCTCCCGGGTCCACACGGCTGTTGTGTGTCTCGCAGCGCATCCTGCCGGGCTGCCGCCGCGCGGTCAGTGCCGTCTGCGGGATGGCTCCGAGGGAACACTGCCTCGCCGGCCCTGTCTCTGTCGCACTCGTGGGCTGCTCCGTCAGGGAGCGACAGAGAGGTCCGAGAGGACAGCAGTGTTCGGACGGGAGCGCCTGCGAGGCCCGGGGTAGGCCGGCCCGCACGACGCGCGTGCGTGGAGGCGGCCAAGATTGCCTACCCGCAAGGCGCTCCGGCCGGCGCCGCTGAGGGTGGCCGGTGGCCTGCCGGGTTGTGAGCTGGGAGGGGGGGGGGGGCGGAGACCTGGACGGCAGACGACTCTGACGCCGAGGGGAACAGGCCGTCCGTAAACGGAGCAGCGCGTCGTGTGTGTGTGTGTGTGTGTGTGGGAAAAGGAGAACTGGCCTGTCTGCAGCAGCCTAGCGCGCCTCCCTAATTGATACGAGTCCAGTCCAGTAGTGCGGCTGTGTGTCCGCCTCTAGATCCGTGTGCGCTGCTACACCGGACGGCCTCGGCTGGCCTCGCGCCTCGGCCCGCCTCGCCTGCTTATGGGCTGGCTGCCTTGGGGCGCAGGTGCACGCGGGTGCGAGAGAGAGAGAGAGAGAGAGAGAGAGAGAGAGAGAGAGAAAGAGAGTCGGATGACGCCCGGCGCACTGTACTAATAATAATGAAAGTAAATACAGATAGGCAGAAAGAGACAGAGATGTGGAGGGAGGGAAAGAGAGAGAGGAAGAAAGAGAACAAAATAACGGATGCATGTCTTGGTGTGGCAGAGTAAAAAGAGAGATTTCTAAAAAAAAAAAAGTATCGTGTGGGAAGACAGCAGCGGCTTTGCCCGCCGGCGATTCTCTCTCTCTACGTTCGGCAGCGATACGGGATCGCGGTGGTGTGGAGGGGGGGGGGGGTCCACACGTCAGAGCACCATCGATCAACGCCATCGGCCAAAATTTGTTATCATTGGCGGGAGGAGCGGGATCGGCCGCCGTGCTGACGAAACGTCGTTGTACCCTATTCGGGACAAGAAGCGCGTGCGCGTACAGAGAGAGAGGGAGAGAGAGAGAGAGAGAGAGAGAGAGAGAGGCGAAATGAAGACGTTACCACCTAAACCGGTAGAAATAGGCATTTCCAGTTGGGTGAGGGTGTGTGTGTGTGTGTGTGTGTGTGTGTGTGTGTGTAAACCGGCGCGCGGGTGCGTCGACATGGTCTCCACAATCTTCTCCGTGCCCCCGTCGCCCCCCCCCCCCCCCCCCGCCCACAGTATTTAAAGGCTCAACCAGGACCGTTTCGCCGAGGCCGCTTCCGCTCCTTTGCGCGGTGCAGTGTGTGGGCCGGCAGGGGCGGGCCAGGCGGCGGCGGCGGCGCCGTGGCGTGACACGTCGCGCGATAGCGCCGCCGACGCCGCTGTACGTTTTTCGGGCCGCGGTCTGGCCGCCCTGCCGCCACCTGCCACAGCATGTACCTGTAATCTGGTGCCCGGCGGCGCCTTGTGCTGCCAACCGCTCCGAGGAAGAAGAAGCAGCAGCAGGGAGAAAGGCAAGGCGCCCCTCCATGCGCACTGAAATATGTATAAATGGATACGAATTACGAATCGACAACGGTCACCGGCCACTCGAAGCTCCGCCTAGAGTTTCTAGTCCCAAAAAATTTCGAGGAAAAAGTTTTCCAAAAAATCTCAAATTTTCAATTTTTTTTTAAATTCTGGATTTTTTTTCCCGAAAATTTCGGAAATTTCGGGCCCTGGCTCAGCCCCGCCCTCTGCCGCTGCTGCGACGTCCGCCCTGTTTTTCGGGGACCGCGGCGGCGGACTGGCGACGGAGGCGCGGGTCGGTCGGTTCGCGAGAGAGATAACTGCGCAATCGCCGCGTGCAAAAGACAAAGGCGCGTAATTACCGAAACAAGTGACAGCGGCGGCCGCGGAGGGGCGCGCGCGGATGGCTCCGTCGTCGGGTTGGACGACCCGCGGCCGACCCGTCCGCGCCGCGTGCGGTGCGTGCTGTGTGTGCACACCCCCTTTTTCCCGCCTGGGGATCCCCGCAGAGCAGAGAGCTCTGACCACGCACTCTGAGGCGACCCCCGGAGGAGGGGAGGAGGGAGGAGGGAGGAGGGGAGGAGGAGGGAGGAGGGGAAGCGCTCCTCACACCCCTCCCCTATCACCGCGCACTTTTCGCGCCTAAAACTTTTCCTCGTCGCTGTGCACATTCCACGCGATAAGCCTTAGCAACAGACTTCACCCATTTGTTTGCAATCACAGCGCAGAGAGAGAGAGACAGACAGACAGACGCTTCGAGAGCCAGGCAGAGGCGCTGCAGCGGAGGGTGTGTCCCGATGACTGGCCGCTACCAAGTAATTATTGCTCCTCGCGCCGCATTCGCGCGCCGATTGCACGCCCATTGAGAATTTGATAGTCCAACCCTTGATCTGTACACAGCACTCTCTGTCTCTCTCTCTCTGTCGCACACTCGGACGAGCCTCGAGTGGCGGCAGATGCGATGCGCTGACCCGGTTGCGACGTTACAGCCGAAACAGCCAATATGCAAAGTGCCTTGCCGTCCGGTCCGCTCGCCCGCCCTGCGCGGTGGCGGCAGCCCGCGGCCGCGGCCCGCCCCGTCCCGTTGGAGAGGGGCCAAAGTGTCGCGCGGTGCGGCCCGCGGCGTGCGGCTCGCGGTGCGGTGCGGCCATCTTCTTTTTCCCTCCTTCTGTTCTTCTTCGCGAAAATGATAACTGCAAAACGGGGACTCGTCATGGTGGGGATTACCATATAGTGCGTCCGGCATCGTGTGACCAAATCATTATGCTAGAGTCGCAAAACTCGACCAATAATTTTTTTATTTTTTTTTATCTTGGGAAAAAAAAGGCTCAGGTCTTACGGACCTGCTGTCAAAAATCGCTTTTTTTTTTAAAGGCCATTCAAGGCGGCTGCCTTGGACAGGTGTTGTTGCGGTTTTGGTTTTGACGTCCCCGTCGACGTCGACGATGATGTTTGGTCACGGCGGACAGGACAGGTGGCGGTGTTGTGAGTCGATTCCGAATGTTCGGGGAAGCCGTCGACGGCGCCGTGCCGGGCTCGCCGCGAGAGAGGCTCCCAGAGGGTGGGAGAGAGAGAGAGCACTCGGTAACAAGGCACAATCAGGACGCGAGAGAAGGCGGAAGATGAAACGAAATGAATACTTGTCCGCGCGCCCACAGAGAGAAGTGACCGCATCGTAAATCTTGCAGTGCCGACAGCGCTTACACTCGATGAGGCTGGACGCGTGATGCGGCCGCACGGCACGGCTGTTCGCCAACGGATGAACGCGACCAACGCTCCTTAAGAAGCGAATCATTTCCGCGACGTACCCCCCTGCGGCCTGCCAGCCTGTGGGGCCGCCGGGCCGCCGCCCACCGGTTTGTCGGTTCGGGTCGGCCCCTGATAGCGGCCACAGAGTCGCTAGGTTTTCGCATATCGCTCCGGGCCGTGCTGCGGGCCCAGCCGAGCCGAGTAACTGTTCCCACCGCGTTGGGCCCGTCGGGCGGTGTCACCAGGGCACTTAGTACGCGGCGAAAGTTGTCATCGGCGGCACCAAGACTCCCTCCCCCCCAGGGGGGCCCAGGGGGGCCCAGGGGGCCGCCCTCGGGGCCGTCAGCCCAGCAGCCCCCCGGCCGCCCTTATCAGGGCACGGCCCCGACACGCACGCGACACGCGGCACGCCCCCCACACGCCACGGCCAGAGACATCCTGCAGCACCTAAGCCGCGGGGGAGGATGCCAGTCTGCCAGCCGCATTTGTTCCATTTACTGTTCCGGTACTCCGGGACCATAGTTGTTAAGCGTCCGAGTCCATACCGAGTCGCCCCATTTTGTTTCGGACACTTGGAACCTTACAGCGTAGGACTCTCTCTCTCTCTCTCTCTCTCTCTCTCTCTCTCTCTCTCTCTCTCTCGGAAGCGGCGTAGGGCGGCGAAGGCCGGGCCAGAGGCAGCCGAAAACTATGCTAGGTCCAGCGATAAGAGATACACTGTGCGTGCACGCGCGCGGCCATGTGAGCCCGCAGCGCCGAGTCGAGCCGCGCTGCCGAGCTGCCAGCAGCGGCCGCCGGCCACAAGCCGGGCTGCGCTGTGCGTCGCGCATCCGGCCGCGCCGAATAGAAGCCGTCGAAAACCTAAAACTCCGACGCGGACCATGGAAACGGACCGAAACGGACCGAAAGGGGCGCGGCTGCGTGTGCAGGGACCGGGGTCGGCTGCGGCGGGGGGCGGGGGGCGGGGGGCGGGGGGCGGGGCAGGACAAGACCTACCTGTCCTGTCCCTTGTCCCTGAGTGATAGCGCCGCGTGGCCGCCGGGTGACCTCGGCGTGCCTCCGGGTCCTTTGCCTCCTCGGTGGCTCCGGCCAGCCGACGTGCCCGCCCCGCCACCGCCACCGCCACCGCCTCGTGCCACCGGGACCGTGCAGCGACCGGCGCCGGCTCACATGACGGCCGCATGATGTGTATGTTTTCGCCGCTGCGCCCGGCTCGGGGGTTTTTGCCGCAGCAGCAGGAGCTCGGCCGTGAGAAAAACAGTGAATCACGGCGCCGACAAGCGCCTGCCTTTCTGGGGATCCGCCGGACCGGGTGCATGTGTGGAGAGTACCGGGTGGCGCGGCGGCCGGGTACGGCGGCATACGGCGCGTGCGGTGCGCCCCGGCACCTCGTTCCCGACGGCGCAGCGGCGTAGCGGCGTAGCGCCACAACGCAGCGGCAAAAGCCGATTTCGGCTGTCATCGCACGAGCCTATCTGCTGTGCTCGGATTTGAGGATAACCTTCGCGCAGGACCCCCCTCCCCGAGATTGTCTGTCTCTATCGCTCTCACTTTTCCGTCCATGTCTCTCTCTCTCTGCTTGTCTCTCTCACTCTCGCCCGTCACACTCCACGTCACACCTCACGTACAGATTACAAACGCGCGCGGGTACGGCGGCGGTGCCATCGAGGTTCCTCGGAGTGAAACGGAGCGATGCTGTGCACGACGGAGAGCGAGGGAGGAGGAGATATAAGCGACGCGTCGGTTCGAACCAGAACCGGCCGCTGCCCCGCGGCTGCGGCTGCGGCTGCCCCGCGGCAGGACCCCCCGGTGGTTCTCCCTACAGGGACGCTGTCGTCGCCATGCAGGCGGCCGCGATGAACCACTTTGGAGTTCTGTGCGCCCCTGGCCACCTCTGGCTATCTCGCAACATTATCGGCGGCCCTCTCTTTCTCCTCTTCTATCATCTCCCGTCCTCTTCTCTTCTCCTCTCCCATCCGCGTCGATTCGGGATTTGGGTCTAGCGGGCGCGTTGTGTGCGAAACGGCGACGCGGGGGAGGTGGAGAAGGGATGGGAGGGAGGGGGAGAGCGAAGGGGGTATCGTCGGAGTGGCGCAGCCACGGCGTGCAGAGGGAGAGAGACGGAGAGAGGGGCCTGCCCGACTGGGTTCGTCGATTCACCGGTAGAGCGCGGCACTGTCTCCGCCCCGGAGGGTTCGGCCGCGCCGCGGCTCGTGCTCTCTGCGCCGGGCTCCGCGGGCCGCGGGCCTCGGCCTCTGCCCACCACCACCACCACCACCACCACCACCACCACCACCGCTGCTGGCTGGAGGACCCCCGGCATCTTGGGGGCTTTTGTCTGCGGGGGTAAAGGGTTAAGGGCAGAGAGAGAGAGAGAGAGAGAGAGAGAGAGAGAGAGAGGGCACCGGATGAGAAAGGGAAAGGTCAGAGAGCACATCGAGGGGAGGGTACAGCAGCGCATTGAAGTGAGGCGGTAGCGGTAGGTGTCACGTGAGAGAGAGAGAGAGAGAGAGAGAGAGAGAGAGAGAGAGAGAGAGAGAGATGGAGGAGAGAGAAAGAGATGCGCACAAGGGGCCTGAGTGGAACAAAAGCGAGTGGGGAGAGGCTACGGGCCAGCCAGCCAGCCAGCAGGGCTTTGGCAAGGGCTGTCGCGCCGTGCCCCCCGGGCCCCGCTGGTCCCTCTGGCCAATGTCCTCGGGCGCCCGCCTCCCGCGGCCCTGGCCGCCCGCTGCTGTTAGATTGGCCGTCAGTCTCCAGGGCTCCAACGGCAGCGGCAACAAACAACATTAAGCCGACATTAGCCGCGGCTCAGCGCGGCTCAGCTCGACAGCACCATTACGCGGCGTTCGTAGTACGTTTTCATCGGGCCGCGAGCGAACGGCGGCGTCGGCGGCGTCGGCGAGGAGGCGGCGGTCATACCGGCGCGGTGTGTCTGCTGCCGTGCCCTGCCGCGCCCCCCAAATGTACTGCTTGGCGCTGTTTTGGAAACGCAGAAAATGCCTACTATGACTGACACATTATGGCGACGCCGAGGCACGCGCTGTCGTGTGTCGCAACGAGCCGGCCATTTGTTCTGTGCCGTCGATCCCCAGGGCCGATATGCGCAGTGAGGCCTGTAATCATATGAGACGGTTACGGCGGGGGGGCTGCATCGGGGGAAGGGGAGGGGGCACGCACGCTGCTCTGCTTCGACACGAACAACACTAAATTGCGTGTAATTTGGTGCGCTGGCACGAGGAGGTTCAGAGCCGGCCTACCCCCCAAGTCCTGCCACCGCCGCCGCCGCCGTTGTCCCAAGGCGAGTCCTGTAACGTACAGGACCCGCTCGCCTTGTGTGGGGACCGGCCGGCGAGCACCCGCAGGACAGCCATAGGGCACGCAGGACACGTACAATGTACACACCATCAAAAATACAGTCGTGGGAAAAATGATGTAAAATATCGTAAAAATAATAGGGTATTCCGGAGAAGTCTGAACCGGAAGTGGAGAAGATGGCAAGAACACGCGTCATCGGAATACCCCATTGTAAAGGAATATTTCGGACTAACTAATTATTTGTTGGGGACACTTGCACACAAACGGACTCGTCCCCTGACCACCGACGGCCTCGCAGGCGGCTCGGGGCCGCCGCCGCCGCCGCCGCCGCCGGGGTGGGCAACTGTTTTGCTGCTTCTGCGAACATCCTTAACCCAAATAAACAGAGCGCTGCGCCGGGCTGCGCCAGTCAGTCTGCCCCGGTGTCCGCGGGCTACACGCCATAAATTGTTGATAGCATAACAGAGAGAGAGAGAGAGAGAGAGAGAGAGAGAGAGAGAGAGAGACATCGGGTCCAAACTGTCAGCCAACCGCTGCCGGCGCGCCGCCCCGTCTGACTGCACCGACGTAGCGACAGTAACGATAAATAAAATTAACGGAAATGATATAAAAGAGAGACGCGGTGGAATAAAACCGAAAAAAAAACGTTTGGCGTTTGTGTGTGGGTCGCGGTCACCACCGCCACCACCACCCCGCTTTTCGGTCGCTCCGCGCCGCTCCGCACTCGTTGGACGGATGCCACAGCAAAACGGACACGGCTGACTATTCTCGTCTTGTCTCTCAATTACCCGCACACGCCATTCAGGGCGGCGGCAGCGGCGGCCGGCGCATTAAATCCGTTCGCATGCGAATGAATGGCAGCGGGGCGGGCGTCTTCTTCCGCCGGTGTGCGAGTCAGCTGAGCTATTTTCCCTGCGAGGTGCCGCCGCCGCCGCGTGACGTGGGCTTCAAGTCCTGGCGTGGTGGTGGAGGCGGCGCCGCCGGACCTGCCCCGGGCTGCTCTCGGCCCCGGCACGGCTCCTGACCTGCTCAACGGACCCGGGAGGACCCGGCGGCCCCGAGGGTCGGCGCGGCGCGCAAGGGCGTGGCCCGGTGCGGTGCGGGGCCGCCGCCACCAGGACGCCGCCGACCCGCGGGCGCCGCCAGTTCCGCCCGGAAACGGCAGCTGGAGCGCGACGCCGGCTGAGGGGGGGGGGGGGGCGGGGCGCCGGCTGCTACGAGTCGGTATGTGGGCCCCCGCAGGGCCCCCGCAGGGCCCCGCCCACGCCGACGCCCCGCCGGCCTCACAGAGAGCAGCGCGGCACGGCGGCCTGACCTTGGGTACCGCACAAAAACAGAAAACAGTGAACCCGTTTTAAGAGACGATTGGAATGGAGCCACACTCGGTTCCGCCGGGCCGCGCCTCTCTGCCGCGCACACGGCGGCGCCTGCCGCGGCCCGCGCTGTTGCTATTAACTCCTGCCCCCCCCCCCCCACTACACCTCTCGACAAACACACACATGTGTTGTGGGTTTGGCGACGGAGTTTTCCGCAGAGTCCCGCCGATATCTTCTCTTGCCCTTAGAGATAGATAGATACATTGGGTGCGTGTGTGTGTGAGTGAGGAAGAGAGAGAGAGAGAGAGAGAGAGAGAGAGAGAGAGAGAGAAGGGAGGGAGGGTGAGAGAGGGTTGCGAGCAGGGAAGCCAGTATCCGGCCGTGTCGTGTCGCGTCCCCGGCCTGTTCGGCGGCAGAGTGGATTAGAATTAGGCGCCGGCCGGGGTGATTGGTGTCGCAGCCGCACTTCACTTCCGCGCCTCTCTCTCTCTCTCTCTCTCTCTCTCTCTCTCTCTCTCTCTCACGGCCTGTGGTGCTGCACAACAACGAAAATGAGTTTGAGAGTGACGAAGGCGAGGAGGCTCCGGCCGGCGTGGCTGGGGCTCGGGGCCTGGGGGCCCCCCTGCTGTGGCCCGCCGCCCGCAGCCTGCGGGGCTCCCGATAGACCGGCCGCCGGCCCGGCCCGGCAGACGGGTGGCCTACCCACTGGGCGCTCGTTCCTCGGCCGCCCGGCGGGGCCCCTGCAGCGGGGCGGGGCGGCAGGGCAGCGCTCTCTAGCCAGCGCCGCCGACGCCAAGGCAAACTCGAGGCGCGCCACCGCCGCCGTCGCCACAGCAACACTTTTAATTTTGCGAGGAAAAACTGAAAAAAAAATCAGACACACTTATGGATGGATTTCCCGACGGCTCTCTAACTCTTTACCGAATTTTTTTGTGGAGGTGTTGCAGAATAGTCTCTTTGTTTAAAAAAAAATTTTTTTTTTGCAATTTCATTGGTACGAAACATTTTTTCCCATTTTTCTTTTGTTTTCTTTTAAATGCGTTAAGCGTGAGGCTGGTCTTGACGACAACCGCCGACCTCGCGCGACCAAACGGACGCTGCGAGGGAAAAAAAACATTAAAACAAAAACGGGTCAAAAAGAATGAGAGTGACACCATCGGCGCCGGCGGGCGGCTCCGCCCCCCACTTGCTTCAGAGCGCCCGCTTCGTGCGTCGCTTACGAGGTGAGCAGCAGCCAGCCAGCGCCCTCTAGGATTTCTCGCGCGACTGCCCTACAAGCCAGCCGCGCCGAGCCGAGGGGAGTGGCGGCTGCGGCTGCGGCTGCCGGCGGTGTTGACAGTCCAGGCCGAGCAAGAGCCGAGCCAATCAGGGGACTAAGCCGAGCCGGGCCGCCAATCTTCTGCTGCCGCCGCCACCACCGCCGCAGCACCGCGAGCAGTAAAGCCGAAGGGGCTCTTCAACCCGGCTGCTTGACACGCTACTGCCACTGCTGCTGCTGCGGTGGCGGCGGCGGCGGTGGCGGTGCACGCGTTTATAAATGCAGGCGAATCAACCGGGCGTCGGAAAAATACGGGGGCCGCCGCCGCGGTGCAGCGCGCGCTGTAGAGTTATGGAGTGGCCGGGAGTTTTATAAGTCCGCGGACTCGTGCGCCAAGGTGGGCGAGGGCGAGGCAAGCCGCCCTAGTTTGCTTACCGCGGAACGGAGGCAGGCTTAGGGCCTCAACAGGGCACTCGTCGGCCGCGGAGAGGATCAGCGGAGCGGCGGCGGCGGCGAGGCGAGGCGTTGGGACGCCGACGACGACGCGGTGGTGGTGGCGGCGGCGGAGTACGGCGGCGGCGGCCGGGCGAGGCAGCCCGCTCCCCCCTGATGGAATGGATTGGAATCAAGGAACTCCACTTTCCAGATTTATAAATGCGAAGGCAATAAGCTGGCGGTTAACAACGCAGTGTTGGTATTGAGTTATTATCGTTATTATGTATCTCTGCGGTGCTCTGCGGTGCCAAGGCACGCGGCCCCGGTTACCCTACTCGCATAGGCTCTTTGCCTTCTCCGTTTCTCTAGCCGCTCCCCGGTTCCAGGCCGCGGTCCGAGAGCCGTCGTACACGTTCCGGCCCCTTAATGACAAACCTAATATGAACCTGGTGAATTTCAGATTTTGGGGTATGTGGGTCCGAGATAAAAACTACCCCAAGTCATTTTACCAAACGCGGCGGCTGGGGCTCACTCGCCAAGGTGCTTCTTTTTTTTTCAAAATACGAAACACAATTTTTTTCCGCTAAAATCTGTTTAAGGCCATATAAACCTTTTTCCAAATTTTTTGGGGGGACAACGAAATTTTGATATTTTTTTTTAGCGCGGTATGTTTGAACTGGCCCTCAGACATATGGCCACCCCGCGAGTGCGACAGAGACAGCGCTCCGCTGCAGCAGCGCTCGGAGTCAGCCGGCGGCGGGCGCACATCGACCGGTGAAGCCTGACTCTGTGCCCCGCTGCTGCGGCCAGCAGCCGCGGCCCGCGGGGCCCCCTGTCGCCCCGTGTACCTTGCAAAAACACACTCCCACCGCAGCGCTATCTCCCAGCGGCCTCTCCCCCTCTCTCTCTCTCTGTCTCTCTCTCTGCCTCTCTCTCCTCTTCCCGGCACCGCTGCAGGTGGTGTGGGCGCATCGGCCCCCAGGCTGGCTGCCTATCTCAGGTCCGGTGTCGCGCCGCGCCGCGCCGGCGTGTCTCCTCGCTGTCGCCCGCGGGCCGGACCTTACCGGAGGTCAGGTCCGTTACACCCCCACCACCCTCTCGCGTCATCATTTTTTTTCCGTTTTTTTTTCTCGTGGGGTGGAATTTTCCGCGGCTCGGCCGCGATACTCGGTTGGTCGCCCCGGCCGGCCGGTGGCGGTGGCGGTGGCGGTGGCGTTGGCGGAGCGGCGGAGCGGTCGCGGACCGCGTGTTGAACCAGCGCCAGAGGCGGCAGCGCCGAGTGACTTGTCACAGCGATGCACCGCGGCCCCCGCTGCCCCCGCGGCCCCCGCGGCCCCACTCGGCTTGACTCGGCTCGTCTCGTGTCGCGCGTCGTGGACTCGCGTACAGAACGTCGCCGCTGCTGCCGCTGGTGGTGTGCCGCGGCATCGCGGCAGCGTTGTTGGGGAAGGTAACGGACGAGGATGCGGGATGCGGGGGGCCGGCAGCGGGGAGCGGAGCAGCACGTCCCCGACAGCGCAGCCTCGTCCGCCGCGCCGCGTCCTCTCCGGCACATCGACGCGGGCGTGCAGCAGAGATGTGGTCACGGCCAAGGTCCTCGGGATCCTCTCTCTCCCTGCAGACGCGAGAGAGACAGAGGGGGAGGGGAAAGGGAGACAGAGAAAATTGAAATAATGCGGACGAGATCGGCGCGAGGAGCGACAAAATTTCCTCGTCGCGTCCGCCTCCGCCGAGCGCCTGTGGCCGACAGGGTAGGCCAGCCCGGCCGCCACGCGCGCGCGAGCGGGCTGCGCTTGCCTACTCTGCGGGCGGCGGGCGGCAGGAAGGCGTCAGCGCCGCCCGGCCCGGCCCTCGCGCCGTGCGGGGCGGGACACGTCCGGAAGGTTGGCAATGAGACCGTCCCCTCATGTTCGCACCTCTCTCCGTGTGTTGCAGGTGAGGACGGCGCCGACGTCACACTGCTGTGGTGGCCGTGGCCGGCGGGACAGGAGGCGCAGCGGCGGCGGGGGAGCGGTCGAAGTGAAAAGCTGGGGCACGTGAGGGCCTGCTGTGCCCCGCCCCGCCGCACCCCCGGCAGGGAGGCTCACGACGGCCGCCTGCCCGCCGCCGCCGCCGCCCGTCCCCGCGCCTGGTCCTAGTCCGCTTCCGTTTGAATGAACGCAGCCACGCGCGGCCACGTGCGGCCACGTGCGGCCACGTTGGGCGGCGCGTGCTGGCGCGTGCTGGCCGGCGGCGCACGTGGACGGCAGGCGCCGGGGCGTCGCTCTGGCAGCCGGCCGAGGAGGCGCGGCGTAGCCAGCGTAGCCCGGTAGGCGTCCCCGACGTCCGCCCCCTGCAGAGCGGGGTCGGGGTGCGGCGGCCACACACACACACACACTCACACACACACACACACTCAGACCGGACTCCCTCGGATTTCGGACCTCTAGTGTAGTGCGCGGCCATTTCGCGCGTATATCACGTTGCGCGCGGAGCCGATCAGATCGAAATAAAACGGGACAAGGCTAACTTGCGTCTAGCGCAGCGAGCGCGCGCGGAGCCGGCCGAGCACCGCGGACCGCGCACCGCACGGGGGCCGGCTGGGCCAACACCACCACACGCTCGGCCCGGTGCAGCCCGCCGCAGCCCGGCCCCCCGCGCTACACCGCGCACGCCCACTATTTCTGCCTCCGCGACACGACACCCCGGACCGGGGGGGGGGGGGGGCTCCAACCCTATCTATTCTTTTCCGTCGAGAGCGTTTCTGTTTATGAAACGCGTTTGGCCGGAGGCGGCGGCGGCAGCGGTAGCGGCGCAGGTTAAATGCGTCGCGCGGGGACAAGTCGCCGGGTGTTGTTGTTGTTGCTGCTGCTGGCGCTGTTGTTGTTGTTTTTGCGGTCCGGTTTTATGCCGAATCGGCAGCAGCGGCCGGCGGCCCGGCGCCGCCCGTCATCGGCCGCTCACGGATGCGCTCACGTTCGCTTAAGCACGGGATCACGAGCCCGGAGTTCCCCGCTCTCGATCGATCTTTCTGTCTTTCTTCTTCTTTTTCTTCTTTATAATCATCATCATCTCCGCGCATTTTTCATATCCATAGACAAAAATATTTCAGTTTGCCGACGAGTAAGAAAAAAACCTTCTCTTACTTTTAATTATTTTCTTTTTTTTTTGTTCCGTCTCTTCAGTCACTGGAGTGTACGCGGTAACGGCGCCCGCGCGAAACGAGTGTTCGCGTACACCTCGCGGTACTTTTGCGTGCGGCAAGACGCGCGAAAACAGTAAAAACACAATAAATAACGCGTAAACGTGAAAATACGCGTGTAAGCGGCGGGTCCGGTCGCCGCGGCGGTCTTGGAAGTATACGACACACATAAATTGGGCGCGCGTCGTGGCAGAAGCTGCCGGCGGCCGCGGCCTGTTGCTCCACCGCTTCCTCATTGGGCCACACACGGCTATTTTATTTTTTTAATCGAACACGCCGCCGCCGCGGCGATGCGAAATGCGGGATTAACTCGTTGCGCTCCGCCCGCGCCGCCGCCTTCACAAAATGTCAAGCGGGCGGCCACAGTGGCGGTGCGAGAGAGAGAGAGACAAGACGACGGCGGCAGTGCAAGCCCGGCCGGGCGTCTCGCTTGCACCGCCGTAGTCTAGTGGGTCGTGCCGTCTCTCTCAGCTGCCTGAGCTTTGGGCGGCGCACGGCGCGGCCTCAGGGCCGCCGGGACCGGTCGCACGCTTTTAATTAGGCCTGGCCCCGACCGCCCGCGCCGAGCCGATCACCGATGCAGCGGTGTTGTTAACGGCCTCCCCCTCGCCGGGGTCATCCCGGGCAGGCAGCGGCGGGTAGGCAACCCTGCTGCCCGCCTGCCGCGGCCCCCGGCGCGCCGCTCCTCCATACCATCCTGCCGCTGGAAAAAGTGTGCGCGTCGGCGGCCGGCGGCCGGTCGGCCCACGCGCAGCCAGCCGGCATGCACCGCCGCCCAGACCGAGCTGGCGGCCAGCCTCTAGACGGGACGCGCGCGGGGCGGGAGGGCAGCGGCGGCAGCGGCAGGTGTGGCACACGGCGTCGCGTGGTGCAGCAAGGCATCCTTTCACTCTCAGCCCGGCCGGCCATCCCGCACGCAACATGTCGTGGGCATGCCTGTGCGTGCGGTGCGTGCGCGAGCGGGCTGCCGTCCACCGGATATTTTGCTTTTAAAAGAAAAAGACTCCCCTGCTCCGGTGCTCCGCTGCTCCGCTGCGCCGCCGCGCTGGCCGTGTACCAAGGTGTCGGGCCTGCCTTGCGGTCCCTGCCAAGGACGTCCCCCCCCCCCCCGCCACACAGCCCTTTTTGCGTCCCTTCGGTGCCTTCTGTCACGTGACCGCGGGGCAGCTGGCCGGGGCGCCCCACAGGGGGAACGGGGGGGGGGGGGGGGGCTCGCGCCGGCCGGATGTAGTTGTGCGAATTTCAACATTTACATTACGTGTGGCGGGGGCGGGGGCTATCAGTGGTGAAGTAAAATTGTCATACCGTCATGGTGTAAATGATGGAGCATCGCACTCCGATTTCGATTTTCAATTTTCGCGGCACCTCTTCATTGGGGTTTCCATGTTAAAATATGGGTAGCACCCTTACATATTGTCGCACATCGCTGAGTTTTGTACGCAGGACAGCAAAAGCTTTGGGAACGTCGACCTTCTCACCTTTGCAAAATAGGGGGAGCCCAAGAGTGTAGGCTGGCAGGGTGGTATGGCGGAGCTTGTGGTGCTTCTACACGGCTGTGGCGCGGCCCCTGGCGCCCCGGAGGGCCGCAGGACCCGCAGGACCCGCAAAGGCCGCAGGGGCCGCAGGGCGTGCAACAGGTCGCGTCATTGTACGGTCTCAGCGAAATAACAACGGGTAGGGGCCAGCCGCCGAACGTTGCAGGCCGTTGGCAGGCTGTTGGCAGGCCGTTGGCAGGCCGTTGGCAGGCCGTTGGCAGGCCGTAGTGTGGAGGGGCGCAGACTGGCGGCGCTTGGCAGACGAGCAAGGCCCCGCAGGAAGCGCAGAAGCTCGCCGCGAGTGAGCGTGCCTTCGTGATCGGAGGCTTCATGGTTCGGAGGATCTTCTGTAAAACGAAGTAGGCGTCTTAGCACTGGACTATTGTGTAGATTTCAGGTTTTTGAAACCGTAAGATTTGGATGTTTCTATGAGAAGGTAAGGGGGGGGGGGGCTTCTTCCTTGGTTTGACCCCCCACCCCCTCTACCCTGCGCCGCTGACGCATGAAAGTGTTTTTCGGCTCTGCTTGCCGCCGCCACTGCGAAGCCCCCCCGCGAAGCCCCCCTGCGAAGCCCCCCCCCCCCCCCTCCCCGTGACCTGCAAAAGATACATATGCGGGCCGTCATGCCGAGAACTGGGTCGGGAAGCGCAGAGCCTCGCAGAGCCCCCGTTTCCAGCCGCGCCGCTCGCTCCTGTCGCGTGATGTTTGTCGCGTGCCCCTGCCCTGCCTATATCGACACGAAAAAAAAAAGAAAATGTTTCGTAACCGCAGCCGCGCTCAAGTTGTACTGTAACGCAGTGAAACGTTTTGTTTTCCGACAAGCAAACACTGCCAGAGCGACGCGTCGCAAGCTGTCCGTCCACTGTGTCTGGCAGGACTCAAGACGCCGGGCTCACGCGTCGGGATCTCCTCCTACACCCCCTCCACGCCGGCCGCGGGGGGGGGGGGGGGGGGCTCCCTCGTTTCCATCCTCGCCCACACAACGCTTTTGTACGACGCGGCTCGGGTCGGCCACGCCCGTCTCTCTCCCGCCCCGCCGAATTTAAATTGGAGGAAGTGGATCCGTATGGGCGGGTCATGCCCCCATACTCCCCCCCCCACCCCTCCTGCCCTCTCCAACGGGCAGGAGAGCGGCGGGAGGGGGGGGGCAAACACGAGCGGCCCTCTCTCTCTATCCCCTTCCCTGAAAATCAATTAACATAGTATATCTCGGCCACGCTGGGCTCCCGTGGCTCGGAGGCCGCTCCCGCTGCCGCTGGTGGTGGTGGTGGTGGTGGGTGGCCCTGCCTGCAGGGGACGCCGGGGGCCTCACGGAGAGATGGCCTGCCGGGCGGATAGCCACTGGATTAGAAGGGGGTTGCGGTCCGTTCGACTGTGAAATAAGCGACAGACACACCGGTGGCCCGGGGCTGCTGCTGCTGCGGCGGCGGTGGCGGAGCGGGACCAACAACCCGGTTTTGCCGCGGCGGCGGAGGCCCGACGGGGTCGCTTCTTGGTCCGCGGCCCGCGGACACGGTCGCGGCCAGCGTGCCGTCGAAGCGAGCCGCCGGCCGCCATCGGGACGCGAGTTAAACCAGTCCATATGGTTATCTGGTGCGGCTGCTGCGGGCTCCGCCTGTTGCAAAGACCCCAGGCACACCCCCGCCGAGGGCCCCCGGGCCGAGCCCTGCCCCCCCCCCCCCCCCCTGGCGGCACATCCTGCCCGTCCCGGAGCCCGAGGGATGTTATCGACCGCGCCCCTGACGTCATAGGGCTCCGGCCCTGACGTCACCGCCGGGCTTCAATGGTTTGGCGGCATGAATGGCGGCGGGCCGAGTACGCTGGGCGCGCCTGAGCCGGGCCGGCGTGGCGGCGTACGCAGTTCGGCACGGCGCCGCCGCTGAACGCCGTTCGGGCGTCGTCTGCCGTGGGGGCCCGAGAGATAACACAACAGGCCCGCAAACGAAAATTTTGCTTCGCGAAACAAATGTAATTTTTGTGCCAACGACGAAAAAGAAAAGTTCGAAAACCAAAAATTGTGGCGGCCGCGGTCAGCATGCGATGACGACGACGGCGGCGGCGCGGAGCGTCCCCGGCGTGGGAAGCGCGGCGGCCGTTTGGAAAGCAGCGCTCTCCGGGAATAAGCCTTGGGTGATTGATCCGCGCGTGGCCCGTGGTCTGCACCCCGCTGCCGTGCGGCCGGCCTGTGTTTGTGTCCACAGACAAGGCTCCGGGTATTGGGTTGCGCAAGACGCACGGCGGGGCCCACAGCCCGCTGCCCGCTGCCTGCTGCCCGTGGCGCCGCGGCCAGTGCAGCGCGAGCGGCGCACGATGAGGCGGCAGGCCGGCCGGCGCTTACGTGCATCGCTGATGACAATGTCGCGCCTCGTTGGGCTCGCTCGGGCGACGCCGGCTGCGGCCGCGACCCCTGCCGCCGCGACGGCCGCCCCGCCGGTGAGGCCGGGCGGGCGGGCGGGTCTGCGCGGCGGAGGAGGCGGCGGCGGCGTGCCATCGATCGGCCCGAGAGATAACTTCAGTTATCTGCCTTCCCCGGCGCCACCGCCGCCGCCGCTGCCGCCGCCGCGCAGTGCATGGCAGGGGGGCGTCGCAGGTGAGGACGCAACTTGTGCAACCGGAGGGCGGGGCGGCGGCCGGGGCGGCCGGGGACGGTTACGTGAGCCGTGGTGGTGTCCCGCGCAAAAATACAGCCATCGTCCCGGCGGGACGCGGACCAGATTTTTCGGCGGTGAACTACTCCGCTTGCGTGTCCGCGCTGGCGGCCGGGCGCGGGCTGATGCCGTGTCTACGTGCCGCCGGCCGCGTGCCCGGCCGTGTCGCAGCAGCGCGGCTGAGGGCGCGCCCCGGCGGGCCCCCGGGGCCCCCGGGGCCCCCGCGGGGGGTGTTCGGTCCGGGAGGGTGCGGAATGTGGATGTGCGAGCACGGGCTCGTTCGGGCGCGCCCATTAAGCACTTCGCCGAAAACAAAATAAAATGCGATTTACGTTAGTGCAGTCACTGAAACGGCTTGTGCACCGAAATTATTTCTCTCTTCGCAGTGCACGGAAATCGAATGTATTTTCCAAATTTGTGCTCCGTGAATCCCACAACATTCCTCCAGCTCGGCGAGCGGGGTCGGCGGGCGCCGTACTGTTGTGCTGGCTGGCTGCCCCGGCGGGGCGGCAGCCAGACAGCCTTGCAAGGACGGCCGTCGGCGGCGGGGGGCGGCGGGGGGCGGCGGGGGCCTCGGCGTGCGGCGGCGGGGGCAGCGTACCTAGCGTGCCAGGCGGCAGCGCGCCGAGCGCCCGTTACCTGCCAGCGAGAGCGCCGTCGGCCTGCGTCGGCCCCCGCAGCTCCGCAGCTGCAGTCTGCCCGCGGCCAACGCTAGAGCACCGAGGCGTTGTGCAAGTAACCGAAAAGGAGACGGAGCGGCCGCGGCGGCAGCTGCGAGGGAGCGGCGACCGGACGGGCCCGACTCCCTCCCTGCGAGCGCCTGCGAGCGGCGGGGTAGGCCGACCCGCAGGCCACGCGTGCACGCCGTGGGCCGCGGCTGCCTACCCTGCACCCGGCAGGCGCTGGCGCGCTGGCGGCCGTCGTCTCCCGGGGGCCCGGGGCCCGCGCCACGGCGGAGGGCGTCGCCGGCCGCTATTGCATGCCAGGGGCGCGTCGCCGTCCCCGCCTGTCTCGGTGGGGGCCGGCAGCGTACACCTCTGCGTGAGGTCGTTAAAACCGGTGCAGCGACTACGGCGCCGGTGCGGTGCACGCATTCCTAGGGGAGGTAGGGGCGCGGGGCCGCGGGCCGCGGGGGGGGGGGGGGGGGGGGGGCGCCGGTGGCCGCACTATTACAGAGTTGCGTGCGCGGCGGACGGTGCCTCGGCGCCCACAACAGCCTTGCAAGGACGCACGGCACCTCGTCGAGCCCCCGGCCGCCGCGGCCGCGCTCGCAGCACCGCCCGTACCGCCCCGAGGCAGGGCCCGCCGCCGCCGCTGCGAGGCAATACCGGAGCAGCGCAGCAGAAGGCACTGCTTTGAAGTGGCGCAGAAAGCTAGGCGCCGCCGCCGCCGCCGCTCTGCCCACAAACGAGCCGGATTCTTATCGGCTCGGCAGGTGATAATTTGCTGCATTTTCACTCGCCGGCCCGTGGCTGCCGCGGCTGGCTGGTCCTGCGGCGCCTGCGGGCGTGACGCCGCCGCCGCCGGCACGGCCTCCGACGAGACACGCACCTCGACGACGACGGCGTCCGTCCGCGACGTCGTCAGGACGTTGGTCGTGGACGACCCATATATCACCAGCGCGGCGCGCCGGCGCCGCCGGCTCATCACGAGCGAGTTGCGCAGCACGTGTGGCCGCGGCGCCATGTGTCTGGCGGGCACGCGGCCCCGTGACCTTCCGAAACTATTTCACCTCATTTCATTTTTACAATTTTTATATTATTTTTCATTTATTTTGTAATGTCCTCTGTTTTTTTAATTTTATTTTTCTACGGTCGGCGGCGGCAGCCGCGCGGCTTCCGGCGATGAGGACTGATTTCTCTCTCTCTCTCTCTCTCTCTCTCTCTCTCTCTCTCTCTCTTCTCTCTCGCTCTCTCTCTCTCGTTCTCTCTCGCGCTCGCGGTCGTTCGCGGTTCGGGAGTGAGGGGACGGGATTTCCGAGTGGACAGTATGTGTTGGCCATCGGCGGCATTGAGGACGCCCCCGCCGCCGGCCCGCGGCCCGGGGCCCGCGGACAGCCGCACTGCCCGGGACACGCTGAATGCGAATGCGAACAGTGCCGGTCTGGCCCGGCGGTGGCTGCCGGCGGTGTTTGTGTTGCGATCCGCTGCTCGGCGCACGCAGCTGCAGATGGCGCGGCGGACAGCGGGGCAGCAGGTGCTGTCTCCTCGGCCCGGCTACGCAGCTGCGCCGCCCCCGCTTCGCACACGCATTGAGAGCAAAGGGATCACCCCCTTCCCCTCCTCTCCACGCGGCCGCTGCTCCAGAGCGTTCCAGAAAGCTCCCCGGGGGCGGGGCAGGGAGGGGGGGGGGGAGGCTGGCCGCCGCGCCTCGCTCCACTCCCCGCGTCGCGACGGGCGGTAGCGGAGAGGGGGGGAGGAGGAGGGGCAGGGGAGGGGGGGGGGGGTCGAAGCCGAGCCGAGGCGCGTCTCCGTGGTTCTCCATTCGGTTCGGCTTCGGCTTCTCGCTTGTTCTCGCTGCGGCGCGCCGCGCCTCCACGCCCGGGCGCGGCGGCAACCCGGCGGAGCCCGGGAGGACTCGAAGACCCCCTCCCCACTCCCTCCTCTCTCTCTCTCTCTCTCTCTCTCTCTCTCTCTCTCTTTCTCTCTCTCTCTCTCTCTCTCTCTCTCTCTCCGTCTTTGTGGGCGTTGGGAGTGTTCGGCCCGAGCTCGGTGGGTTATAATAGTGCCAGCGTCGACATCGAAAGTTTTCCGCCCAGAGGCCGGCGGGCGGCGCGGGCGGGTGGTGGGGTTGGCGTGCACGGGCGTGTGGTGTCCCACCGCGCCCTCCCCTCCCTCCCCTCCTCCTCGTGTAGCGGCCTGGCCCTACAGGGCGGCGCGCGCCGGGTTCGAACCCTGGTCACGTCCTCGGCCGTCTCCACGAAGTTGGCTAACCGGGAGGGACTCTCACAGTCAGTGCGGCAGTGTGTGTGTGTGTGTGTGTGTGTGTGTGTGTGTGTATCCACACGGAGGCACGCAATCGGCACATGCCATGGGCTGCAGAGAGCCGGCAGGGCCGGGCCGGGCTTGTGGCCCGCTGCTGTGTGACCTTGGTGACCTTGGCGGATGACTTTTGGAGGGGGAGGCAGCAAGCGGAGCGGAACCCCGGGCCGGGTCCGGTGGTCCGGGTGCCCGAGTCCTCGGGGGTTGTTTGGCCCTACGCTCTCTACGCGGCTGGCGGCAGCGGGGGCGGCCAGCATCCCCAGCCCCGTAGGTTGCCTATCGATCGGCAGCGCGCTAGAGCTGAGGGGGAGGGGGGGCTAGGAATGGAGGGGGGCAAAACCACGGGCCCCCCGAGGGTGGTCCAGCATGTTGCGCCATAAGGGCTCGGGGGCCCTGTAGTGGCCCACAGCTCGGATCGGCCCGCCGTGCCTCTGTCTCGCTCCCGTCGGCACCGTATTACTGGTATTGCAGTATTATTATTTTTATTTTTATTCGTCCCGGGAGTACACTGCGTGGCGGCGGGGCCGGCAGGCGGGCGGCCCGCGACCAGACCGGATGTGCGGCTTCACGTCAGGACGCGCGGCCATCACGGGGACTTTTATCAGAAGTCCGCCACGAGTCCGGCCCCCTCATTATCCGATACGCCGAGGACGGCGACGACGGCGGCGGCGGCCGGCACCGCGGCCCCACGTCAGAGTGTAGAGGTCCGGAGGCACCCGGGAGCTGCTAGCTGTGCTGGCCGTGCTGGTTGGGGTAGGTTTGGTGGGGGGCGGCGGGTACGCTGCCGCTGTGTGCGTGGGCGTCGAGCGCAGAAGCGTGGGCAGCGCCGGGGGGGGGGGGGGGGGGGGGGGGGGCTCACGGCGGGGCTGCGTGGGCGGATCGCGCTCTCCTCTCACACGCCCCCCGCCCCGCCCTTCTGCGCTGCCGCACCGAGGGCGACAGCTTCGCGCTACGCCGCCCCGGCCCGCGGTGTCAGCGTCTGCCACCAAAGGGCCTTCGGCGGCGCGGCGTCCACAAACGCCGACTCTGTTTTCAAAGCAGCGACGACGCTGTGGCCGCGGCATTTACTCTCGTCCGGCCGGGATGCGGGCACGCGCCGTGGCGCCGTGTCGCGCGCCGGGCCGCGGCCGCGTGCGCGTGGGCGGCGCGGCCTGGCGCCGCAGCGCAGCACGCGTCAGAAGCGCGGCGCGCGGCGCCAGCGGCCGTCAGCTCAGCACGCCCGGTTGCGTGCTTCGGGGCGTCACGGTTAGCGGCTCACTATCTCCGGCCCGCGTGTCGGGTTTCACAAATTCCAGTGCGGCCGCTCCGTCAGTCAGCCGCGCAGTTGGGGTTCGTTAGGGACCGGCGCTGCCCGGCGCTGCCCGGCGGGGTGAGCTGAGGTCAGTCATTACAGAAGGCAAGCGCGCCGCACTTTATCGGTCCCGGAGCTTAAACTTAAACCGGAACCGCCTCACCGCCCCCCCCCCTCCAGCGGCCCTCAGATAAGCCGCATGACGCTGCGGGGCGTAGCGCCCCCGACCACGGGGAAATGCGCGTCAATTTTAGGTGCAGTTTTTTTTATTTAAAATTGAAATTTTGGAATTGTTTATATTTTGGTTGAACCTTGAAATTTTTGGTCAAATTTCGGTTGTACTAATTAAGTTTAAGGTAAGGGGGGGGGGGTCAGAGGGTGCTCGCCGTGCGGGGGCGTGGCGGGCGGCTGGGGCGCGCCTCTGCCTCCCCGCCCTTGGCCCACATAGGAGCTCTGGGGGGCTGGCAAGCAGCTCCACGACGGCGCCCAACGCCCACCCCGTGGCACTGCACTGCACGGCCCCGTCGCGTCGGCCGGCGGCTGGGAGCGAGAATAGGGTACTCCAGACCGGGGGGCGGAATCGGCGGAATGCTATTTCCGTCTCGGCGGATTCAATGAGGAGGGTGCGTATCTCGCGCGCGTGGGAGTGAGGGAGGGAGGGAAAGAGGGAGGGAGGGAGGGAAAGAGGGAGGGAGTGAGGGAAAGAGGGAGGGAGGGGCAGACGCGATCGCGGCGAAGGAGGGTGTGTCTGTGACCGCGAGGCTCAAACCAACCCGGCCGTGGCCAGGAGCGGGAGGACACGGCACCAGCACCCCGCAGCGCCACGGCGCCCCTTGGCCACCCCGGCCTCCTCCACGCCCCGCCACGGCCCGTTCCCATAGCAACAGGTGACGGGTTGACGCGCTTTGCTGCTTCTCCTTGGGCCCGGAATGGGGGGGGGGGGGGGGGGGGCGGAGAAGAGGGCGGTGGGGAGGGGGCCGAGGCGGAGGGGCGTAGTGGTGGTGGTACAGGGGCCGCCGCCGCCGCCGCCGCCGCGCCGCACCCGCCCGCCGCCGCGCCCCGCCCCGCTCCGCCGAACTGTCAGTTGTCAGTTGGCGGCCAGCCGTCGCGGGGAGAGGTTCGTAGCTCGTGCCGCCAAGCCCCAGCTGCGGACGCGTCGCGGACTGCGGGCCAGCTGCGCCGAGCCCAAGCGAAGCGAGCGCAGGCCGACTCCGACCAGACGACGCAGCGGCCGATCAGAGCGTAGCGGACCGGGGACAGCATCGCACCGCAGCGCTCCGCTCCGCACCGCGCTCGCGCCCGTACCGTACCGCGCCGCGCACCCAGCCGCCCCGCGGTGCCTGCAGCGTGCGCCCGGACCCGGACCAGTGCGACAAGCCAGTGCACATCGTGTCACGTATCGGATTACCTGTGACCACCCTGCCGTGCCGCGCCGTGACCTGGCCGTGGCAGCGCCAGTTATCTGTGAATAGCCCGATTTGATGTAAGTGGTGGCCGTAGTGCGGGCGCCATATGGCGCGGCGTCCCAGTGTGTTTCTCATGTGTTGTCAGCCGACCCCCGCTGCTGCCGGACCGGCGACGCCGTGGAAGTGTGAAAAGCCTTGTGACCAGTGTGTGGTGACGCTGACCCCGGCCTGACCCGGTGCGGGGCTCCCGTCTGCTGGGAGACGTCCTCGCCGGGCCCGGCGTCCAGTGTGTCAAATAGCTGTGGTGATTGTGCAAGCTGCCCGAGGAGTCCCGGGGGCATTAGTGCCGTACTGTGGAAGTGCGTGCGTGCGTGCGTGCGTGTGTGTGTGGGCGGATGGACCGAGCTGGTGCCCAGAGCCCTCCCCCAGGCATTCGACTCCGCCGGAAACAACCAGAGGGTGGGGAAGAGAGAGGGGGGATGGGGAGAGGGAGAGGCGAAGACGAGGAGAGGAAACTGTGGGGCGCCTGCTGGTCGCGTTCGTAACTCGGTGGGTACTGTTTGATATCCCCCCCCCCCCCCCCGCGCCCAAACTCTGCTGACGGAGCGGTAAGTTTTTGCTCACATGTTATGCCTCCTGCCCACGGCCTGTTTTCGACTGTATTTTTTTTCCTCAAATCGAGCTTTCCCGCCGTGTGATACGGATCGCACTTCCCCTCTGACTTTCTATGAAACAATGGAATCCCCGCGTGCTCTCAGACGTGATTCAGTGCCGAAATCGGCGGTCGCTTTGTGCGGGAGAAAAACAACTCGCGTTATATTTTGTGACAACAGCATCGAGGTGCCGTTGCACGACTTCTCCCCCCCCCCCCCTCCTTCCGCTGCTGTTGCTCATGCCAGCGAGGGCTGTTCTTCGGTCTCCGCTTCCGGATAACCTTTCGCCGTGTAGTCAGTCAGTCGTTCCCCACCCCGTCCCCTGAAGCCTCTCTGGTTAGCCCCCTCCCCTCCCCCCTCCGGCCCTCTACGAGCGCCCGCCTCCGCGTCGCGGTAGTCATTCATGGCATTGATGAACCTATCCGAAACACGTCCTGCCCGTCGCCCACATCATCGATGAGTGTCGCGTGATTTTGCGCGGACGGCGCGGCCCAGCGGGCATCGCGTGACGGCACGGGGGCGTCGCGTCGCCTTCCCTCCCCGGCTTTGGCAGTGGCGCTGGAACTGGGGCGCCGCGCCTCGCCTCGCCCTCCGCTTCTGCCCCGCGCTTTCTGCGACTTTGAATTAATTATAAGCCTCATGTGCGCGCCGAGCGGCGCGGTGACGCGGCGTAGGCGGCGCAGAAACGGCGCGCGGCCGAGGTCCGCGTCCCCGGCCCACGAAGGCGGGGTATTTGTCACTTTTCGCTGATACGTGTGTTTAGTCGCGTGTGACTGCGCTTCCCTCTCCCTCGCTCTCTTCCCCCTGTCCTGTCTGTCTCTTTTCTGTCTTCACGCTACCGCCCGGTGCCAAGCGGCCGCCGGCCGCTACGGCGGCGGCCGGCGGCCTCCCCCCGTTGACGCTGCTGCGGGCCGGCATTTTTCCTGGAATCGCACTGCCTTGAGGCTGGCTGGCTGCGGGCTGGGCGGGTCGGCCGCGGCACGCCACCACCACCACGGCCAGTCTGTCAGGCGGCCCTGGCCGCCTGACAATCACGGCGGCAACAGCTCTGTCTGTGCTTTCTGCGCTGCCAATCTCTCTCTCTCTCTTTCCCTGTGCTTTTCCAAATTTATTTTCGGCCGTGGTGACCCTCGGTGGGGAAGTGGTGTCGAGTATTGAACCCGCGGGGACAGTTTCCCTGACGCGCTGGTGCGCTCCGTGTCCGCGGGCGCCGTATGTCGCGTCGCTCAGCGGCCGGGTTCTCGGGCCGCCGCAGGGGCCGCAAGGCGTCTGCTGACTTATTCAGTGCGCGTGGTGAAGGGGTGGCCCGCCCCCGGGGGCCCCGCCGCGTCCCGCATTCCCGCGTATCGATTGGGGGCCGGGCCGATTAGCTGTTGACATTGAGCCATCAACAATTAAAAGGGGTAATGCAGCCGCGGGGTTGCTGCTGGAGCGGAGTCTTTCGCCTCGTCGTGGGCTTGGTGAATATTCAGTTAACGATGCGGCGGCGGTGGCGGCGGGGTGCGGGCGCTCTGGTTGTAATGTGTGGTTGATTTTGTCTAGCGTCCTTTTCTTTTAGAGTTCCTTTTTTTATTTCACCCCGATTGCGGTGGGAGGATGACGGACTTGTGGTGTGAGTCGATGCAGGGTCGCGGGTGCTGGTGCCGCCGCCGCCGCTGCCGCCGCTGGCGGTGTGGGCGGGCTGCGGTGACGGCGGCCCCGGCGGCCCCTGCGGCGAGGCGGCGAGCCCCTCCTTATCAACTGCCGACGGCTGGGTGGCACAGCCTGGGGGTGTGGCCTGGCCTCCCCACACACTTTCACTACTTAGGAAAAAAAATAGAATGGTACTCGTCCTATAAATAAGAGACGAAACGAGGCGCGGCCGCGGGGGGGGGGGGGGGGGGGGGGTTAAAGGTCATGGCGACGCTTCTGCTCTGCAGACTGCGTGGGGGGGGGGGGGGGCGTTTGCGCTGCTTGTTGCGTTGCCTCTCCCCCGGCGGGACCGGGGGTCCCAAACTGTGGGCGCTGCGCCTCTTACAGGGGCGCGTGCAGACTCTGTATTTCCCCGGTGTGTAGTTGAGTATATATAGTTATACAGTTCCGCGCGCTTTTGCCTGCCTATAACGGATCGCGTGACGACCCCCCCCCCCCCCCCAGCCTAGCCTGGTGGTGGTGTCCTCGGCGGCCGCGTCGCCACCGCCGCCGCTGGCATTTTCTCTGTTTCTGGGCCATTGGCTGCGCGATAGGCAAATGAATGGTGGAAAGCCCTATCTCTTCTGCAAGGGCGCGGGGGATGGGGGGGGGGGGGGGGGGGGGTTACGCCGCCGCGGTGGACATGTGGCCGTGTCTGGAGGGGGCGGCCGGCCGGCCGGCAGGGGGTCCCCGGTCCCGGTCAAGGATTTGGGCCATCGATTGTGGTCGGCGTTGTCGCTCCGCTTCGTCCCGGCCGCGCGTCTCCGTCCCCCTTTTCGGGGGGTGCGCGGCCGACGCGTTCCCCTTTAGTGCACGACGGCGTGCTTTAAACCTGCGCGCCCGCCGCCGGCCCCGGACATTCCTGCTCCGTCCCCCCCCCCCCCCCCCGCCGACCGTTATTATGCCGCCGAGAATTAACAATTGAGGACTCGGCCCGAGAAAATTTTTCTTGACAAAATTTTGGTCGACTTCCTCATCCTTTCATTTTTTTGATCGCAAGTGCGGGGAAAGCTGGAAATCCGTGGAAATTCGTGGAGAAAGTGGGTCTTGAAGTGGTGGTAGACGGTCAAGACAAAGGAGTGGGAACCCTGTCGGCGTGTCCACCTCTTGCCTGTGAGCGCCCCCCCCCCCCCTCACTCCGTCTAGGAGTTTTTCAGACCGGGTCTTCCCCACCCGCTCGCGGCATCCCCTGCCGCTCCTCCATTATTGTAATTGGTGTTACGGTGGCCAAGGATGTTGTGGCCCCGCGGCTGCGCGCCTCCACCGCCGCTCGCTCGTGCCTCGCATGATGATGCATTTTGTAGCCATCCTTGTCGCGGAGCGGGGAGGTGGAGAGGGAGAGCACGCGGAACAACCCTCTGCGCCGGTAGCGGCAGCACCCGCCCGCTAACCAGGTTAATCTCCCCCCGTACCGTGTGTGTGTGTGTGTGCGCGCGCGCGCTTGCATAATTCTCGACGCTTCGACTTATCTGGACTGAATGCACACTGTACAGTTGTGACGCCCTCACGTGACTGGGTGACTGGCTGGCTGGCGGTGCTTGGACGGGGCGATTAGATCTGTTTATTTTCCGTAGTATCGGTAGCCCATCTTCCCCGAGCGCACTCGTCTCCGCCGTATCTCGAGGTGATGTGAGATGAATTGATTCCTCGTTGCACTCGCTAATTGTTGCGAATGCCGTCCCCTTGTCTACCTCGGCTGGTGGTAGACTCGTTAAGGCGCGGAGTTTATAGATGTGTGCAGGGCTTTCCAGAAATTTAAAATGGGTGCGTGATTATTTTTCAAGAAAAATCCATTTTTTTAAAAAGCGGATATTGCGGGGAAAAAAATGTGTAGGATCGGAGGGTTTTCAGTGTTGGGGCAGGTCGGGGTGCGGCCGCTGTCGCTCGGCTCTTGTGCTGCAGGCGCCTGGTGGGTAGGCAGCCCGGGTCCCCGGCGCGCGCGGGTGTGCGGCGGGCCGGCAGTCCATCCATGTGTGTGTGTGTATTGCGCAACCCGGCGCTCTGGTATGTGACGCTTGTGAATGAGATCCACAACTGGTTCCACTCCACCTGACCCGACCGCTGCTCGTCGCTCGGACCGCATGTGTGTGTGTCTGTGTGTGTGTGTGTGCCGGTGACGCTTGGCCCGGCACAGCGGCGGTGGTGGGCCGTGCCGTGTGTGTGTGACCGGTGTCGCGGAATTAACTGTGCCCCGCCGCTGCTTCTCCCTTTCGTGGTTTCTTTGTCTCGTTCGGTATTCGAGCCCCTGGACGTGGAGGGGGGGGGGGGGGGGGGGGGGGAGAGCACGAGCGGCCTGTCTCGCACGGTGCGGTGGTGGCCCCCGTCTGTGTGTCTTACGCCCCGCACTGTACGTGGCGGGGCTCGCGGGCCGCGGGAGGCGCGGTTAGCCTGTGCCGGTGCGGCGCTGCAGGGGGTCGCGGGGCCGCGCGGCACGGACTGCTGCTGGACTCTGCCGGGGGACGTCGGGACAGTCAGTCGGTCGGGAGCGCCTCACCGCGGCGCTGCGGGCGGCACCTCGCCGTCGTTGTTAACGTTACTGCGCTGGCCTCTGCCCTGCCGGCCGTGCGGTGCGGTGCGGGGGTCGGACTGCCGTCCTTGACGTCCTTCAGTAATCACACACACACACACACACACACGCCGCGTCACGTTATTTCTGCACGGACCCGTGCCGCCGCCGAGCGGCTCGCAAATGCAAATAACCAGCTCGCGCGCGCGCGCGCCCTTCTGACGTGAAAGGAACGTTTTTTTTTGTTTTGTTCTTTCTCCTCCCCTCCCCCCTCCATCGCGGATGATGCAAAAGCCGCCTGGCTGGCTCGTAAAGGGAAGCCCTGAACTTCGATGGGAAGCTGCTTTGCCGCCGCCGGCCGCAGCAGCGGCGGCGCTCTTTCACTCTTTGGGTGTATTGTTTATGCAGGGGGCTTTACGATCCCGTCTATCCTATCCCACTCTATCCCGACTTGTCTACCCGGCTCCGTTCGCGTGGGGTATGGACGGATGGGTTCTTTAAAAATATATTACCGCGCCGCCTTAACGGCGGCGCGCGTCGGCCCGTTGCGTAAGGCCCTTTATGGCGTGCTAGTGTGAGTGTGTGTGAGAGTGGCGGGGGAGTGGAGTACAGCCGCTGCAGCTGCGGTAGTAGCGGCGGCAGGAGGTCGGTGGGATGTCAAAATTTTTGTAGGAAAATGCACCGCCGCCGCCGCTACCGCCGCCGCTGCTGCTTTTTCAGTCTGTTGCGAAAAAGAGGCGCCGCGCGCCGATCGCTGGCAGCAAACTGCGTGAAGGTTCTCGCCGGCCGGGGCGGACGGGGGCTGGCGCTGGCGCTGGGGCTGGCGGGAGCGCGCGGAGGCGCCTGCTGCCAGTACCGTTCATTTGGTCGGACACGGGCCTGTCGGCGCCGCCGCCGTTCCAAGGATGGACTGGCGTGGCGTGGAGCGGAGCGTGCCGAGCCGCCGCCTCGGACTCGGAGGATGCCGAGTCGAAAGCGAAACGAGGCGGCACAAACGGGCAGGCGGGATGGCGGTGTGGGTCCGGGAGCGTTATTGACACTTTCACTGCTGCTCCGCCGGTTGTCCCGCGGGTGTCGCTGCCGCCGCTTTGTTTGTCGTACGCCCCCCCCCCCCTCCTCCTCTCTGTCCAGAGGTGTTCCTTTCCCTGCATATATGCGAGGGAGGGGGCGTTCGCTTACGGCGTTGGTTCACTACCTGGTGCACGACCGGTCGCACAATTTTTATTGATAAAAGTGAAGCACTAGATTAAATTAAATGGAGTTGTGGTATACTTCTTTCTGTGCGAGGGGGGGGGGGGCGGCGGTGGCAGGTGGGAGGGGGGACTGGGGTGAATGGATTGGTGGTTTTGGTCCGGCGCGTGGGTGGAATGTCGCCGTCACGCCCACCGCCTGCGGCCCCCGCTGCCCCCGGCCGGGGGGCTCTGCCGGGCGTGCGTCACTTGCGCTTTCACGCACACTGTACAGCTGTGTGGAGGGGAGGGGTGGGGTGGGGTGGGCGGGGCCGGCGGCGTGGGGTCGTAAGTGGGAGCCGATTCGGCCGCGCCGCCGCCGCCGGCCTTGAATCTGTTGGGTATTCATCCCGTGTGTGACGGGCTTTGCGGTCAGTGGGTCCCCTCCGGTGGGGTGGCGGTGATAGCGGTCGTGTGCGGGGCCCCGCTGGGTCCCCACGTGTGCCGCGGAGAGGGTCCGCGGCGACATGCCCCGCGTTGCGTCACCGGGCGCGGGGCGTGAGGACGGGGCGGGGCGGGACTGACGTCGTGTGTCGAAGGCTTCGGTCTAATTGGTAGGGGATCGGCGTGTTGGACTCCGGTTGCTGACCCGCTCGTGTTCTGTGTTGCAGTGCGGGTCCCTGCGGGTGTGCGCCGAGCGGCTGCGTCGGTGCGGGATGGAGTCCCTGAGCGGTAAGCCTCAGCAGAGGCTTTCGGTGCTGAGCTTCGAGCAAGTGCAGCGCCTCAGCGACATGATGGACGAGGTGGTGTCCATCCACGGCCGCGGCAACTTCCCCACCCTGGAAGTGCGCCTCCGCGACCTGGTGGCCGTGGTGCGCTCCAAGCTGGAGGCGGACATGCCGGTGCGCGACATCCGGCTCAACGGCGGCGGCGCCAGCCACGTGCTGGCCTCGGACCCGCAGCCCTACAACGACCTGGATCTCATCTTCGGCGTGGAGCTGTCCGCGCCGCGCAACTTCGACCGCGTCAAGGCGGCCGTCCTGGGGTCGCTCATGGACTTGCTGCCGGAGGGCGTGAGCAGGAAGAGGATTACGACGTGCTCTCTCAAGGAGGCGTACGTGAGCAAGATGGTGAAGGTGAACCACGACGGCGACCGCTGGTCGCTCATCTCCCTGGGCAACTCCCGCGGCCACAAGAACGTGGAGCTCAAGTTCGTGGACACGATGCGGCGGCCGTTCGAGTTCTCCGTCGACTCGTTCCAGATCGTGCTGGACTCGCTGCTGCTCTTCTACGAGTGCGCCGACCTGCCCATCAGCGAGAACTTCTACCCGACCGTGGTGGGCGAGAGCGTGTACGGCGACTTCCAGGAGGCGCTCTACCACCTGCAGAAGAAGCTGATCGCGACGCGCTGCCCGGAGGAGATCCGTGGCGGCGGCCTGCTCAAGTACTGCAACCTGCTGGTGCGCAACTACCGCCCCGCCCGCTCCGACATGAAGGCCCTGGAGCGCTACATGTGCTCGCGCTTCTTTATCGACTTCCCGGACATCGGCCAGCAGCGGGCCAAGCTGCAGAGCTACCTGAGCAACCACTTCGTCGGGCGCGCGGAGGAGGCGCTGCGCTACCGGTACCTGCTGCTGCTGCGGCGCGTCGTGGAGCAGAGCACGGTGTGCCTGATGGGACACGAGCGCCGCCAGACGCTGCAGCTGATCGAGCAGCTGGCCGGGCTGGTGCTGAGCCAGGAGCAGGCGCTGCAGGCCAGGATGAACCCGCCGCAGGGGCACCAGCAGGGGCCCCAGCAGGGGCACCAGCAGGGCCCCACGGCCCTCGTGTACACCCAGCACGGCTACTTCTACGCCCCCGTCATCCCCGGCTACACGGCGTGCTCGTGCTCCTGCAACGCCCCCACCGGCTGGATGGCGGCGTGCTCTTCGTGATCTAGTTCCGTCTCTCTTTCTATCATTTAACTGGATATACCGAATCACATGATTTTTTTTCTCACTCTCTTATTACTATCTCCCTCCCCTTTTCGGGCCGGGCATCCCGATCTCACCGGCCACAAAGTCTATCGTACCTGGCGAATCGTAGGTTAAGTCTTGACTGTAAAGTAAATCATCACTATTAAGTGATTTTTTTTTGTTAATTTGTTTCGAGTAGCGCGCTGGCTGATTGCCACTTTGGTCGCCGCCGGCAAAGTCCCATTCCAAAATAAAACATGAAGTGGAAATAACAGGTTAAAACTGTATCGAAATGAGTGATGGATTTAGATTAAGGCGAAAGTTGGCTCAAGACTGGGACCTATTTATCTTAATTTATAGTAGTTAGAGGTTTTGTTAAACAAATGCTGAACCCATTGTACAGGGTGACACACAATACATGGCCATGTTTGTTCGTGATAAGTGACGCGTGCGCTGCGCAAGTGGGGGTGGCCGGGACCTTCTAGTCAGTCGGGCTGCTTAGCCAAGAGTCTTGCAAAGATTTGCATTTTCTTAATCTTGAGTTTTATTTCTTGTGTGTTTATAATTTTTCGTTTCGCTGTTCATCCTCTTAGGTGCACATTTAATGTACATTTAACAAATGGGGTACTTCTACCTTTTGTTGCAGTAATATTTTATTGTAATTTTGGTGTAAAAGCCATTTTGTAATTTTTAACGCACATGTTGCATTATTTTATGTGTTGGTTGGACTGACACGTGTCGCCCTGCATAGCGCAGTGCATGAGTACACTGTACTTGAAAATGTATAAAATGCATAAAAATATAAATGTTCCTTATTAGCATGTTATCTGTGGGGTCCGAGTGGTGATTTGGAAATGTAATGACGATGAGCAAATGTGTTAGTCTCGAAATTAACATTCATTTTGCTCTTAGTCTCACTGCTGGGCCTAGATGACCGATATGATATATGTAAATGTTTATTAGTGATCAGTGTCGTGAGATTTTTTTTTTAAATCACGAGAGAATAGGAAAAGACCTTTGATGCAGGCTTAATTGCAATGCACATGGGACAGTGATTTTCTACGTTTTAGGTAGATCATGTATTTCTCGTTAATTATTATTATTAACTATTGAAGGTGGCACTTCGTCGCATAGTCATTAAAAAAAAAAACTTTTTGCATTTTCTTGGCATTAATTCGTAGCGTTATGCTGCCAGTTTATTCCCTAAAGTGAACAAAATCTGTGAAAGGTGATGTACTGCGTCTTGTAGGCGACGCTTTTGGCAGTAGCTCATAGCGGGCCTCAAATATTACTCGATAAGTTTGTAGAGAACTTTCTCTTTCTGTAATTTTATTTACGTGCCAAAAAAAATGATTGTGATTGTACGGTGGCGGCTGTGCCGGGGCGCGGTTGACTGGGTTCACAATGTACAGTTATCATGTACACTATAGGAGGTCTCATTTAGTCTTTTTTTAAATCTACAATGTCGATGTTAAGCGTTGCCGGTCTGTCCGCGGTGGCGAGTGGCCGCCCTGTTCTGCCTGTGTGTTGTATCTCAGACTTGCTGTGTAATTGTACTTACGCCCAGAGCAGGTTGTGCTGTGAATTTAGGCTGCAAACCGCTGCCCCTGGTTGTGATTGTCAAATGAAATCTACTGAAATTTATTTTTGACTTTAAAAAATGAGTTTTGAAAACGAAATAAAAATGGTAAATAAATGCTACACCACGCGTTCGTCATTTCCTTGTCCTTTTCACAACACAAGACCAGAGTGACAAAGTACATCAACAATTTCACAAAACACAAAGCCGTAAAAAAAGACGAAGGCTGAGTGCGAGGGAGAAGACAGCATGGGCGCACGAACGATATTTAAAAGAACATCAAAAGAAATCTGGTGCCGTCTGGAGGGACGTCGGCTGACTGTTGCCGGCGTGCCACGCGGGGAACTTCCCTCCTCCTAGGCGCTAGGCTGCCGCCGCTAGGCCCTGTAATCTAAATGGGCTGAACGAGCTCAACGAGCCCGAGACCCGTCCGAGTTAATTATTGAACAGAGGCGATGGAGCTCCGCTCCGCCCGGGGCTGCCTGCACTGGCCAAGGCGCCGCCGCCGCTGCTAGCGCACCACGGCTTCATTACTTGGCACTTGGAAAACGGCCGGCATACAATTGTGAAATTGCCTCCCATGCTAGAGACAGTGGCGGGTCCGCTGTGAGGGCAAATATAGCACGGCGCGCACGCATGGGCGGACCAGATTGGGACGAGCGGAGCGGCGAGGAGCGGGTCCCCGGCCAGTACAGTGCCCTGCTGACCCGCGGGGTCAGGCGCGCCGCCGGCGGGTTGCCGATCCCAGCGGCGCACGGCTCGCAGAACAGTCCAACGGGCAGCAGCGCGAGAGCGGAGCGCGGAGCCGATGACATCTGAGCGGCCGGCCCGGGGCCGCTTCGCCGCCGGGGCTGTCGCAAATGACCTGACATTTACGTGGGTGCCAGAACATCGGGGGGGGGGGGGGGGGGCTCTAGATCTCCACCGGCAGCCTGCCAGCTGATCATAGACGTGCGAACAGGAGGGCAGCGTTGCGGGTTCAGCGACGTCACCGCGTCCACAGGCCGGCCGGGCCGAACGAAGAGGAGTCCTTGTAAAGAATTCGCGAGGCGTAGCGGCGGCGGCGGCAGTCGACGCGACGTGCCACGACCATTTAATAAGGTCACACCACCCTGATGCCACACCTCCCCGCCGTCGGGGCCCTAGGAGACACCGCGTGACCCGGGCCGTCGCGATAGAGCCAAGCCTCGCAAGATTTTCAGTGGGCCTCCTCCCCTGTCTGACGAGCTGGTCGCTTCCGGTCTATCGGCCCCTCCGCGGAACGGCGCGTTCAGCAACGGCGTGGAACGCAGGCGGCGGCGGGGTTCGCGACGACATGAAAAATGAACGTCCGGCCTCGCCTCGGCGTTACAGTGCTGCCGGTGAGGTGGCGTAGGCCGGCGGGCCCGGGGGCCCCGGCTGACAGTCAAGTGCTCATGTCCCCCTCCCGGCCGATCCGCGACTATTTCGAATCATCGGCTCGATACGGGGCGGGCTCAGTCATGTTGTGGCACCACTGCCAGCCCAGAGGCGCGCTACCGCCGCCGCCACCGCAGGACGAAGCCCAACAAAAGGGCAGGGCCGGGTGCTGCTGCTGGCATATCGACTGGGTACATATTGGGGATCAACAGAGGGGGGGGGGGGGCGGCAGAGAAAATACGAGGGAGAGAGAAAGAAAGAGAGAGGCGGTGGAGGAAGGGTAGGGAAAAGTCAGAGACACTTGGTCATTCAAGGTAAGTCAGTTGGCCGGCCTGGCAGGCGCGGCCTGCGCGCGGCGGCCACCGAGCCGATCTGACAGCCGCGAGCCGCGCGCTCAGCACGGCCCAGCACGCGCCACCGCGCTCTGTCCTGTCCCCCCGAGCAATCAGCTCCAAATAAGTGGAGCACATAACGCGAGTGCTGCCTGCAGTGCCTGCAGTGCCTTGCAGCAGCGGCGGACGCGGTCACCGCATGCGGCCCCCGGTTCAAGTACCGCGGCCGCGGCGGCGAGTCGCTCTAATTTTTTTTTGGGATGGCAAGCAGAGAGAAGGTAACGGACACGATGGGAGTGTGACGGCCTTCACTATTAAAAAATAAAATTGCGGAATTTTCAGACCAGATAGGTTTAAGTTTTTTTTGTCAAATTTTTCAAACAATGATCCAATTTATCGGGCTATCCTCGTAAACCACGGTTCCGACGACAGAATAAAAAAACCTGCTTGCATAATTTTTTTTAACAGTGCATGCCCACTCAGGCCGCAGCCCAGGAGGGGCCTCAGCTCGCGGCCCTATTAACAGTGCATGCCCACTCAGGCCGCAGCCCAGGAGGGGCCTCAGCTCGCGGCCCTAACAGTCCCGCTGTCTGTGGGCTTCCACAAACTGCAAGTGGTCGATGGCCGGGGGGTGCAGAGGGCAGGGAGCAGGGGGCGAAGGGCCGCGCAGGGGGGGGGGGGGGGGCGTCGCAACGGGGTCATTGGGATGAGAGCGACACGCCTCGGTGTAGTGCAGACCGATTCCGAACACTGTCTTCGCGGACCTCTCTCTCTCTCTATCTCTTTCCTTCTCTCTCTCTCTCTCTCTCTCTCTGTCTCGCTCACTCTCTTAAGGAGCACCCCACGAGTGCGACAGGGACAGCCCTACCCTTCCGGGTCGGCCCGCGGCCCCGCGGCGCCAGCAGCCTGAGGACGGAGCCTTCGACTTGTTGTTCGCCGTGTCGCGGGTCGCCGCCGGCCGCCGGCTGCCGCCTGCCACCCCAACCTGATCGGGTTGGCTCGGCGCTCGGCCCTGAGTCCTGGCGCCGTAAACCGAGATTCAAGGTCACCCGGCCGGCCCCCGCCGGCCCCGCCCTGCCGCCGCTGACGCCGCGCCCCGGCCCGGCCCGGCCCCACCGTGAGCCAGTTGTTCTTACGACTTGACAGTATAAACTGGTTTACGCACACGGCGGGCCCCGGCCCCGGCCGGGGCCCGCCGTGGAAAGCACTTTCCTAGGCTAAGTTATGCGCGAGCCCCGCCGAGACCCCGAACGTGTCCAGCCTCTCGCGCCAGAGTTCTCTTTTCCTCTCGTTTCTTTCCTTTTTTTACCTTTACAAAAGAAGGGGACATGTTTTTCCTTTTTTTTCGTCACGTGGTTTTACATTCTACGGCACGCGGGCAGGCGGGGGCTCCCGGTCTCCTGTTACCAGGCCGGCGTGCGACGCGCACATCCACTCCGACTCGGGCGACACCGTCGACTCGGACTTAAAAAGGAAAAGTGGTATTCTGGCCGGATCTGACGATCCGCCCCCCCCCCCCCCTCCCCAAATATGTCGGGCAATAATTTATCACGACCTTGACTTTGTAAGTCTTGGGCGTGGACCGTCGCGTCGCGTCCCGCCCGGTCCTGGTATGCCCCACGGCCCACGGCACGGCACGGCCGGCGCCGTCGGCGGCCGCCTAGCTGCCGTCTCTCCCCTCGTCTGCAGTCTCGGCATGCGGGAGGGCGGGGTGGGTCGCTGGCATCGCGCGGGGGCAGCGGGGGTGGCGGAGACCTCAACGCGCGGCCGCCTGGTACAGTGCCTGGTATACCGCCTTCGTGGGCGTGTGAGTGAGACAGAGCTAGACGTACCGCTCGGAAACAGACGCGGCTTGCAGGAAAAGAAGCCCCCAAAAAACTCTACGAGGGGAGGGGGGGGGGGCGCGCTGTGTGGGGGAGAGGGAGGGCAGGGCGCCGGGCGCCGGGCCCGCGCTGGTTCAGTGGCCCTGCACGCCCTGCACGCCCTACAGACGGTCCTGGCTGCCGCTGGCTCGGGCTGCGGCGCGGCGCGCGGCCTGGCGCACCACACGCTGCACCGCACCGCCGCGCCAACGGGGCCAAGGTCGTGACGCAGTGGTCGCAGTGGAGGCCGATGGCTGCTCAATGCTGCTCAACCCCCCGCACGCCCGGCGCCCGGCCGTACTGTACGCCGCCCGCGCCACTGTGCCGACGGCGGCAGGCGGCGGCTCCAGCGAGTAGGGTTGGCCACACACACACACACACACACACACACACAGAGTCGATGACATGCGCCCGCCGCTGGCCGGGGGACAGACCACCCTCCTCCGCTAGCCTCGCTGTCAGCGGTCAGCGGCCCTTACCCTCCCCGTCGGCCCCCGGATGCTCCCGGAGCAGAGAGCCGGCCGACGTCGCCAAGAGAACCGACCTCACATCCGGGCAAAGAGGAGGGACCAAAACACACCGCACCTCCACACGTTTACAAACGTACTCTTTCTTCTACATCCATCTCTTCTTTAGCTGACGGGGGAAGTGGGGAGGGGGGGGGGGACGCCACCGAACCATCTACGTAGTTCTGTCTCTGTCGCACCCGTGGGGTGCTCCGGAAGAGAGCGAGGGAGAGGTCCGAATTATACAGCGGCGTTAGCGTTACGTCGGCGCGTCCCACTAGCGCTTGTAAGGCGGCGTCGCGACGCGTACCTACGGACGGCCTACGGCACGGCGCCGGCCGCGTGTGCTCTACTCGCCGGTATTTGGGACAAGGTCGAGTGCGACGCAAACGTTGTTGGGGCGCGGAGAGGGCGCGGGGGCTCGGCCGGTGCCTACGGTGCTGGGGGACCTAATCAGAGGCCATTCCGACGACGGCGAATCAAGTCGCGCACACCGCGGCGCCGTTTATCTGCCGCACGCTCCGGCCGGGCGCCTGCGAGCGCCGGGGTAGGCCGGCCCGCACAGCACGGGTGCGCTGCCCGCACGGGACTGCCTACCCACGCGGGCGCCGTGCCGGCCGTCGGGCCCGCTCCGCGCAGCTCCGCGCAGCTCTGCGCGGCTCGGACGGAGCAGAACAGGTCTTGCCCCCCGATGACGTCGTCCCGATGCTAGGACGACGCCGCGGCGCCCCGCGGCGCTGTTGGATCGCCCGTTCTGATCACTCGTTTCGATCACTCGTTATTCCCGGTCACCCGTTCCCATCGCCCGTTTCGATCACTTTGTTCTGATCACTCGCGTCGATCACTCGTTTCGATCGACGCCTTCTGGATCACCCACCCGCTGGCTGCGGCGCCGCGACAGGCGCTATTTGCGTATCGTCTGATTTCATTATAATGTGTGCCCGTGGTAATTGGCCGGCCGTGCTTCTCCTTTCGCAGCGTGGCGACCTTTCACTTAGCCGGCTCGTGGCTCGGCTCGGCTCGGCTCCCAGCCCGCTCTGCTAGGCTCCGTGTGCCGGGCTGGCAGCCTGGCAGCCTGGCTGGGGGGGCAGAGCGCGCGCTGTGTGACAGCCCAGGCCGCATTACACCGCCCCGCGCCTCTTGACGCGTCCCGAGCCGAGCAGCGGCAGAACGGCGAACTCAGCGGCATTAATAACGCGGCAAGACTCCGCCGCGGAGTGTTGGCAAACTTATCAATACGTGCCGTATATTATGCAGTCCAGCAGCGGCAGCGGCAGCAGCAGCCGTCCGCCTAGCCGTGCACGAGTGATCCGATATTTCCTTTTGCTAGTAATAACTGTTTTATAATCAACTCTCTCTCTCTCTCTCTCTCTCTCTCTCTCTCTCTCTCTCCAAGGTGGATTTTAAGTGGATGGGCCTGGAGAGTAAACGCCACGCACACGGCACGGCCGCGGCACGGCGGCACACACCGCCGCACACACCGCCGCCACTATGCGGGGCAGCAGGGTGGCGTTGTGTGGCTGCCGTCCGGGAGTCAAGGCCAAGGGAGCCGCAGCGAGCCGAGCCGCCGGAGCGACGCCTCGCTCCAACAAAGAGACTCCTCCTGCTGGAGACTCCAGCCAGCCAGCCAGCCGCAGGAGCCTGGAGAGCAGTGCAGGTGCGGCGGCGGCGGCGGCGGCGGCAGGAGAGCAAGAGCTGCGCGGGAGTAGTGGGGAGGAGGGACGGGGACTCGCCGCCGCCGCCGCCGCCACCGCCTTGCTCTGCGCACACCACACCACCTCGATACTTTATATATATATTTTCCCAACAACAATTTAGCATCACGCTCTGTTATTATTTTATTTTCCTACATACACCGTTTTTCCGCGTGGCGCATATATACGATGTGCATGAGCGAGTGTGTGTGTGTGAGTGTATCTCATGGCATCGGGGCGTCGTCGTCGCCATTACATTATTTTCTCCCGTTCCTTCTTCTTCTTCTTCTTCGTCTTGTTGTTGTGCCCCGCCCCGGAGCTACGCCGCCGCCGCCGCTCCGCTGGGCTCCGCTGGGCTCCGCGCGCGCAGATCGGAGCGTCGCGCCAAGACCGGTCCGCTGTCCGCCCGGCCGCCTGGCCGGCGTGTGTGTGCTGCTGCTCCTCCTACTTGGACTGCTCCGGGCTGGCTGCCGCCGCTGCCACCGCTCACGCCGGCTCCGGGTCCGGCTCCGGCTCCGGGTCCGGCTTCACGCGCCGCCGTTCCAACGAGAAAAGATGTGTCCGGCCGGCCGGAGCCCCCCGGAGCCGATGCGATGCCTGCCAGGCCGAGTGCATCGAGCCGTCGGCTTTGGCTCCGGGCCGCTCCGGGCTCCGGGTGATGGTGCATTGCACTCGCTAGAGCTCCGGCTAGTTAGCCGGCCGGGCCCAGCCGCGCATAAACCTAGATGCTGACGCGGTGCGGCGGCCGGGCCGCTCTCTGTCGCACTCACACACACACAGCCACGGCACGGCACGGCGGCGGCCCCCCTCTGACACGACATCGAGGATATGAAGCCCCGGGCAAAAAACAGTGCGATGCTGTACGAGCGCTCTCCGTGCCGCGGCGCGCCCAGGCAGTGCAGGCACCGGGCCGCGCGCACCGCGTATTGCGCCAGTGTGGGGGTGTTGCTCGCTGGGGAGTGGGCGGAGCGAAGTACCCGAGCCACATCCGCGGGCAGCCGTAGCCGTGCGCGCCGCCCCCACAGCAGCAGCCCGGACTAGCCCAGCAGTAGGCGGCCTCTCATGCCAGAGTCACCGAAGTGCATGGTGCTCTGCAGGAGGGATGCGGTGGTCTGTTGCCTACCATCACCCTCCCGGGCGGACGGCTGCCTACCCTCCCGGGCGGACGGGCACCCAGCCCGCCAGGCCCTGGACGGAGTGCGTCCTTGCACAGTTTAACCCGGCCCGGTTCGGACGCCGCTCTTTGTGCTGTTGGGAAATTCGCATGCTGCATCTAGTTGGTGCGAGTGCGCCGGGCTGGCTGGGCTCGGCGGGCTCCGGCGGGCTCCGGCAGGCTGCGGTGAGCGCTGTTGCGTCATGATAGAGATAGACAACACAACGCGGCAACTGCCAGCGGCGGCCGGCCGTAAGGACGAGGAATGTATCCCTCCCCGAACGTGTGTTTGCTTTGGCGTCTCCTGTGTGCCTCGGCGCGTCCTGCACGCGATAGCATGGCGCCGGGCCGCCGGGCCCCGCAGGCGGAACACCTCATACGGCGCCTCATGCGGCACAACAACTGTTGCAGTGGCAGACGCGCGGTGCTGCGCCGCTGCGCCGCTGCGCCGCTGCGCCGCTGCGCCGCCGCCGCCGCTGAGTCCACAGGCTCCGCTGTGTCCAGCTGAAATGTCGTTCATGACATTTGCAGGCCTCCCGCCGGCAGGGCTTGCAACACGAGCACCGCTCACCGAAGATCCCCCCCCCCCCCCCCCCAATGCCATCAAGCTGCCGCCGTGCCCTCCCCCTGCATGGCCGCCGCTCTTTCTGCTCGGCCCCTGCCGAATACATTACACGGACCCGACGTCTCCGGGGAGAGGGGGTAGAGGAGGGGGCCGCGGAGGCCAGCGGGGCCCTGAGTGAAAGGATCATCAATAAATAGCACGTGCAACACCCGGTAATGTCTGTGCGCGTGCGTGTGTGCGTGCGCCGTGCGGAGACAATGTGGACCGAGGAGGGTCGCGAGGCAGACGACGCTACGGCAGGAGAGCAGACGACGCCGCCGCGGCGTCGGTGGTGACGCGACGCACGGCGACGACGCGCTGATTGGACGACCAAAGACTCCTTTCACTGACCGCGCCGCTGCCGCCGCTGCGGCCGCGTCCTGCCCCGCCACGTAACTGCTATGAGGGATTGCGCAGAGCTGCGTGTAGCTTCTCAGCCCGGGGGGCAGCTGCCCCCCCCAATCCCCCGGGCCGGCCCGGCGGCCCCACACTCCGACACCGCCTGCCGTCCCGCCGGCGAACTGATAGGATAGGATGCAGCAGCAGCACCAGCAGCAGCCTGGCTAAAAGGAAATGCCACGAGACGCTCCCACCATTATGACGGCATATCCTTGTAGGGACGACAAAAGGCTTTCAGACGCACTATACGCTCACACTATGGCACGGCACATACCCCCCCCCCCCCCTCCCTCCCCTCCAATACACACTCACTACCCATCCAACACAAAACGTGTAACGTGTGGGTTCGTACAAATTTCTCACGCACAGCGCTGCCGCTCTCCTTTTATTTATACACTGTGTTTGTTTCCACGAGAGCGCTGCTAACGATCGACCATCAATCTATCGGTCGTCTGTTGTTGCACGGCACTTCCTCATAGAAGAAGAGACAAACGCGCCACATTCAAATTCATTTCTGAGATGAAATAATATTTAATTATTTTTTTTAACACAAAGCATGGCGGGGTGCCGGTGGGGCCCTGCCTGGCCCTGCCTGGCTCGGGCCTTCCCCCGGGTAGGCATGACCCTTGCACCGGCTGTGGTGCTGTGTCGGTTAACAACGGAATCGAGGGGGAGGACCGGCATCGATCCCCAACTCGCCGTCGGCCATGGGAAATGCATGCGGCCCTCGGCGGGCCGGGCGTGGCGGCGGCGCACCGCCACCCGCGTCATTCCCATACATTTCCCTTTATCTCCGTCTCTGCCGCGGCCGGCGGCGGCGGCGGCTATCTACTGGAGCGGCGCCAAGCGGACCAGTTTAAATTCTATTGCGGATGTCGTGTTCGTCTGCGATTGCATTAGCGGCGGCGGCGGCGCAGGTCGGCACGGGAGGCGGTCCTGCAGGATCTGTCGGGGCAGCGACACGGCGGCCGCGGGCTCTGCGGCCCTCTGCAAGGCCGGCCTAGCCCGCTGAGCACGGGGGAACAGAGCGAAGTATGAGGCGCGAAGAAAGAGTCAGCGGCCACCCACCCCAAAAACAGGAGTCAAGCCAGCGGTAGCGACAGAAATTCAAAACTGACATAAAATGGAGTCATTCGTTTAGATGCGACGAGGCAGCGCCTTTCCTTTTCCAGAGCCGACGTCCTTACGAAAAAAAAATTCGAAGCATCGCGGAGAATCGAACCCACGACCCGTGGCTCGGTGACCGGCCCGCTAGCCCGCGTGGCCACGGAGCCAACGATGGTGACGGCGGCACACAGTCCGCTCTGCATTGTGTGTGCAGCGCTGGAGCGGCGGGCAGACGGACGGACGCAGCCCACCGAGGCCCCGCCGCGTTGCGAAAGCCGATGCCAAGCACTTAATTTCGACCTCGCACTCACTCTGTCACGTCCAGAGTGTTCGCCGCGGCGCGTGTCATTTGCATGAGCCGCGGCCGGCGACGCGGAACAAAACACACCTATTGCCTAGCCTTCTTATATATATATATATATATATATATTACGAATAGATGAAAATTCCCGTCCAGAAAAAGAATTGAACGATTAGCGATGATGGCATCGCGAATACTAGAAAAGTGGAGGATATATCATATAAAAAAAAAGAAGGCCTACGATCGACGGTCTTCTCCTATCAAACACGTGTGCTGCTGGGCTGCCGGAGAAAATTGCCAATTAGTATGGTGGTAGTTTTTTTATGATCTCTCTCTCTCTCCTTCTCTTTATTGACGACCGCACACAAGGATGTGTGTGTGTGTGCGAGGAGGACGGGAGATAAGGGCTGGCCGCGAGGGCTGCTGTGCGACAGTCGATTAGGTAATGCCGCGGGAGGACGCTGCCTGCGTGTGCCGAGCGCGTGCCGAGCGCGTGAGCGCTGCAGACGTGTGGGTGTGTGCGTGTGTGCGCGCGTGTGTGTGTGTGTGTGCGAGCACCTTTCACCGGCGACAAACAACAGAGGCGCTTGCCGTCCCGTCCCGTCCTTTCCTGGTCCTGCGTCCACAAGCAGCGCTCACTTGTGTAATCCCGCGGCAAATGTGTGCACCTACCTCGCCGAAGCGGTTTCTATTGCGCTGCTCCCCCCCCCCCCCGCGGCGAGGCGCCGGCGGCGGCAGAAGGCACAGAAAGGAGATTCGGGGGGGGGGGGGGGCGCTTCGCGAAAGCATTGTGTATCGCGCTGCCGTGTTGGGGAACATCATCAGAGATGCCGTTTATGCGCGTTTATGACCGCGCCGATGCGACGTGTCGATGTAATGATTTGGGAGACGGGGGCCCCCTCCCTCACTACTGCACGCCACACATCGTCACTATGATTCTCCTTTGGTATATATATGAAGGACACTAAATGAACTACTTGATGGGGGAAAAAAATGGTACAAACTTCGGTGGTGTAAGTTTTTTTTAATAAATTTGGTACATTTCGCAATATTAAGGAGTTTAGGGAGCTGGACGGAATTTTGTATTTTCCCCGTCTGCTAAGTGCGTCCGCCTCAAGTTTTTCTCGGGGAGCGCCTGCGAACGCCGGGGTAGGCCGGCCCGCCGCACACGCGTGCGCGCCAGACGTGAGTCTTGCCTACCTGCCGGGCGCTCTGAGCGGAGCGGGGACGGGGTACGACAGTGCGGGTGGACCGCGGACGGAGGCGGGGGGGGGGGGGGGGGGGGGGGGGGCTCGCACTGCTCGCGCACTCCCCCGAGTGTCTCCTGCGCGGGGCCCCGCGCGGGGCCCGGGCGCGTTGACCCCGCAGCAGCACGGCAGCGCACGGCGGGGCGGCGCGCCGCAGCCGTCGAGGCACGCTAGAGCACGGCCAAGCACGGCGGCCAAACCTGTTCGCCGGTTGGCAGGACTGCCAGCAGCGGCGCGGCCGCAGGCACCGCAGGCCGCCCTACCCGCGCCGAGCCCCGGCCGGACCAGCGCTGTTGCACTTTTGCGGTGCTGCATAGGCGGCGCATAACCCCATCCTGCCGGCCAGCCGCCGCCGTCGTCGTCCCGCCAGGTCCCGCCCATCCCGTCCCGCCCTGACCGGCCTCCCTGCAGCATCCGCCGCGAGGAAGCGGCTCTCGCAGCGCTGCCAACAACACACACACACACACACTCACACATACACTCAGACACACACACACACAGACACCGGCCGCCCACTGACTGCCGCCAATAGCTGCGCGCGCGACCCGGCCAGATAGAGGAAAGCGTTTAGAACGCGGATCGGCCCGCGGGCTCATTTGTATTTCCCGCGGCATGGCGCTGCCTTGCCTTGCCGCCCCCCGTCGCGGTGACAGCCGCGCGAATGCAGATTCGTGCGGATCCCCGCCGACACGGCACAGCCGGCCTTGGAGCAAGTGACCCGCGACTCGACGTGCAGCGCGGCGGCGGCGGCGGCAGCGGCGGGGTGTCCGTCCGCTCGTTCGTTTTGAGGACGTCGCCTTTCGCGTTCTATCGCGGCACTCGTCGCGAGCGTCATCGCGACGCGTCGCGGCTAGGAGCTGCACGACGCGGGCCGCGCGGCCGCCGGCTGCTTCCGAACCACAGCCCCGTCTCTGTCGCACTCGCGTGGGCGGGTGCTCCACGGCCAGGAGGGCGACGGAGAGGTCCGAGAGGGTGGTGCTCGGACCTCCGCCGCCGTGTGGAGTGGAGTGCCGGTGCGGCGCGGACAACGCGCAGTGCACTGCACACTACAGTACTCTCGCGGAGTGCTATTTTCCGATGTTATTCGCCGTGGCGGACAGATAAGGCGGCCGGCCTGTGGCGACGCGGCGGCCGTGCCGCTGGCGTGCCGAGAGGGTGCGCGGCGGCGACATCCACGGGAAAACCAGTCGAGTCCGCCGCCGACCCTGCACGTCCATCATTGACGAAGGCATATGCGATGCGATCCCCCGGCGCAAAGCGGGGCGCCGCGCCACACTTTATCGATTCGGCGTGAAGACGGGGAGGGCGGGCGGCGGCAAATGTCAACTAGATCAATTCTCGCGGGCGGCGGTGCGCTGCGGTGCGCTGCGGTGCGCTGCGGAGCGCCGCTGCCTGCCGTGCGCCCCACGGGGCAGTTATCTCCGCCGCCGCCGCGGGCCCGGCGACAGTCAATCCCCCATGAATTTTTCATCGGCGGTCCGGTGGTCTATTCACTCGTACCCGGCCGAGCGCAAGCCAAGCCGGGCACGGTAATCATGCTGCATATAGGCCCGCTGTGCTGCTGAGCCCGCCGCCGCCGCCGCCGCGCCGCCGCTCGCCGCTGTCCCCTGCGCCGTGCCGCGTGCGCCTTTCGAGCGAGGGGGGCCTCATGACGGGTGTACACTGACTGGTGACTGGACCGGACTTTGCCATTGACTGGAATTAAAATTTTGCGATCATTTATGGTTTCTGTGTTCTGAGCTGTCACCCACCCCAAAGTAGGTTAAAAAGTCATTCCTACCGTGACCAAAACTCAAAACGAAAATATTTTTGTTTCGCTTAGAAACATGTGGATGCTTATGAAAAAAAATTGCAAAAACGGGTGGGCACTACCTCGTCCCAGGCCTCCGCCTGGAACCCTCCTGCTTAACTTCGGTGTTCGAATGGGAACCGGTGTACCAGGTATTGACCGCCGCAAAGACACCGGCACAACGCAGCGGCCTTTTTCAGGGGAACGCTTCCGCAACGGTCAATGTAGCCCCCTCCGCCAGCCAGATTTCCGGAATCAACTCCCTTCGACTGGTTGGTTGGTCTGTGGCACTGCGGCCACTCCCGAGCGGATTGGGGGGGAGGTAGGCTTTCCTATATCGTACACAGCCGAAGCTGCTGTACTTCACGACGAACCCTAGTCGCGACGGCGTGTCCTCGTCTGCCAGATTCACAGGGAGCGAAAACGAAGGTACCGAACCCTAGGTACCCCCGTAGCATACACCCGAGTCTCCGAACCAAGTTTCCTTGGTAGACACAGAGCCCCCCCGCCGGAAGCCCCGGGCGACCGAGAGAACCTCGGACCCGGGAACGGGGGTAAGCCCGACCGTGCTGCGGGAATCTTCAAGTTGAAACCCAACGCTTACATCTCTCAGTGACGCAGCGCGCACGGCCGTTCAGACAGCCATACCGACGCCACGTTCGGAAGTATATTTTACCCTCTGTCTTCCAAGCGCAGACACAAGAAAAATTTTGAAGAATTAGCCAGACTCGAACCCACGACCTTTCGGCCGCTGGTCAGCTACCTTACCCATACGGCCACAGAGCGGCGATGATAGCGGCAGCGCGCCCCCCGTACTTTACACACCGTCGCCTTAGCTGAGCCGACAGAAAAAACGCACGGCCCGGCAAAGAGTTGAACATCCGACCAGCCACTCGCCGGCCAGACTCGCTAACCACGCGGCTACCGAGCTTCGGTGTAGGGCGGCCGTGCGCTCCCGGTACTGTAGCCGCACGACGTGTCCGACTGGAAATTGACTGGAGTCTGACTGGAGTCTGCCTGGAGAGTGACTGGACTGGAAGGCGTACACTGACTGGAAGCAGTGGGGTACCCCTCGCTTTCGAGGCTCCAAATGGCAGGTTGGTACAGCTGCAGAGCTGCGGAGCTGCGGGCCTGTCGGAGACTGGCGGGCCCAGCCGCTGCCCGCTGCCGTGCGCACCTGCGCACCTGCGCACCTGGCGGTGGTGCTGCAGTGCTGCAGCGCCGAGGGGTGTCCGCCCAGCGTGCACATTGTGCCATGCGCCAAACGCGCTTGCGAAACTCTATCGGCGCGGCCTGCCGGTGCACCCGGCCGGCGTGCAGCTGGACTGTGGCTCGGCTCGGCGGCGGGACCTCGGGGCACCTCGTATACGTAGCGCCGCGCCAAAGCCGTTTCTTTAGTCACCCCAAAGAGGCAGTGCAGTGTAAAATGTTCCTCAAAGTTCACTGCGATTTATGATTCTTGAGTTCGGAACTGTCAACCACCCCGAACGCGTTCTTTTTTTTTTTTTAAGACAAGTCAGCGGTCACCCATCCCAGTCGTGACAAAGTTTAAAATTTTAACTTGTGCTTTGCTGAAGTGGGCTCCTACTGCAGCCCCGCGCCGCCGCGGCTAGAACTGCTAATCGTGAGGCTGTGTGGGGGTGTGGCACGGCCGTGGCGGGCGTGACAGACATCCTCAGCTGTCGGCGCTGTCGATGGGTGCATCGGCAGCACCACCAGCCTCCAAGCGGGATGGACCTGCGGCCGCGCCGCCGTCCCGCGCTGCCCCCCGCGCCGTGCCATGACACATGTGTAAATAGCCGAAAGGTCAGATGCAAACCGGCCGGCCAAACTAGTCGCGCACACCGTCTCCTCTCTCTCTCCCTCTCATCTCCGCACCCCCCCTCTCTCTCTCTCTCTCTCTCTCTCTCTCTCTCTCTCTCTCTCTCTCTCTCTCTCTCTCTCTCTCTCTCTCTCTCTCCCGCTCCGAAGCAAACGGCTCGTTTCGTCAGACCGAAACTCATTCTAGGAAGTGACTGCAAATAATGTGTATGCGGGTATATGGAGGTGGCGGTGGCCGGGGCCTGCGGGGCCTGCGGGGCCTGACCCGGCCCGCGCGGCTGGAGTTCAGCCGGACAGCGGCGGCACGGGCAGGACAGGGCAGTCCGTTGCGAGACGCAGCGTCCAGTCGGTGCGCGCTGCCAGGCGCCGCACGCATGCAACACACACGTAACCGCGTGCAACAGTGTTTACTCCCGGGATGACACGCCGCCACAAAACTTGTCCGCGTCCTGCGACACTCGACTTCCCGCTCCCTCCCGCGCATCACTTATGGTTTCGTCGGGTGACGCTCGCTCTCACTCGCACACGGTGTCGGCGTTTGATGACGTCACCGGTGTGTGTTTGTGTGCTTGGCTGCGACGTCAGAGGAGGAGGCGGTCCTTAATCGAAAAAGTTTTCCGACAGCGGCACACAACAGTGGCTATTCGAGCCTGTAGATCGCAGTCGGCCCGGCGGCCGCCTCGCTTTGTTTTTATTTCATTCCGTAGTTCGCGGCCCACACGTGTGCTGGGAGCGCCCCCGGCCGGACCCCCCTGACCCCGGCCCCGCGGCCTGACCCCGGCTACCCCGGCAGAGCGGACCGCGGTACCGCCGCGAGCGAGCGAGCGGCCAGTCACTGCGTGGCATTGGTGTCGGCGTATCGAGGTATCGCCTCGCCGCTCCGAAGTGTTTGACCCCCAGGAGGCGGCGGCCCGGGTGCGGCGGGTGCGGTTCCTGCGGTGCCTGCGGTGTCCGGCGTATGGGCCTCCAGCCTCGCCTCGCCTCCAGACGGGAAACACTCCACGCGCCGCGCGGTATCAAAAACCTCGCGATAATGGCACCTCTGCACTGCGCTCCTGGCGGGTCCTGGCGGGTCCTGGCGGGTCCTGGCGGGTCCTGGCGGGTCCTGGCGGGTCCTGGCGGCCCCCCGTGGGTGTCACTTTCGCTCCCTCTGGCCGTCCCCTCTTCCTCCCGCACGTGTCGTTAAACGGGCGTTTTCCTCGGCACTCTCCCCCCGCCCGCCTGGCAGTGCCCCCCCCCCCCCAGTTGTCACTCTCATCAGTGTCACTTCAAGGTAACGGACGCGCCGCGCTCCGCGTCGTCTCTGATTACCGCCGCCGCCGCCGTACTCCAGTTAGGGGCAGGCGGCGGCGGCGGCGGCAGTGCAGCGTGCGGTGGAGATTTCTTATGCAAGCGGCCGCCGCGCCGCGTTTGAGACCCGATATGATACACTCGGCTCACGGCTCACCTCGCGGGCCGCGCCAAGAAAAGTGAGAGGAAATGGGAATGGGAATGGACGGCTCCGGGACAAAGGCACGGCACGCCCGCCCCGGAGCCCGAACACGCCGCTGCCTAGCTCTGTCTCTGTCGCACCTCAGACAGAGTGAGGGCTTAAGCCTGCTGCTGCGGTGGGCTGCCGGACACTGGACCCCCTTCGGAGCGGCCAGCGGGGTGATGTCGCTCTGACGCCGTGGTCCTACGGTGACGATACAGTCCACGTCCCTGGACGCGGCGCGGCGGGGCGCTCGCATTCCCGTCCAGGTGGGCGTCACGTCGGCGTGTTGTTGTTGGCCGCTCCTCCAGCTCCTCGCTCTTGTCACGGGCGGCCGGCGTGATCTGGGCTGCGCCGGCGGGGCCGGCAGCGTGATTCTCCGCTGGGCTGCGGGAGGCGGGCTCCAAGCTCCGGGTCCCGCCGAGTCCTGAAGCGGCCGAGCAAACGCAAAACTGGTTTGTGCCTTGAGGCCGCGGTGATGCGGGGCAGGCGGGGCAGGCGGGGCCCGCGCTGTAATACCTTACGTCGGCTAGGCGCCGCGGGGGCCCCGGGGACTCGCAGTCAGCAGGGGCGGCGCAGAGACAAGAAGTGTGGTATCGACCGAACCCGCCGGACCGCGGGGGGCGCAGGCGGGGAGCAGGCGGTGCACTGCGAGAAAGAGAGAGAGAGAGAGAGAGACGGCGGGGGAGGTTTGGCATTGTGCTTAACTTCACGGCTGCAGTGGTCACACAGACGCGGAACCTTTCCTCTTCCCTCGTACCGGACCGGCTCTCCTGCCGACATCCAATCTCTTTCTCGCGACAACGCCCTGCGCCGCCGCTCTGCCCCGGCTCTGCCCGGCCGGCGAGCACCAGAGCCTCTGGCCTTGGCTGCGTACCCTGCCCCGCCCTCCCGCCGCCACGCCGCGCCGCACCGCGCGCCGCTGCCACGGCGGTCCGATATTCTCGCTCAAGGCCGCCCCCATCCGTGTTCCGGTTCAAATGCCGGCGAGGAAGGCGATGCTGTTGCTCCTGCGACGACGACGTGGGGGGAAAGAAAAGAGGCACGGCGCGGCGCGGCGCGGACGGCCCGGAGCTGGAAGGGCCGGTACACCTGTTGGGGGACGGGGCGGGCCGGTGAATGCACCCTATCCGTGCCCCCGTGGCACAGCGTAGACGCGGCGGAGGAGGAGACGCGAAGGGCCGCGGCTCCATAAGCTGAGGCGGCCACACTCCAGTCTCTCCAGTCTCTCTCTCCAGTCCGCGCGGGTCAGCAGCAGCGGTTCCAGCGGGCACTGACGGAGGCGGAGCCGCCGCGATAAGTGTCATTTGTGGAAGAGTCACAGAGCGCGACGCCACGCGCGCCACGCCGCCGCCGCCGCCGCCGACGCGAGGCTGACACCGGAGTAGAGGGGCACTGGGTAACCTCTGACTAGGCCACGGCCAGCCTGGGTGGGGTTGCACGGCCTGGGGGCGGGGCGGGGCGAGGCGGGGCGGGGCGTGCGCGCAGCAGTCGAGCCGTCGTTCGCTGCTCGCTTCCTGTTCTGGCGAGTCCTGCCTGCAAACGCCTACCGACTCCTGCTCGCTTCCGAACCACCGCCGCCGCGCCGCGCCGCGCCGGGGTCCGGGTCTGTGTGTCTCGGGTCGGCGGTGGCGGAAGTGCGCTTCGCGTTTGTTCCAATATCGCGGGCCGGGCCGGGCCGGACAGGAGACGGGCACGGCGGCGCCGCGTGGTCGGGCCCCCGCCGCCGCGCCTGGCGTGCCGCCCGGGCGTTTGTTTCTGTCCTTAGGTGACCAGGATCACACGCGTGCTGCTGTGCGTTTCGCCTCCGGCGGCTTGGCTCGACGGCGAGCTCCGGGTCCTCCTCCCCCTCCCCCTCCTCGTCGACAACCTCCCGCGGGGCTTCGCTCCGGCACTGGGCTGGGCAGGCTGCCTGCCTGCACACTGCACACAGACCGCCGCGCTCCGCCACGCCCCACATGAGCGTGGAAGGTCACGACAGGTTGTTTCTTTCTGTTTTCTTTTCCTTCCTTTCTTACCGGCAGGGTTTATAACGCACCGCGATGGACGCGGGCACCCGGCCCCGGCGACCCCCTCGGGCGGGCCGCGCGACAGATGCAACTAGGCCTCGCCGCGCTGCAGTCTGACCTCCCCGTCCTCCTCCAGCCTCCGTCCTCCAGCGCGCCCTCCTCGTCCTCGCTGCTCCTCTCCAGCCTCCTCTCGCCGCCGCCTTCCCTTTCTCCAGAGGTCTCCAGCCTCATCCTTGGCTCTAAATTGGCGAGGATGCGTCAGTATGTGTGCGAGCCGAGCCGAGCCGGAGTGCTGTAGTGTACTCGGCGTGCGTACAGTGCCGGTGCCGTCAGTGCATGTCATCAAGGTAGTCCTGTCCTGACCTATCCCGAACATCCCGCGGGCCCCTGCCGCTCGCTAGGCGCTGCCGCCGCTGCCGCCGCCGCCGCCGCCGACCCGATAGACTAGACTATAGAGCAGTCCTCTCTCGAGGCCTTGGCGGGTCGGCCGCTTTGCCTGGGCTGCTCGAACCCACTTGCAGAGAGCCCGAGCCGAGCCGCCACCGCGCCGCCGAGGGAGTGTGTGGGTGTTGAGGCGGAGAAACGCCTGATCCCCCTGCGGGATGTTGGCGCGCACGGTGCCCTACAAGTGTCCCGGCAGCGGCCCCGCCGCGGGCTCGGCTGTGTACATACTTTCATCGCACCGCGTCGCAGGGCGGCGGCGCTGCGCCGACTGCGCGCAGCGGTGCGTGGAGAAAGGATCGGCCAGTTGTTTGCCCCGGAGGGGGACGCGACCGCCGCGGGGGGGCCCCGTAGGGGGCACTGTGGGGGGGGGGGGAAGTCCGGGGGGTGCTACCGGAGGAGTGCTGAGCCCACAGTCAGCAAATAACCTGTGTCGCCCTCTGGCTTTCGCGCCGCTGGAGCTGCTCTCGGAGCCGCCGAGTCCGCACTTCGCAGAACGGGCGCCGCGGGGCGCGCTGGTGTCCGCGGGGCCCCAGGAGGGCGAGGCGGAGTGAGGCCGGGGGCCCCGAGCCGCGCCCGTGTCGCCCGCGCCCCCGCGGCGGGGCACGGCCACGAGGCACGCCGTGCCCTCAGCAGGGTCCACACGGCCCAGACCCCCCCAGGGATTGGTCCGCCGTGGGCCTGGCAGGCCTGGCCTGTTGAGGCACACACTGTCGCCGGTCTGCCGACCCAAACGAGCTCTAAACTGGCGGCGTGGACAGCGCGTGGGGATCTGCCCGGGTGCGAGAGAGACAGCACGCTCGTCGCCAACCCCCTCCCCACGACGACATCTCATGCAAATTAGTGATAATCCAATTTTCCTTGTCACTGGTCCTTGCCTCTCTCTCTCTCTCTCTCTCTCTCTCTCTCTCTCTCTCTCGTTCTCTGTGTGGAGGAGACCCAGTAGGGAGACCCCACCCGAAGGGGGAGAAAGAGAGAGATTGAGAGAGGGAGAGAGGGAGAGAGAGAGTGCGCGGGGGAGGGACGGAGAGATAGAGAGAGAGGGAGAGGGGGAGAGAGAGATTGTTTGAACATAACTGCGTGAGTCGTATAGCCTTGGCAAGGTCGCCGTGCACGCCGCCGCGTTCCCTGCCGTCCAGCGCGGCCCGCCAGCTCCGCAGCCCCGCTCCGCCCCGCACGCTCACCTCGCAGCCGCCGCCGCGCCGCGCCGCGCCACAACATCCCGCGGTATTGTTTTTGTTGGCTCGGCGGGGAAGTGGAGCAGCAGCAGCAGCAGACCTTTGATTTCGTAGAGTCCGTAGTGCAGCAGCAGGCCCGCTGCTCGGTCACGTGTATGTGTGTGTGTGCTTGTGCGTGTGTGTGTGTGGTCACGATGATGATTCATGACAGCAAACCCCCAAATTGCAGCCCCCCCCCCCTCCGCCCGCCTCCTCAAGGAGAAAGAAAGAATAGGTTCGCGAGCACAAGTCGACCTCATCTGACCGTCTCTGACCTGAGATGCGGCGCGGAGGAGTTTCTCACTCCCTCCCTCTCTATCCCTCCCCCCCCCCTCTCGCTCTCCCACCCTCTCTCTCTCTCTCTCTCTCTCTCTCTCTCTCTCTCTCTCTCTCTCTCTCTCTCTCTCTCTCTCTCTTTCCACCGCATGGGTGCCTGCGAGTGGCTGCGGAGGTGGCCTCGCGCGCCTCGCGCTCAGCGCCTGTCGAGGACAGGGTAGGCAAGACGACGACACGCGTGTCCGGCGGGCTTGCCTACCCCGTCCCCGCGCAAGGGGCCGTGCAGTTAGTGGCGGTTAGTGAGCGAGGCCGAGGCTGCGAGAATGAACTACACTTAACCGCGTACGCCCGTCCAATAAAAACACCTCCTTCCACGCCTCTTATTTCATAGTACGCAGTTGCGCAGTGTGTGTGTGTGTGTGTGTGTGTGTGTGTGTGTGTGTGTGAGTTTGGCAACCGTACCCATAGCGCCTGACCAGCTCCGGGTAGGCAACACGAATGCACCGCCGCCGAGCGGGCCTACCTACCCAGCCCGCACTCAAACCTCAAAATGTTTACAGTCATTTGCGGCAGATTTTTTTCCCCGTCCGCCCTGAATGTGTTGTGTTTCGGTGGGGCTGCGCCGCGCTAACCACGCCCTCATGAGGTGGCCATGAACACCTGTACGCCTTGGCCCTTCGCTCCCGGTCTCCCTCCCTCCCCCACCACTTGTTGTTTACGTCCTGTTATCGGCAGAGGCCCCGAGTGGACACAGCGGAGGGTGGCGGCGCGGGGCCCCGCTCCGCGGCCTCTGCCGCCTCCTCGGCCGCTTCGGTTTCGTTTAGCCGGCACAGTGACCAGACCAGGGTAGTGGAGTTGTTGTCGTGCCCCCCCCCCCCTCACCTCCCCTCCCGCAAGGCGTCCCAAGGTAGGCAGGCTACACACGGCCGGGGCCGGGCCGGTCGGGAAGGGACCGAGGGGCAGGGCGATGGCGATACCCCGCCCCCCAGTGGCCCCCCAGCCAGCCTGCGTAAAGAGGGTGAAGAACGATGCGATATACGCTGGCCGGAGGCCGGAGGCCGTAGCCACCGCGGCCGACCGCACGGTGTGTGCGTGTGCGCGCGCGCCGCGGGGTAAGAGAAGCACGCACAACACAACACAACGCGCCCCGCTTGGCTCGGCCGCCGCTCTTCGCGCAGCGCGGTAGAATGGGTTGCCTAACCCGCCGGGCGCTCCGCCGCTCCGAGCGGGATCTTCAGCTCCAGCCGCGCGAGGCGGTGTACAGCGCACGGCCTCAATCCCCTTTCCAATACCCAGGCCAGACGACGGCGGGGACGCGCCGTGCGCCAGAGAAGTTTCTCCGTAGTGCATTTCTGGCTGTTGGACTTTTGAACCAGACACGACAGAACGTATTCGAAAAAGATAAATCGCATGGTAGCAGTTTCGGAAATATCGGGAATGCCCGAACGAATTGTGCGACGGCCCCCTTTCGCGCGGTGGGATCGGGATCCCGACCCCGGTCGGCGGATTTGATTGAATGACTGACACCGGCACGGCACCACCGGGATCACAGCCAGCCACAGCAAGGATCACACGGCAACGCTGTAACAGCGTTGCCGCTCCAAGTGGTGTAGGGGATGAGTTTCTCATACGCGGCAACTAGCATCCGATTATGAAGTGCCCGACCACAACAAGCGGGGGCAGGGGCATCATAACCTGGCCGTGAAACGTGTCGATTTGTCTTAATCTCGGTTTTGTTTGGAAATAGAACGTCCTTGTGCGCGGTGTCATGTCTTCCTTATCCGTCTGCGGTGATCTGATCGCAGCGTCTTGTGGGGCAAAATTGGTGGTTTGCAGTGAGAAGGGTGGGGAGCCACTTTGGCTAGAGCTGCCCCCGGCACGGCCTCCCGTTAAGGAGAACAAACCGTCAGCTAAGGAGAAGGATAAGGACAAGGATGCCAAGGCCGACGGGCTGAAAAACACCACGGTCGGCTTGCGATTTTCACCGTCCGGGAAATGGCTCGCCGCCTACTCGTCTACCAAGCAGCTGCTCATATGGGAGACGAAGACCTGGTCCCTCGCCAGTGACAGAGACATGCCGAAGGCTGCCACCAGCTTCAAGTTCACGCCGGACGAGAGATCCGTTGTTATCGTGGACAAAGCTGGTGACGCTGTCCGTTTCTCCGTTCAAGATTTGGGCAAAGAAGGGGATATCATACTTGGACACTTGTCAATGCTGTTGGATGTTGTGCTGACTCCTGATGGAAAGCATATAATAACGTGTGATCGGGACGAAAAAATAAGAGTTTCAAACTTTCCAAATGCATATAACATTGTATCGTATTGCTTGGGTCACAAGGAGTTTGTCTCCTCCATTTGTTTGTTGCCACACAAAACGTCTATTCTTCTATCCGGTTCAGGGGATTGTACTTTGCGGCTGTGGGACTACATGAGTGGTGCTTCTTTGGAAACTTATGATTGTTCCTCTGATGTAAAAAGAGAATTACAGCCGGACCCTACTTGTTTATCTAGTGCAGAAAATGAGCAGCTTGGTTCAATAATAATAAAAAAGGTGTATTGCGTTAAGCAGGATGACAGCTCATCTTTTGCCTGTGTTCTATTCAATGGATTCCTGGGCGGGCTTGTTTACCGCACCACTGGAAAAGGCTTTGAACTTGTTCAGGTAATACACCCTCAGCAAATAGTTTTAGATCTCTGCTTTGAGAGTATCAGTGGACTCATTGTGCGCACAGTCAAAACAGAAGAGAGTGGTAGTCTTCACTGTTTGTCATTTGATAAAGAAAGTAACAAATTCATTTCTAGCATCAAGCCGAAAGTAGTTGATAAAGTCAGTGAAATATTAGACTCAACTGAAGATCCATCCACAACACCTAGCAATCTGCCTCAGTTAGTGAAACGGAAATTTGATAATGTCAAGGATTATTATGAACAGAAAAAAGCTCGCATAGGAGAACGGTGATAACTACTTCTCTTCCACAGTTTTGGGATGTAGCCATGCCAATTGGGTACGAAGACGTTGGTTTTTGTTTTCCTTTCTATCCAATATTTTGTTTTGTTTGTGAATTATGGATCCAGTGTTGGATTGTATAAGTAATAATGTAAATTCAATTGTATTTCTTTTATTCCCTTTTTCTATGCAATGTACAATATTTTCATAAAAATAAATAATTGGACTATACATCAGTACTTAGAGGTAATAATCCCATTTCAAGCTGCTTACAAAATATAAACATTACTAATACAGACTTCACATGGATGAGAGAAAAATATACGGTTTGCCTATCAAGCCTTGTTAGCTACCTGTAATACAAGGCTACGAAGAGGAATGAGGTAAACTGCTAAAACAATTAAAAAAAGCAAATAAGCAAACCTGGCAGGCAGTGCTACAATTGGTGCAGTATACCTATATTCTACATGCACATAGCAAGCTGCATAAAAATGCCCCGTTTATGAAAAAAAAAAAAAAACAATTGAAATACCCTTAATAAAACAAAGTTACTTAACTTTTTCAGTACCTAAAGTGCTTTGGTACATTGGTTGCCAACAACGAAGGTGTTCACCATTACACTAACCATTGACGGACAAATTTTTGAGCAATGTAGACCATTGGCAAAGAGTGGCATTATTATTATGATCATACTATAATTTACACAGGATTAAAAGGAGCATACAGAAGTTACTAGACAGCGGTAACCAAGTACGTAGGCCGACCAGAACACAAAGTCTGACCATAGTCTGTAAGCTCCACTCTTCAATTCAAAAACCCTAGAAATGATTTTATTTCACTCCAAATAAACTATCTAATGCCATATCTAAATCATCCCCCTTTCCTATTGTTTTGTTCACATGGTGAATAATTACTGTACTTATGAAATCACAAAACTAGAAACCATATCAGACAGTCATCTATACTTCACTCTTCTTTCCATTATGAAAATGTGGCAGTCTTTTTATATGTAGAAATGGTCTTTTACACAAAGGCATGTTCATAAGGTTGACAGAGAATATCAATACCAAATACAAGATTTTTAAAAAAATCCATGCATAAGTATCCAATCACATTGTTTCAACATTAATACAACAAATCACACAGTTATTTTTGAGAAGCAGAAAAGGGGCAGCACTCATAACATATTTCTGCCTGAAAATCTCAGAGTACCAATAAAGACCATTTATTTTCAGCACGCTACCTTAGTGTCACTTCAATAATGCTACATGGGATTAAAAATTACTCAAAATTTCTACTTAAGCTTTAGTGACTATGACAAATCACAAAGGGGAAACTAAACCAAGACAGGTGTGCATTCAAATAAGCTGTTATCAATATATAAACAGAGAAACATTTGCAGGGGGAATGCATTTTACTTAGGATATGAGGAATTCGAGAGCTTGGTCTCTATCACAATTGAATTTCATAAGTGCTTCAGATACACGGTCTTCTGGAAAGCCAAGATCAAGTAATTGCGATTCTACTTGAAGAAATTTGATGGCAGAATTAATATCTTGATTGTGCAACGACAGAGCATTCTCAGCCCGCCCCTCCTGATACCCAGCCTCAAGCAATGACTGAAGAGTAAGAAGAAACTCCACAATCTGCAAGGGAAAAAAAAATACCACAATAACAGGTGAGCAGCACAGCTCTGAACAATATTATTTGTGCACAAAATATTCTATGAGGTTAATAAATATTATACATACTTTTTTGTCATTGCTGCCAAACTTCACACAAGCCCTTGCAACTCTCACTCTGGGGAAACCCATTTCAGTTATTTTCTGGACTAGCTGTTTACTTTCTGTGTTAAGTGACTCAAAAAGATCTGGCTCTGTGGGAGAAGTTGGAGACTGGACTGAGGAACCAGATTCTGGAGTTGATCCCTACAACATATACAAATAAATACACTTATCAAGAAAGGCTAAAGACTGATATTTGCCTTAACAGTTTTTAAAAATACAAAGTACTCACCTCCAATGGCTTTGGATTATTTCTAGTTGCCCTAGATTTCATTAGGTCACCTAATTGTTGGGCCATTGCGCTGACCGAAGGTTCCACGTCAACTTCTGGTGATCTGTCTTCAATTCGATTCAGGTGTGTGGAGGATGGTACCACATTGAATACTGGTACATCTGATGACACAGCATTGCCTTCTTTGCCTAAAATGGTAGCATATGATGACAGCGTTGGTCTTGTTTGATTATAAGGCACAGACGGCCAGACATTGGAGCTGTAGAAAGTTTGAAGGTGCCGCTGAGTGTCTTGATGAGGATACGAAAATGACAGGTCACTTGACTGAGGCAACAGCTCTGTCTCTGGATAATTGTATGCAGCAACCTGCCCATGAGGAATGAGATTGGGTATCACAGATTGGGGGTGGTAGCCCTGCATACTATTGTAATCATAATTGGATGTAAAACCATTTACATGAGATTGATAATTTGCACTGCACTTAGTATCGTTGAGCATTTTATTACTAGAGGAGAAATTGTAAGGTTGTCCAGTTGCAGAAACTTGAGAATTCATTGTCTGACGATGTACATTTACAAAGCTCTCATCGGAGGAGCCAGTACTTTGGTAATAGCCAGGCATTTGAGATGTAGCATTCGAACCAGCAACAGGTTGAAGGACCTGTGCAAGTTCTTCTAGATCATTTATAGTCTTTAGCTCCATATTGTCAAATGGACTTGATGTGTCCGCTTCAAAGTCCGACAGATTGAAGGCACTAATAGGTTTGTTATTATTCATCTGTGATGACACCACCTGATGCTTGATGGGTATGGGCCTCAAAATAGGGTTTCCTTCACTCATAACAGGAGAACACACTGGTGTATGAGTAGATAAAGGTGGTTGACTTTTTACAGTTTGTTGCAGTGCTATAGGAGAAGCTGATTGAGATGATTGCTGGGCATCCTCTTCAGCTGACAATTCATTCATGGTCTTTTCCAGCTCGTCCATAGTATCCTGCATTTTTTTCCTTTCAGCATCCTCTTTTGCCAAGCGCACTTTTCTCTCCTCTTTTTCCTTTTTTCTTTGGCTTCGCCATTGTTGAAGTTTGTCTAGCACATCACGCTCCAATTGAAAATCATACTGAAAAGCATAAGAATCAATAGTATTTAGTTTGATACAGTACCTAAAACCTGGATATGTATCAACAATTAGAAAAGCTTCAACGGCTGAGTCATACTTCTAACTGATACTTACATCAGGACACACTGGTGGTTGAAGAAGACGGTTTTGGAATCCTACAGGCAGAACTATTTTTCTTGGAGGTTTATACTTTTCACTAATTTTGACTGGAATCCCATCCATATAAGAAAAAACTAGAATGATAAACACAAATGATTTTCAGATTATATCAACTGTCACAAGACTTTGACAGATTGTGAGTCACATGTTTATAATTATTAGTCACAGAGATAGTTGCCCAAAGGTCTTCAAAGGAGGAACAGGACAAACTATATGACGCAAGAGTACTTACTGTGCTTTTCACTGTCCTTTTCTGCCATTATATTGAGGATCTAATAATTAATCATCTCAGTAGAATCCTGAAACAGACAATTAATACAACATGATGACTCAGCTAGCAATTGTTGAAACAAAACCCATGGTTGCATTTAACTATAAACGGAGCAATCTTTTTGTTCCGACTTCAAAGGCACATAGTGAATAATAGTACCGTGATAGTGAAAAGAGGTCGAATACCACAATTATCTCCCGTTTCCAAGGTTCATTCTATAAACACAAAAGGTTATGTGCCTTCAATTCGAAGGTCCAAAAATTACTGTTGTATCAAAGAACACTAACAGTCACCCGTTGACTCCCAGCAAAGCATATGATTCAATGTCGTTCGCATCGCTCCCAATCTGATGAATTTTATAAATGTAGCAGTCTTCCGAAGAATTAAATCAACACCTTGCGGATGTTGATGTCCTCATACCGATACGCACATCCAATGAACTCCCATTCCATTCAGCAGTCTGTGTTCGAGATTGGGATTCGGGGAGACTAGAGCCGATACTGATGACAAATTATGCTGCGATATCGTTCCACAATTTCAGTTACACGTACGTCATTTCAATAATATGTTTTTAATAAACGTCAATTTTTATGCAAGGCACTTCAGAGCAAATAAATATAGGAAAACTGTGACACGTATTAATATACTCAATTCATCCCATTGGCTTGCCTCAAGAACCACTGTGAATCCGCATAGTGAATTTTTCGAAGACTTCCCTTCTATTCTCTTTTCATCGTTTCCTGCGTACTCCAATGTTGAGGGTGCGCGTGATTGTCATATCCACACACTATTCACATTCGTTCTTCCCTAACATTCGTCTGATAATCATGACAGTGTTTTGAAAGTTCCCTTTAATGTCAAGGAGTCAGGCTTGGAGTCAGGTATTTCAATCTGTGCAAGTATGTTGCGTGACTCTGCGTGACATTGGCCCATCTTGCAGTTGGCCGCGTAAACTGTTCCTGAAACAGGTGAGGCAAGGCACTCTTCACCGTACGTGCCCTACGAATGCAACCTGAAGTTTCCCTTTCCTCCATTGCTATACTGGCCCCTCGCCCTCTTATCTCTTTCTACAACACCTCTTGCTCCCTGACACCTCTTCGTTTGCCCGTTCTGATCAAAAACTTTTACTTGGCACGACTCTGAAGAACTTTTTGCCTGTTAGTTTGTAAATGAAAGGATTTCATCAGCAACCTTCTAACCTCCATCTCAATTAACAGGCTCAATTGTTTCAGCATCAGTGTATGTCACTTCCCCATATTGTTTTCATGTTTTCTTGCTTAGTGTGAAAAGTGTATAACTCCATTTGTCGGTATCGTCGTCCTATTGAGGTAAAGCTGTGCAGTTAAGTCAGTACTGTGAAGAATAGCAGATGCTTGACACTCAGCTGCATCTCTGCTTAGTTTGTGTTTACTGTGGTACACTTTCATATTACCCGCCCACCCTTTCTCCTTTCCATGTGCCACGGTCAGTTTTCCTTTTTTTAACACAACCATTTTCATGTCCAGGATCCACTTTGTGATTTGAAGTGGCCGCTTCACGGCTTCCAACAGCAACCGTGGCATCCCAGGCAGATCATCCCCTTCATTCTACTGCACAGCACTACCCATGGACGGTTAGCGGAAGTAAGTTTGAATAAGATTAGTTTTTCTTAAATCTCCATCTGCTTGTGCTTGATTTTTGAAAGACTTTGAGGTGGTTTCTGTAGACCCCAAACATATTACATGTGTGCATAAAGTCAATTGCATTTCAGCAACACTGGAGCAGCTAGATCGTCAATCATCCAGTCCCAACCTTATTGAGTTGGGGGAACCTCGTATTCCTGCTGGTCCCCAGGTAATTACTGTCGAGGAATACATAAAGTTTATTTTCTCCATATGCCGTGTAATGACTTTCAATGATTCTGCATCTTTCATAGCGCGAGGTTCCCCCAAACCATCGGAACAGGGAAATCATCTCCAGTTCTCCACATCATAATGGGGGTTCAGTCTCCCCAGCTTCAACCAGTGGAGCAAGCATGCCCCTTCGAGACTCACCTGGAGCATCAAGTACTGCTAGTGACTCCCCCACTCCCAAAAATAATATTCCTGATTCTCATTGGCATGGCTTAGGTTTGTTCATATTCATTTTTCCTACCTATTTCTCTCCTATTTTCACTGTTGTAGCATTTTTTACTTGTAGTAACTTTTTCAGCAGTGAGTGAAGAACGATGTCAGTTGCTGGGCACTGAGGAAGAGTCGTCTGACCGACATAGCAGTGCCAGTGATAGTGATCGTGATGAGCAGGATTCTTCCTGGTCGCCATGGACCATCACACCTGAACAGCGAGAATATTATTGTAAACAGTTCCGAAATTTACAACCTGATGTGAATGGCCTACTATCAGGTCATGATGCTCGGCGTTTTTTTGAAAAGTCTCGTTTGTCTCTTCCAGAACTGAAGAAAATATGGTAAGTGTCATTTAATGGCTCACACATGCTGTTCTAGAATGAGTGTACACCATCAGGCCTTATTTCCATGGTGTACACCCTCATGTTAAATGCTGTATTAAAATAATTGCAGACCCGTAATGAATGCATGTGAATTATGATCTTATTCTCTCATTTCCAGGCAACTTGCTGATGTTACCAAAGATGGTGCTCTGTCGTTGGAGGAGTTTAAGACAGCCATGCACCTAGTTGTGTTGCGGCGCAACAACATTGATCTCCCAGACACACTGCCTCCGTCTCTCGTTCCTTCTGTTCCACCTCTTGCTCCTGTGCCACCACCTCCTACTAAACTGGTGGGTGGGGAAAAAGTTAAACCTGCTTCTGAAGAAAGTCTCTCCCTTGTTGATGTATCTCCTCACCAAACCGAGGCTGGATCACCACAGAAAGGAAAAGATGTCTCAAAGGTAAGAAGTCATCTAACCAACATGATATTCAGATATTGTAAGACTGCATTTATCTGGTAACAGAGGTGTGCTTCTAATGCTGAAGCAACTAATTCAAATCTGCTGAAGCCAATCCTAATTTTTTTAAAAAGAAAAGGGGGAAAAAGTATGAGTTCCTTCACCCAGGTACTTAATGCATGTGTCAAGCAATGTGTGCTTTCTGTTCTGTTCTGTCCTGTCTTTTTCATGAGATGTTTCATAATTTGTTGTATATGTGATATGTGTGATATATAACTCTTTGATATAACCAGTAAATCTCTGTCAAATCAAGTAATACATTTTACAACTAAGGAACATCTGCAATTGAAATGTCTTCTTAAATCTTACAAACTCCACAGTCGCTGTGTGTCTGCCTATATTGGACACATTTTACTTACTGACCAACACAAACAGCAACAGTAGTGATCTGTTGAGCAATTAATGGAGTTTGCTTTAGTTTCCTATGCTTCCTTCCTTGTCTATTTTACATTCCTGTCTTTTCTAGATCAGTGTGAAGGGAGTTTGATCTAGATTACCCTTAGTAATGTTTAGCTTGTTGTCCATGTTTACCTCCCAACTGTTACCTTTGTTTCTTTGTTATCCTGCTTGTTCTGCTAATTGCTTTGCTAACACCACTCTCTTCCCTGACAGTGGACGAAATTTATGGACTCTCCAACCAGTTCAGTGTCCTCACCAGGACCAAAACCAGTTAACTTTGATTTTCACAAATCTGCTGTTGAACAGGTAAAATTGACATTGTTTCAAAGGAAATAGGTCTTGTTCCTATTTCAGTAGTAGTTTCAGTCATTTGTATGTTGCTTTGCCTCATAAATGTTATTCATATTTACTTTAGTTCCATCATTTAATGTACTATTGTCATTTTTTGTCCATTTCTGCAGAACAAGTCTTTGGTAGCTGTGGTAGCTTATACAATATTTTACTTGATTTCTTTGTGCAGCTGTATAGTTTTTTCCTCCATGTTAGGTACTTGGTTTATAATCTTTATTTTCTTCTTTCTTCCACCCTTCAGGATCCTAAAATTTTACATCCAGTGCCTGTTCGGCTTACTCCAGAGTCTCAGAATGTACCAGCTGGTGGAGATGATATTGGGGATCCGTGCCGTTCACCACGCCGTCTTACTACTGACGCTGTTCATGATTATGAATCAATTATTGTCCCCCCTGATATCAGGCCCATTCAGCGTCCTCAACCAAAGAAACCTGCTGGTATGAAAGATATTCAGCTCACATTGATGTATTGTTCTTGCTTTCCTTTGCAAGATTTAGTAATGTTCTCCATTTTTTACCTTTGAAAGTTCCAGGACCTGGTGCAATACCCCCACCCCCCTCTCAAGCATCTGTGTTGTCCTCATCTGAAGGAGCATCAGTGTCGAATCCAACTGGGTTTGTGTTGGCTCTTTTCTTTTTCTCACATTTGTGACAACTGAAATAATGAATCGTCTGTGATCTGACTGTGTTGTGGCATATTTTCAGGTTCTCAATGGCAGGTCCTGCTAGTCTACCCTTTCAGAAAAAAGATCCACCTCCACCACCACCTCCAAGACCAATTCGTACACACGCCCGTAGCTCTTCCCTTGATCTCAACAGATTAGGCGAGTCCTTGAACTTTAATTATTACTTTTTTCTTCTCTGCATGTTGTAATTGTTATTTTATGTTTTAAAACTTGTGGTTTCATCTCTTTTTAACGAACAGATGCTACATCTGGGAAGAATATAGGTTTGCTTGGAGCTCCACCTATGGTCCCCCCACGGGTCTCACCCAGCACTGTAAGATGGTCACCCGTTTTCTTGCTTGTTTGGTTTTTCCGTTGCTTCCATTGAACCATTTTTATTCATGCACAGATGACGCCGCGAAAACTGATGGGGCAGCATAGTGAAGGTGGTTCTGACCCATTACAAGGCTTTGCAGATTTTACCCATTTTGATCCTCAACCTGACTGTGATGCATTCCCCCCGCGGCGTCGTGGCGCTTTCGAAGTGTACCGCAAACCGACACCAAGTAAGTGCAAGTACAGAATTGTTGCTGTAGCATATGTGGATAGCTCGTTCTCTCTCTCAAGCTCAATTTTTACTGCCCACAGAAAGTTCAGCTGTGGTTCAGGAACATGCTGATACTACAGATAATGTTTTAAGAAAAAAAACCAATAGGTATTTACAGAAACTAACAATAACATTTCCATATTAATGCAACTATTTATTAAAGCACAATACAGTATTCCTTATTTTATTTTTTTTCCTACCCTTAGGCCTACTGCAGGTGAAAGGTTATCAGTACAACAGCTTCAGGAAAAGAATGCTGCCCTCTTACGCACATGTCATCAATTGAGTTTGGAATTAGCAGAAGTTCAGACAGAGAAGGCAGAGCTAGAGATACAACTTGAACAGCTTCGTGCCGCTCTTCCCCGATAGTGGGAAGTTTTTTAACCATTCATTTTTGTTATGACCTTCCTGACTGAGGAATTCATGTAATGTTTTACCAACTTTATTTCTTTCATAGTCTTAGACTTCCCAAAACCTGGTGTTTTAAAAGAATTTTACTAAAATGGACACTACACATTGCATGCTATTTTAATGTAAGGAATATATTTAAGTGCTGTTTTCAGTGTTTTAGAAGTACATGGCACAACACCAGTTTAACGGACAGTATAGTGCCTTTTCTGTTCCAAATTTATTTGAAAATTAGGTTTTGTTTTAGAAAAATTTTAATTCTGTTTCTTTTTAGTGTGTGTAGTTAGCAGTCTTAATGTGTTAAGACTGAAGTTTCCAAGTTGCTATTCATGATTGATTCACCCTTTTTCCCATGTTTTTAAGGTAAAGTGAATTTTTATGGGTTTCCTAAAAGGTTAATATGATTTTCAGGTAAACATTCTCGGCATTGTTTGTTTATTATGTTTGCTTATGTTAAATGTGTGATCAAGTTTAGTAATTTTATCAATTGTTTTCCTTTATAAGTGAAAAATTAGGTTGTATGTTATAGAGCCGTGTGAATCAGAATTTGTTAGACCCTTCACATTATGATGCCTGTGTAAATGCAACTGCCTTGCAGTGACTGTACTGTGCATGGTTTTGTGAACTGTGCTCCAAGCTATTAGCTATGTAATCAGTATTTTCAATCATGGGCAGGAGATCTTTATCCTCTTTCCTATGAATTATCATATGAATGCATGAAAAAAAATCATAGTGTTACGTGCACAACCTTGTAAACTGTATTCACGTATGTTGCCTTTCTTTAGATCTAAATTAAAGTGGAGGTAGGGTTGCCTGCAACTGTGTTTTTGTTTTTGTTTCTCTTTCTTCAAGACTTGCTGTTGAATTATCAAGGTGTTTTTTTTTCTTGCACTTTTGTTTTTTCACAAAGGTGGTCTAAGTGACTTAACATTTTTTTATACATTCAGATGAGCCACAACTGTATAAATATAGTGAGTCAGGCTTCTAGAATCAGGGAAACAAGATTTGTGGATCAAAAGTAAATCTCTAAAAGAGAAAGAAACAGTTACATTAAGACTCTTATATTTTAAAAACTAGGTCCCCCTGCTTCAATTGCTGTGATCTTTCTGAATTATAGTTATTTTGCTTTCTATGTAATTTTGGAAAATTGTTAATAATTATTGGTTTTGGACTCTATTACCTCCAGAATTATCGTTTTTCTTCTGTGCGAAATTGAGAAGTGGCATTTGAAATAAAATTGTTCAGGATACTATTTTGATGACGGTAATAGATGTTATTGCAAGCTAGGTAAAACCTAACCAAAGAAAAACATTTACCTGGAAAGCTGTCATCAGTCTGAAGAGTAAGCAATTGCCAATTGTCTTTTTCTGACATGCCATGTCGTGTCTTGTTGTAATCTTACGTCTGTAATACACTCTTCCTTTTTCTGTGCCACTGTAATTGCATATATCTGTTTCATAATCATATTGGGAAGAGTCTGACTGAAAATTTCTTATTACAACACATTTGAACACGTTTTAGTCTGAAAAGTTGTTTATCCTCCGTCTTCATTTCACTTTGTACTTGTCCTGATCTGTCTGTAGCTGTGATTGTCATCACCACTCTGCTTTATTTTGCTTCTAATTAATGAAAAGTGTATTATCTGATATATTTTGTTGTACGATTTCATATAAAAAAGAAAAGTGTTCAAAAAATAATTATCATTTATGCTACTTATGATATGTTTCTGCCATGGTAAAGTACTGCCTTGGCTGCTATGTTACAAGCAACTTACATTTCAGTTATTACCGAAGTCTTAAGCAATGACCATACTCCTTTACAACTTTTATAGATAATTGGTGTTATCACACGTAGCTCAATATCTAGAGCAATGAAGTATTTCATTACTAAGGTAATTGACCTGGTCGTTAGCTATTTCCAGCACATTGTATTTTTCATAGTATTGTGTGCCATGGATATGCCACCCCTGTGATGTAAATGAGCCATAATATGCTGATTAAAGTTTGACTGTGGAGTTTGATTCACAATTGTCATTTATCTGTGTTGGTTGGCATATCTAACTATAATGTATGTCATCGCAAGATAAATTGTGTTGTACGGTTGGTTTCAGTTATGCATATTAGTCGAGTCTACTCTCACTTCTCATTTGTCACAGACTGTGTGCTGTGAAGTATTAGAGCAACCCTGTACTAGAAATTGATATCGATTTCGTGTACAATGAAAGATGTTGGTTGGTTTTTTGAGGGGCCCTTATTAGTATTATTACCAAGGATAGTGTCAACTTTGTTGATTGGCAAGCTTGACATCTAATAATTTGCACTTAACTTACATCGTGGCTAATAAACATATTTTCTTTCTGTTCAACATCCCATAGAAATATTTTGCTAATGAGTAATTGTTAATTTATTATTGCTAAATAAATAATAATGAAAAAAGGGATCATTAACTTCCAAATGTTATAATTATTAGATAAAAAATTATATCAAATGGGTCCCAAACCTCTGAACCTCTTCCATGATGCACTCAGATTTTGTTTCTGTAGTGAGTCAAGTAGACTAGAAGTTAAAAATTAATTATGCGAACCTTTATATTACAGTGACTGTGAAAAGTGTGAGGATGGAACAATTATATTATATTCTCTACTGAATGCATATCTTGTATTTTTTACCCTTTCCACTATTGAAAAACACCCGGTTCTGGGAAGCAGGAGCTACATCCTCTGCCATTGGGAAAAAGCCTGACCTCCGATACACTCGACGGGGTGTTTCCGTCGGCCGTACTGGGCTACCCCTGACCGCTTCTACACCCACCCATATGTGTGGCGACGCCCTGTCGGACATAGCTGCCCCACATGACTCCAGGAGCGGACCTCTCGCCAGGTCACTCGAGGAGTCAGAAATGTTTTATTTCCCGGCACAACCCCTCCCGTCCCCACAGGTGACGAAGAGACCGCCCAGACATATGATGGTCCGGGCAGACGATATCAGCAGCGCGAGAAGTCGGCTGGCAGTTGCACGGTGGCGCCATCTGGTGGCGCCGGGGCGAACTAACCATAACGTTTGGTGTCGAGGTAGTCGTGTAAGGCCGACGGATACGCGCGGCGCGAGAAGTCGGCTCACAATTCGACGGTGGCGCCATCATGCACGGCGGCGGCCAGCGGTGCAACTGCAACTCTACTGACGTAGTTAGGGGGGCCGCCGCCGATAGCGCCACCGTCGAATTGTGAGCCGACTTTTCGCGCGTCGCGTTTCTGTCGGCCTTGCACGAGTACCTCGACACCAAACGTCATGGTTAGTTCGACCCGGCGCCACCAGATGGCGCCACCGTGCAACTGCCAGCCGACTTCTCGCGCTGCTGATATCGTCTGACCGGACCATCATATGTCTGGGCGGTCTCTTCGTCGCCTGTGGGGACGGAAGGGGTTGTGCCAAGTAATTAAACCACCCTGACCCCGCCAGTGGCCGGGTGGCTCCATTCCCATCACCTTGCTGGGGGCTATGTACGATCGTGAAAGGACGACCGGCCATAGCAAGGGACGAGACTGCCGCCCCGGGGGCGGCTTGCTCGTTGAGGTCGTGTTCTTGTAGCTCGGTATTCCGCATATCGTCGGGAGTAAATGAATCGCCCGTCTTTCTAAACGAGAGGGAAAGGCGGGCCACTGGACGCCCCTCGTCGTCCGCTCACCGAACACATCCGAAGGGGTCCGCTCCGCCCCCCACCGTCCTGGCGGAGGCGGGGTGGGGCGGCAGGACGGCAGGACCCTGGGCAGGACCAGGCGGGACGCAGTACGGCTGCAGCTTCCCTCGGGGATGGTAGAAGGCGAGGACGAGAGTGGAGGCCGCGGCCGCGGGAGGCCCGGGGCCGAGCCCGGCTCGTGCTCCTGCCCTCCGTCGGATCGCGTTCACGACGCCGCCCCTGCGTCGTTCACGACGGCATCCTCGCGGCCGCGGCCGCCTCCGCGAGCTCGACGGCGACGGCCATGGGGTGCGGGGCGGTGTTGCTTCGGATTCACCCTGGCTGTGGCGGCCTCCCTGGGCGGCGCGTTGTCCACCGTCAGCCCCGGGGAGGCCACGCTGGGGACGGGCAGCGGCTCGGGTGAGGCCCGCACCTGCGAGCCCATCCGCGTCGAGCTGTGCCGGTCCGCGGTCCGCGGCTACAACATGACCACCATGCCCAACCTGGCGGGCCACGAGTTCCAGAAGGAGGCGGCCGGCCACCTGAGCACGTTCGCGCCGCTCGTGCAGTACGGCTGCTCCAAGCAGCTGCTGCTCTTCCTCTGCGCGGTGCTGGTGCCCATGTGCACGGACCAGGTGGACTCGTCGGCGGCCTCCTCGCCGCCCCACGACGGCATCCTGGCCGAGCCCCCGCACGTGGTGGCCATCGGGCCGTGCCGCGGCCTGTGCGAGGCGGTGCGCGCCCGCTGCCTGCCCGTGCTGCAGAACTTCAGCTACCCGTGGCCGCCGCAGCTGGACTGCAGCAGGTTCCCGCCGCACAACAGCCCCGCCCACATGTGCATGGAGGGCCCCGGCGAGGAGGAGGACGACGACGGCCGCTTCCTGCCGCCGCTGCACCCCGCGGGCCCCGCGGGCCCCGCCGTCCCGGTGGGGCTGCCGCCCGGAGCCCCCGGGGTGCCGGGGGTCCCGCGGTGCGCGGACCCGCCGCCGCACTTCTCGCGCGCGGACAAGCAGATGGCCGAGGTGTGGCTGTCCATCTGGTCCGGGCTGTGCTTCGTGTCCTCGGTGCTGGCGCTGCTCACGCTCCGGCTGGGCCCGCGGCCCGCGCCCGGCCCCGGCGCCGCCCAGGGCCCGGGGCCCCCCGCGGGGCGCGCGGCGGCGGCGCGGACGTCGGCGGGGCCGTCGCCCCTCGCCAGCCTCGCCCTCAGCTACGGCCTCCTGTCCGTGGGCTGGGGGGTCCGCGTCCTGGCGGGGAGGGCCTCCTCGCCGGGCGCGACGGCGTCCTCGGCGGCCGCCCTGGTGGGGACCGCGGTGCCGTTGGCCGCCCTGGTGCCGCCCGAGTGCGACGCGTCCGACCTGAGGAACGCCAACTGCGCCGCCGTCTTCCTCCTCACCTACTACTTCGGGACGGCGTCCATCATCTGGTGAGCGATGCCGTCCGCGACGAAGCGGGGAGGCCGTGCCGACCGGTCAAGCTCTGCACCCCCGTCAGGGCAGCGATGAGACGAACGGGGAGGCCGGGAAACGACGCGATAATACACCGTCATTTTAAGGAAAGTTACAAAAGGAGCCTCGTGTGGGAGCAGTGAGAGAGAGAGAGAGAGAGAGAGAGAGAGAGAGAGAGAGAGAGAGAGAGAGAGAGAGAGAAGGGGGGGGGGCGGGCGATCCAAGAACGCTGTCCAGAGGCTGCGCAATGTAAATCACCCTCCCCTCCCCTCCCCTCGGAGGATGGCCAGTGGCGAGGGGCCATGTGCAATCAGGTCGGTGATCTTGCGATGCGAGATGCGATGCGCGGCGCACAGCTCCGTAAATTGGTTCTCCTCGTTTGTTTAGTCAAGGAGGCGAGGGAGCGGCGGCCGTGGGCTGTTGGCATCGCCTTCCCCCCCTCCTCGCCCCCGGGAGGGGGGAGGGGGGTGCGCCTACATCCCCATACCATTCCCGTTCCGCCCGTGCCCAACAACTAACTGTCTGTTTCGTTTCGAGCATCGCCCCGGCATCAGCCCTCCCTTCGATGACGGATGCTGGACGCCGGAGTGCGTAGGAGCAGAGCTTCCCTGCGTGGAAGGAGAAGGCGACCATCGGGGGCGGTTCTCTCTCTCTCTCTCTCTCTCTCTCTCTCTCTCTCTCTCTCTCTCTCTCTCTCTCTCTCTCTCTCTCTCTCACCCCACCCCCGCGCCTTAGCCTGAGGTGCGAGAAACACATGACGGGGATCGGGAAGCGATTCTCACAGAGGAACACCTCCTGGCGGCCGTTCCGTTCCGCCTTTTCTATTTTTTCATCGCCGTACGTCGAACCACACAGGGGCTCTTTACTGTTCGGTGCGCTTCGGCGCACACGGTGGCAGCGTCGGCGGGCGCCTGCGGTTGCCCGGGTAGGCCAGCCCGCACGACACGCGCGCGTGCGCTAGTCGTGGTTGCCTACCCGGCGGGCGCTGTCCGCTGTCCGCGCCCAGCGAGGCCTTCTCGGGGACGTGCTCCAGGGCCGACCTTTGTTTCCCTCAGTTTATTTCCTGTGCGGAGATCCGCGGCACTCGATGCCCGAGCAACGCGTTGCAAATCATTTAAAATCGCTCTCCGTACACATTATAAGAGGATAATTCACCTCTTTATTACCTACGTGCCCCACTTAAACGACCCCCCCCCCCCTTCTCTCATCCGAAGTGTGTGTGGCCGGGCTCCTTACATTTTCTCTCCTGTGCGGACGGTACGGTACGGCACGGCACGGTACGTTGCTGGCGGCTCGTTTGGCGGTCGTGCCGCGCCGTGCCGCTGCCTCGTCTCCAGTCGCCCCGGAGTAGGTGTCAGCCTGCCTGTTGCCTCGGTTGGCCACGGCGCGCCGCTGCCGCCGCCGCCGCTGTTGCACGGCCCGTCCGTTCCCGCCTCTCTTTAACGCCGTATTAATATCCCTCCCGCCCTCCCCGGGGCACCGGGACTGGGAGCACGCAGGGCCCGCGGCCAGGGCCTGCAGCAGGGCCTGCAGGGCGGCGATACGGTCGCCCGGCTTAGGCTGGCCGTCCGTGCGACTCCCGGCACCGCCGGGCCCCGGTGTGTGGTGTGGTAGTGCCACCTCGGTTTACGACCAATAGCCCCCGCCGCCCCACCGCCGCCCGTAAGTGCAGCGGGCAAAAACAAGGCGTGCGCCGCCGCGCCGCCGCGCCGCCGCGCCGCCAGGGAAAATCGCGTCGCGCACATCGAGTCGTGTATATGTACTTATTGGAGCTGGGTTACAACTGGACGGCATACGACGTTCTGGTTTTGGACGGAGAGGAGAGAGAGAGAGAGAGAGAGAGAGAGAGAGAGAGAGAGAGAGAGAGAGAACTCGCCTTACACCCAGTCAGTTTTCCTTGTGGGTGCTACCCTGTGCTCCATCGCCAATAGGCGCATTATGGCCAGCAGCTGTGTTTGAGCTCACGCCTGTGCGTGTGCATGTGTGTGTGGGGGGGGGGGGGGGGCATGCCATTGTCTTTAGACGTGCTTCGTATTTTCGCAGAGGGAAAAAATAATATAAGGAGAGAGAGAGAGAGAGAGAGAGAGAGAGAGAGAGAGAGAGAGAGGGAGAGGGAGAGGGAAAGGTCCGAGCAAGGAGGCAAGCAGCAAGCTGAGGCAGGCAGGCAGGCAGCGCCACGAAAGAACGCATGCAAAACAGGGGGGGGGAGGGGAGAAGGGAGAGAAGGGCGTTCATGCCTTTGCGTCGGCGGAACGCGCTCGGCGCGACACACGAGGCAGCAGGAGGGCCCGGAGGGGCCCCTCTGGCCGCCCTTACAGATCGGCGGCGGCGGCGGCGGACCGGACGGTCCGAGGACCGGAGGACCGAACGCGGGTAACGTCTGCACGCCGTTTAATTAGGTTGCAAAAGGGTTGCGCGGCAAGGCGATCGCTTTGCACCGACAACAGCAGCGTCGCCGCCTTTATCCTTTCTCCTTCGTCGCCGGGACCGGAGAGGGACCGGGGGCCAGGCCGATGACTCACGTTGATCACTCTCTCTCTCTCTCTCTCTCTCTCTCTCTCTCTCTCTCTCTCTCGCACACGCACATACAGATTCATACAATCCGTCTTTGTCTCACACCCTTCCCGTTTCGCAGTGCCCCTTCGAAAGCCGTGCAAGTGACATGCAGATTCCATCCCGCTGACGTCGTTGCAGTGCGAGCCCCCCTCTCCCCCTCCCCCTCCCCCTCCCCCCTCCCCCCTCCCCCTCACGGCGGGGCATTCCGATTACGTGGGGGAGTCGCGGCTGGTTGTGGTTTGGATTTGCGGCCCCTGCGAACGCAGCGGAGGAGGTCGTTACTCTGTTCTGGGCGTGCGGTGCGTACGGTCCGCGGCACGGCGGCTGCAGCGGCGGCAGCAGGCAGCGACCCGGGCGGTAAATCATTTCTATTTCGGCTTCGGGACAAAACTCGAAGTAAGAGTGCAAATAACACGCGGGCGGGCGGCTGCTGATGGTCTGGCGCGGCTCGAGGGTCGCCGTCCTCGCCGCCGCCGCCGCCGCCGCCGTCGTCGTCTAGGGTAATAGGGTGCTGCCCGGGGCTCCGGCTCGGCGGCTTCCGTCCGTCACCGACACCGGGAGGGCCGGGAGGGGAGGCTCCCCGGCCTGCTACCCGGCCTGCTACCCGCTTACCTGTGCCTGCGCCTCCCGCCGGCTCGGCAACAAGAGTAAAACGATACAGCTGCCGAGGGCCGCCGCCGGGCCAGACGCAAAACAGCCAGCAGCGGCGGCAGCGGCCTCCGGTCCCTCGGGCCCCGGCAGGCTCCGGGGGACGGGGACAACGTCGTGGGGACCGCGCGGGCGGGCGGGGGAGGGAGCGGAGCGGAGGGTACGCAGTGGCGACGATCGGGTACCGGTCGTGCTGTTCCTTTTCCCCCCCATGGAATAAGCAAAAGAGCAGAGCGCGCGGACAGGCCGGCCGCAGGGCAGGTCCCCGCCGGCCCCCGCCGGCCCCCTCGCCAAACGAGCTGCTGCTCTTATTGTCATCCCGCTGCCCCACCCCCTCTCCCTCCCGTCTCCCTGCTCGCTCCGCCCTTCGGCCGGCCGCATCCTCAACAAGTGGGCGTAGGTCGCGTACTGGCCAGCGTCCACATGCCGCAACGGCGATGCGCGCGGACGCAGGCCGAGCGGGTCCCCGCCCGCGAGGGCTCCCCCAGGGCTCCCCCAGCCGACGGCGGCCTGCCGGGGCCCGCACTCGTAAAAACAGCGTACGGTGCCATGATTTAAAAAAATCAAAATTTGACTTCTCTTTAATTTATGATTTGTAATAATTGACTTTTTTCGATTTTTTTCTGATGTTTAAAATGCATTTTTGATTTTTTATTGCGTTTTTTTGTAGTACAATTTAAGTTTTTGACATTTTTTTTTTTTTTTTTTTTTGATTGTTTTCAGAGTGTGCATGATTTTTTCTTGAACGCGCTCAGGTAACCTAGACTAAGCTAAGCTAAGCTAAGCTAAAGCCTAGCCTTCTCCTCCTGCCGGCAGGTGGGTGGTGCTGGCCGCCGTCTGGTTCCTGTCCGCGGGCCTGCGGCTGCCCCCCGCCGCGCTGCACCGCCACTCCTACCTCTTCCACCTGGCGGGCTGGGGCGTGCCGGCCGCGCTCACGCTGGCCGTGCTCGTCCTCAGGGACGTGGCCGCCGACCCCCTCACAGGTAAGCAGCGCACGCCGAGCGCCTGCGGGCGCCTGCGGGCGCCGGGGTAGGCCGTCCCGCAGGGCACGCGTGCGCTCAGCGGCCGGGTCTGCCTACCCGTCAGGCGCCCCCGGGGCACTCGGTCTGCGTGCACAAGCCAGCTTCCTGGCGCGCTTTAAAATTAATTGTGTCGACACAACTGACAGAGCACGGCTCGACTGACTGATCTGACCAAACTGAATGGGACCTGGGAGCGGATCGTCTCCCACCAGCTAAACTGCTATGGCTATGAACAGACCACAGTGGCCGCACTGGCACTTGGGCGCCGCCCGACAGCCCGCCGAACACTGTTTAGACCCACTTAATGGACTCCTCAGAAGAAAGGAGGTCGAAGACACACCCGGCCGGTTCCCAAATTCACCTCCCCCGCCGCTCTCCGCCTAATGCACACAGCGGGCGGCGGCGGGGCCGGCGCGTACACAATGTTAGGACGTCGGTGTTTTGGCATTGGCACCAGCATTGATTGGTCCTCCCCCACCCCCCCCCCCCCCGTCCCCTTGGGCTGCACGCCCCCCCCCCCCCCAACGTGGACGTGCTGCGCTCTCGTCGGCAATAAATAGCCGCGTCTTCCCCACGTCAGCTCATGTCCCGGTCACAGCCGCGGGCCGGCGGGCCGCGCCTCGACGGGCAGGGTCCGCCGGGGGCCTCGGCTGCGGGCTCCACCGCCACAGCACCACGGCGACGGTCAGGGCTGCCCTTTGAATCGGTGCACCCCGCGACCACACGACCACAAAGTCTTTGCAGTAAATGAATGGGGGTCGGGGCGAGGCGTGCAGCGCGGCGCGGCGCGGCGAGGCGAGACGCGGACTGAGGACGAGGAGGGCGTTCTGATGAGGCGAGGTCCGTGGAAGCGGAAGCCGGCGGCGGCGGAGCTGTCGGGCACAAATCATCCCCGACCCGTCGGCCGGTGCAGCTGCAGCAGCTGCAGCAGCAGTCGCAAATGTGGGCCACGACGCGGCCGTCGGAAATGAAGACGCCGCCGCCAAATATCGGTCAGCGGCAGCGAATCCTCCTCCTCGGCGGGTGTCTGTTACCCCTGACGTCCCCCACCCCCTCCCGTCGCGTTCGCGTGACGTGGTTTTCGAGGAGGTCCATCATGGGGCTCCTCTTCACCTCCGCGCCACGCGCTGCCGCCCCGCCGTAATCGTCTCCCCTCCTCCCCTCCGACCGCATCCTCCTCCCCCTCCCCTCCCCTCATATGATTCACTTTCAGTTCGGGCCGCGCGGAGCGGGCGACGTAAAATATGTCTGAGATGAGGTGGGGGCGCGGGGATTGAAGGGAAGGGGAGCGACTACAGACAGGGAACAGATTTGCTTTTCTTCTCCCCGCCCCCTCCTTCCCCCCCCCCCCCCCTTCCCCGCGCTGCTGCCGTCTGCCCCTCAAACGGCGGGGATATTTATGAGAGGGGCACCGAAAACTGACGACAAATCGCGGACACGGCGCGGGGCGCGGGGCGCGGGGCCTGCGGGGCGGGCGCGGCTCACGTGTACCGCACCCGAAAACAGGACAGGAAAATAAAAGGGGTGGGCTTGTTTACACTGCATAGTGCTGCGCGCGGCGTATCGGTTACCGACCCGCGTCCCGCGCTTTTCAGCGCCTCGTCGGCCATCACGCGAAAACGCCCCCCCCCCTGCCTCCCCCTCCAACTCTAATGCAACTCTAGCGGCACTCTAGACTCTAGCACGCCGCGCGCGCGCGCGCGCAGCAGGTCGACGAACCCAGAAGACGGCGGGCCGCGGCCGGCCGGGGTAGGGAAGGGAGGGCAGCGCCTGCAGCAGCCGCCCGCAGGCCGCAGGCCCCGTCTAAAAGTTTCAAAAGTCGCGCGCGACCTATTCCGTCCAGCCCCTCTCCCCTCACCTCCCCCTTCATCGCGGCCGCCCCCGGCCATCGCGTCAACGCGCGCCGAAAGCACGTCGCAGCCTAGAGCCGCTAGAGAGACTCGGCCGCGCAGCCCACCCCAGTCCCGGACCAGAGAGCATGTAGAAGTGTAACTGCAGGCTCTGTCCGCCCCCCTCCCACTCCCCGCCACGCGCCCCGCTATTTTTCTAACATCTGGCCGGCCAGGCCGGTCTGGCTCCCGCGGCGGTCCGTGGCCGAGGCCGTCATAGAGAGCCACACGCGCCGCGGGCCGGGCCGCGGGGCTCGGACATGGGGGTGATCGGGAGCCGCAGGTTTGGGGCGCGATCGCCGCCGAACAATCACGGTCTATTCTGGGAGCGCGGCCGAGTAAACAGTTTGCTCGGCTGGCTGCATAACACAATCCCGGGGACTCGGACTGGAGGAAGGAGGGGGTGCAACGGCGCGGGGGTGTGGAGCCGTAGCCGTGGTGGGGCCCCCGTCGGCCCCGAAAAAGTACTAAACGACGTGTTTACGACTGTCGGGGCGCCCCCCCCCCCCCCCCCCACAACTGTAGGAGGAGGAGGGCGCGACCCCAGGACCAGACCAGGAGCTGCCGGTGACGCAACAGATCTTAGCTGCCCACAATTTCCCTTCCCGAAATTGTGTCTGAGTCGCCGCACGCGGCCTCGCCCCCGGGTGAACCCTGCGGGATCTGGGCTCGGCGACGGCGACGGGAATGAAGCGTACCAACCCTCCTGCCCCGCTTCAACAAGTGTCCTCTGCTCTCCACTGTTGCAGGCACCTGCCGCGTGGGCCCCACCTGGTCCACGGTGTTCGTGCTCGCGCCTCAGAGCGCCTTCCTCTGCATGGGGCTGCTGTTCCTGGCGCTGGGCGCGCTGACGCAGTGGCGCTCCAAGCCGCCACCGCCGCCGCCGCACCCGCTCAGCCTGGCGATGTGGCCGCTGGCCGCGGAGCGCCTGGGGCTGCTGGCGGGGGCGTGCGCCATGCCGCTGTCCGTGCTGGTGGCCACGCACGCCCTGGAGCTGGCGCTGCTGTCGGGGGGCTCGGCGTCCTCGGGGCCGCAGCCCTCGGCGGCGACGTCGCTGCGCCTCTTCCAGGCGCGCCTCGCCGCCTCGCTGGTCGTCGGCGTCGCCGCCCCGTTCTGGGTCTGGCCTGGTGAGCGGCCGTGGCCGCCGTGTCCGCCGTGGCCGCGGCCCCCGCGCGCCTGGCGGTACCCGGGGACCGGCAAGCAGGGCGCCGTCGGCGGCGCGGGCCCCGGGGGCGTCAGCGGGCTCTCCATCGCGGCCGCGGGCTCGGTGGTCGTGCCCCTACTCGGCGGCGGCCCCGGCGGCCCCGGCGGCCCCGTGGGCGGCCCCAGCGGCTGCAGCGTCCCCGCGCACAGCAGCGCCAGCAGCGCTGCCACGAGGATGACGACGGCCTCGGCCACGGCCGGCGCCTCGTCCTCGGGCAGGGGTCGGAAGCAGCACCGCAAGCACTACCGACACCACCACGGCGCCCCCGCCGCCGCCGCCGCTGCCGCCGCCTCCCCGCACCACGGCAGCGAGACCACCGTGTGAGCAGAGCGGAGCAGAGCGTGGGCACGGGACCCCCGCGTCGGACGGAATGCGTGACTCTCTGATGCCCCAGAGAGTGCATCTGCCTCGTACTTAATTCATTTCCGTTCTAAAGCGCCCCTGTAAGGATTTAAGACTGTACATTTTATTATTATTATTTATTTGTATATGCCGTTTCTGTGATCATAAATTATCTTTATGTGCGAAGTGAAATCTGACGTCTGGACATAGAGGGAGTGTGGAAGGTGGAGAGTATGGAAGTTTAACGGCAAGTGCCGTGTAAACGAGGAGAGTTTAGGAGTGCGTCCCTCATCTAACTAGCTTTATCGCAGTCCCCCCCCCCCCCCCCTTTCCCTTGCCTCTGAGTAGGTCTTAAGATCAGATCTTCGGAGTAATCTCATAGACATCCACGATCCAGCCTTAGCCTGTCGCATGCTCTCCTTCTCCTGGTGTATCTGCCATATTTCTGTGATGTCTTTCCAGTGAGCAGCGCGGAGCTAGAGTCCTACAGTGGGAGAGAACCGCGATCTCGCCTCGTCCCGGTTTCTGTAAGACTCTACGCGGAGCCACAGCTTCCAACTGCTCAATGATTGTCAGCGTATGCATGTTTCATATCTTATCTCCAAGATTACCTCGTAATGTCAATAATAATAAGAATAATGAGAATGCCTATGTAAAATAAAACCACTTCGTGAGAGTGAGTGTGAGTAATTTGCATTTATTGTTCATCAACCATCACCCAAACGTCCGCTCGATATGTTGACTGATCGAGGCGGCTAACGAATTTAACGCAAATATTATACATCTACATAATCATACTATACATCGTCTATTCGCAAAGACAAACAAGAAGGAATACAATGGGCCACATTATCAAGCCTTCCGCTCAACGCTAACGTCCCACAATCTTTTACATGCTATCTCCAGTTACATCCAGCCATTTGGTGAACAGTCTCTGCAATAGACGGAACCCTTGGGCTACGTGCCAAATCGCGCTTTCAATTCTCCCCCTTTCTGATCCACTACTACGAGGAATCGGCAAGCAGGCGTTAACGAAACCAGTACTGTCATTCCCTCCTATCGCATTGAGCCCCTCTGCCAGCCTACCACCGCCATCTACCGGTCAACACTCGAACTGCGTGGCGAGACACGGCAGAGAGCGCGCGCGGTGCCATCTCTCGCGCGAAGCACGAAGTTGTGACCTTCCTTCCTGCTGGGAAATTTTGGTTGGATCCCGGAGTAGTGGATGCGAGAAAGTCAGAACCACAACAGAGGAGGTAAGTGATACAGTTGATGCAGTAGACATTTTGTCGAGTTCCCACGGCGCTTGGTTGCTGACTGTCATAATTGTAGCCCGTTTACCGATAACGTAACAGAGAAGATTGACAGTTCGTGGCAAGTGCCTGCCGAGCAAAGCCTAGGCTGCGGCACAAATGACTTCCTCGGATCGGCAAAAGAAACCTACATGTAAACACAGAAGGATGTGGCATTATTTTCTACACACCGTGACTGTCGTATTCGAGCCACTTGTGATTTAATATCCGCCTATAGTTTTCGACGTCATCGTATATTTGTGGTTATTAACTGTTGTGGCCGGGGTCCGGGTCCCATCATTGTCTGCAAACTTTGCCGACGATGCAAATACCAAATACAAACATGATCTCGGAATTGTTTACGGATGGCGTTTCATTCAAGCTTTGCATTTTGAAAATTACTGACTTACCTTCAGCCGCTCCTTGATTAAACAGTTGGCTGTATAATTATTTGGCATTCTTCGATAACCAAAACCTTAACCTAATTTGGTACATGTCAGATGACTTAAAAATTGATTTTGACAAATCCGGGGACAGTGATTGGTCCTGATTTTTACGCCTGTGGGAATGATCTTTAATGTTTTGTGACCCCATCGTCCCTGTGTTTTCCTAATTCCGTGTTGGCTTTATAATTGGTCTCATTGATTCATTCAATCACAGGTTTTGGGCCTATGTTCTTCTAGTGTAATATGAATTTCTTTATTGCTTTGTAATTGGGGCTAATTCCAATACTTGACTCATTTCACCGCTTTACTTGTTAGATATTGTTAGGTTTCTGATCGTCACATGTTTATTATATTGTTCCAGGACATCTGAGAGGGGTGCTCCATTCACTGTTCCCATGGTTCGTTTGCTATCATGGTTTTAGAAAACTCGTGGTATGTTATGTTATTCTTTTCATTCTCATTCTCCCAGAATTAACCTATCATTTGTTTATATGATGAATTATTATTCCAGGGTTGATTCAAGTGAAGCCAGTGACTCCCCCATTGATATGCATTCATTGCCAGCTACGGCTCCAGAAAGCATGTCCATATTCGGTTCTCCACCATATCCTCCTCTTGGAGATGATTTATCATCAACAAATCATGAACAAGGACCAATAAGTAAGCCAATTAAAGACAGTTCACGTGTTCGCTCTGAAACTGGAGATGGCTATGATGTTGGAGATGAAGATGATGATGCTGACTTAAATGATAGATACACAAATTGGTAAGCTTGAATTATGGATTGTGGTAGTGTTTTTACCTTTCATGGCCGTATAAATTTTCAATCTAAACTTTATAGGGATAATTCTTCATCTAAAGTAAAATGTAATGAAGGTGGCGATGATGACGACGATGATGACGATGATGATGAAGAGTACAGTAACAGCAGGTGGTACGTCCTGTAACATTAATTTCACTTGAGTATTGTTAGTCTTTATGGTGTAGTTGAGCACTTCTCTTTGCGTGCTGCTTTGTCTATGTGTTTTTCTTTGAAGGTGTTAAAAACTTTTTCTTATGCCAGTAGGAATGAAGACATGGATGGAGACCGCCGCTTACCCTTCAATGATGACTACAGCAGGTGGCGTGAAGTGGTGCATTTTAATGGACCATACAATGTAGACTATATGAAATGTGGATCAGATTCCTGTCAGCCAGCCCAATCATCATCAATGCCATCAGCACCACCACACCCATCTCCTACAACTTTCCCCGAAGACGAAAATGGACTGTGCTTGCCACTTGGTCTAGATACATTGCTTTCATCTAATGATCCTCTAGAAGATGTGAAAGGTTAGTTCATCGTTCTCTTCTGCCAGGAAGTTCCTTATAATATCCTACATGTTAGGGTTGTACATAGATCACTATTCCATTTTTTCTTCCTTTCAGATTCTGCAGCAATTCCAGGGGTGTGTGGCCTGAGGAATTTAGGAAATACATGTTTTATGTCGTCTGGTCTTCAATGCCTTTCAAACACACCTAAACTTTTACAATATTTTGTTGCCCGGCCTCCACTGGAAAAAGTACCTGTAGACTCTCTAACTGCTCAATTTACTACCCTGTTACAACGTATGTGGAGCGGAGAAAATCGTGTTGTCCATCCTGTTGAGTTCAAGCATGCATTAGGTGGACATTTTCCTCAATTTCAAGATTATAGACAGGTAATTAGTTAATCAATCCAATTATTACTATTTGTTTCATTTATAAGACTGCAGTATCCATACCACAGTGCTTTCGCTTTTTACAGCATGATTGTCAAGAGTTTCTTGCCCTGTTACTGGATAGTTTACATGAACAGCTCAATGTTGTTGGACAATCTAGTCCACAAAATCCGGATCAGGTTGGTATTAATTGTGCATTTTAAAATCTGAAGTCTTACTTTTACACTGTCTGGTATTTTTTTATGTCTTATTAATTTTATTTCTAATTTTGACCGATTTTTCCTTTTATAGGCCCGCTCATTAGACAGGTTCAGTAATTCATCCCTATCGCACAGTTCTGAGAGCTCGGGAGATGCTCAAAACACATTCAGAATTCAACCTATACCAGAGAATGTAGCACCATTTCGTTTAGCTGAGCTATCTACCGGTGTGAATACCAACAATCAAGCAATTAATTTATCTTGCAAGAAGGAGAAGAATGAATTGGCAATCCAAGTGAATTGTACAACCAATGGAACCCATTTACATGGCCTTCAAGATATTATGAAAGATGCTAAAACATCAAATGTCAATGTGCTAGTTGAAGATCAGGATGCTAACAATGTCATCCGATTTGATTCTGATAAATTTCCTCGCCACGACACTGCCAAAGTTAGAGAACTTACCAACCCCAACTTGCTAGAAACCTACGACTTTGATAGCAAATCAGTCAGCGTTAAACGAATTAAGGATACCAATCTTACATTAGAGCAGCGAGATAGTGACAATGCCGAATCAGGGGGACTTGATCTGAAACGTATTAAGTTAACTGAACAAAATAATTGCAAAAAAGAGCTTTCTAGCCCTCTGTTAGATGGAATTGAATCTGCTGATGACTCAACTGTTGATAACATAAAAGATTGTAATGACTCTCACCTGCTATTCCCAAAGGATGCCAGTAGAAACAATGTTGAATCCCTTTTAGCTGAGTCTTCATCTTCAACACAGTTAACAGATGTGGATGACTGTGCTGCAATGGAGTCATTTTCAGAAAGCAATGGAAATGGCAATGCAAGTTCAAAAGAAGATGAACATGCCGACCTTCATTGGGAAAAGCATCTTGCTTCCAACCAGAGCTGCATTGCTGATACCTTCCTTGGCCAGTTCAAGAGCACGGTATTTTCATTAAAAACATCTTTGTGGAACATTGGTGCTTTGTATGTACTTGCAATATATCATTTGATCTTGCATCTTTCAGGTTGTTTGCTCAGAGTGCAAGCATGTGTCAGTCACTTATGAACCATTTATGTATCTTTCTGTACCATTGCCTCATGCCATGGAAAGACAAATTTGTATGTGTCCATGAAATCTTCCGTCATAATTGCTTTTATTTAAAAGTCATTCATGGGTATTGGTTTATTTTTTTATCCCTGTGTTTAGGTGTAACATACGTGCCTTTAGATGCGGCTCCTGCCGTAAAAATCCTCTTGACAATGAATAAGCAAGACAAGGTTCGGCATCTGAGGGATGAAATTGTTGCTCTTCGTTCCAAAGAAGGACATCCTCTTGATGAGAGCATTACTTTAGTGCTTGCAGAAGTGTTTGATCACCATATTGCCAAATTTCTTGTAAGATTTGCCAAGTAATCTGTTGCACAAAACTTTTAATAGCAGTTTTAACATTCCATCTTATTCCCCACAGGATGATATAGCCCCCTTGCGATATGTCAACGACAGTAATAGGACTATATATGCCTTGGAGGTGATTCCACCTCCTGCTTGGTTCAAAAGACCAAAGCAGCCAAGTGAATGCATGGAGTTAATTGATGTTCCTGATTTAGAAGATGGTGACCTCCCTATACTGGTAATATCTCAATTGTAAAGGCCGTTGTTTCCCCATTTTTTTAAACAGAAAAAGTGTTAATTTTTAAAAATTTGCATTTATTTTAAGGGCTGTGAACCTCCTCCACTACTTGCTGTTGATACGGATCCTGGTGAACAATTGGATGGTCCCGATGACAAGCTGACTGCTGATTCAGCTGGTGTCTCGGATCATGAGGTGACCTCCAGTGATGATGAAGACTTGGCAGATAAGTCAGGTAGTCCTCCCGCAGGACTTCCATCAAACTGCCCTCCATATGTAGAACATTCAACCATTAGGGTAGATTTAATGACTGAATCATATAGTGGCTGTGACCGTGGTGATGATTGGAAGAGTTGTGCTATATGTTTGGAAGAAATGAACAAAGATATGAGGAGGCATGTGGGTTGTGATTGTGTTCTCTGTGAAGGTTGCATTGAGGTGAGTGGTTTTTGTAGTCGTGAAGTTCTAATTATTGTGACGTTCTACATATCATTTATTGTTTTGAATTCCAGAATGCTTGTAAGCACAATGGCAGTGCAGATACAATGCCATGTCCTATGTGTAATCAAATTGTGAAGCCAAACTCAGAATTTGTGCGTATAGATAAATTTATCTCATCAAAGCCCGCTGTCAGGTACGTTCCCTTCTGCATTTTTAGCTATGTCCACCTTAAACTTTTAACCATATTGAACTTACTTCCAGGCTTTTGAATGTACCAATTGTGTTCAGAGTAGACACTGAAGGAGATGGTAATAATAACCAGAAATCTGTTAAATTATTTGGTCACCCTAATGTTTTGAAATTGCCAAGTGTCTTGCCTGCTTCTGAACTAGCTTCTATTGTTAAAAAATTAGTTCATACAAATGAAACTTATTCAATATTAACTGTAGATGGTGTGGTGAGTATTGTTTCACATTATTGCACATTGTTTCAATCAACATGTGACGATTTCTTTTTAGGAATTTACACTAACTTCTATTTCTAGGGTTATCACTGTTCCCGGTGTCTTTATACAAAACACTGTCGTGGTTGCCCTGTGGCAACTGAAGGGGAAGTAGTGCTTCGCTCTGCTGACACTCTTGCAGTCCGATTCACTGAAAGTATTAAAGAATCTCTACCTCAAAATCATGCAAGCATGCAAGACATGAGGAGCTGTGAACCACTTTCGTTGTATGACTGTTTAAAAGCCTTTAGTGAAAGGTGCGTACAGTTTTTTTTTCATCTGGATTTAGGACTGTAGTATTTTTTGCTTTTGGTACCCTGTTAAGTACATGATGAAATTTATTTTCAGTGAGCTTCTGGATGAACAGAATCCATGGTTTTGCCCTGTTTGCCAAAAGAATCAGTGTGCCACTAAGACGCTTTCTGTGTGGCGCTACCCGGATTACCTGATTGTGTATTTAAAAAGGTATGTCCAAGTTGTGTTTTTATTTTTATTTTAAAATTTTTAGGGCTGTTGACGCTGTGAGTTTAATGCTCGAACTTGTGTTTAGGTTTGTGTTCCACAATGGGATGAGTACAAAGCTTGATAACAAAGTGACATATCCTCTAAATGGTTTAATGGTAAATGCACCCTCTACATCTCGTCATGGTTCCCCACATGTTTACAACCTGTATGCCTGTGTCTGTCACTATGGAGGTTAGCTTTTATTTTGCAATCATAATTACTTAATTCATTTATTTGTCTGTTTGTCTCATTGTAATAATGTATATTGATGTCCTATCCACAGGAGTTTCAGCGGGGCATTACACTGCATATGCTAAGCATCCTCTCAATTCAGACTGGCACCACTTTAATGATGACGCAGTCTCCCATCAGAAGCCCCAAGAAGAAGACTTCAGTAATGCATATATTTTATTTTACCAGAAGCAAGGTTTGTTGAACTGTTCATGTACAGTTTCTTCTGTGTATTTAATTGTTGTTGTAAGGACCAGCATTACATGTCTCATAATCAATGTTACAGGGGTAGCATTTCCAGAATTAAATTTGGAGGAACCGATGAAGCCAAACATAGATCATTTGATTGAAAGGCTTGACTCTACAATGGATCAAGACATGAACCAAGACTTAAGCTAAATGTTTTCACTGAAAACTTGTCCCATATGGTTCCATTTTTATTCCTGTCTGTGGGACCTTTGCCTGCTGCCAGTGAAGGTTAAATGTTCATCATGAATATCTCTCGTTAATGATTTCCGCTCTGTGAGGGTTCGATGTTTTTGAAGTGAGTAGTGTGATCCCCCATTAGACTTGCACCACTGTTTTCTCCCTTGGTGAGTAACGTTTCCCCTTTCTGTTTCACATTTTGTGGTTGAGGGTATTATATTACCGTCTAGTGAAGGATCCCGGGAAGTCTTTTGAGTGAGGCTGTAAAAGTGATAAACCCAGCAGTATCATATAAATTAATTTTTATACTCTACTCCTTTAATCTGTATGTAGTACAAGCTTTTTTCCTTTTTTTTCATTTTTTTTTAAAGTGCATGTATGTGTCACTCAAGATCCCAGTCACATCCCAACTGAAAAATAACAATGTACAGATCCTTGTAATTTAAGAGTGAAAACTGCCCATCAGGGTTTCTGAATGTTCAGCATTTTTAAGTACTAATACTGTATACTAGTAAATATATATTTGTCCTTTTTCATTATCATGTGTAGTCAGATGTGGCGTGTTAGGCTTGATGTGTTTAGCTTGATCCAATGTTCCACTGTGAGCTTAAAATTATGATTATTTTTTACCTTTCCTAAATGAAAAAATTGGTGGAAGCTCTTACATGCCGAACAATGGTCGAACAATCAGTGTATCTCTTCAGTAGATTTATTTGTTGAAAGCAAGTGTATCAATTTCTTCTAAGGACTGACCAAATGCGTTGCTTTGAAATGGAACCTGCTTCATCACATTCTGCAATATTGATTTGAGATTTCTAGGCCAGCTGATATGGCAACACGGTCTGACAACACAGTTCAGTCCACTTTAGGGGCTGTGTAGTATTGTCCATGTAGTCCAACTGATGAAGTTCCATTTCCTTGCTCTATTGTGTTCATGTAACTTGTTCAAATCAACAATCCAAGTATTTCTATCTAGCATTTTTGTTGGTTAGATAGCTGCCAGTTTTTCTTTATTCTCTTTATCCTAGTATTTCTGTAAATCAGTTGAGTCATTGTGGTAGGAAATGAGTTAGTAAAAACGACTAATGTACTTGATTTTTTTTCAATCTGTTACACCAATGATATAAAAGGAATCCCATGTTTTCTATTGTTATTTTAATGTATTTTCAGTTGTTGTGTTATGTTGTGCTTTTTTTACCTTGATTAATTTCTTATTAAAATTTTTAAAAACTTATGTTTTGCATACTGTAGTGTGACACGCTCCGGCTGTACTCCATACCTGCATGATTAGAAGCCTCGCCCCGAGTATAACCGGTGGTGCACCAATGCGACCCGCGCGGTCGCCCCTCCTCTCACTAAATCATCCACCGACAGTGGATGCCGTCGCGAGGCGAAAAGCGTTCGCGGCTAATAAGCCGGTACCCTCAAGGGTTTGCCAGGCCTGGCAGGGACGGGTTGAGTCTGAACAGGTGGTTCTGGCGTCGGAGCGAGCACCCCGCGCGAGCTAACCACCGCCGGTGACGTGCAGCGCCATCTCCCGAGACTCATCTCTACTACACCCCCACCCCTCCCCGCCATCCCCCCTCAGCGCCTGAAGGGGGGGAGGCGGGGAGGGGTGGGGGTGTAGTAGAGATGAGTCTCGGGAGATGGCGCTGCACGTCTCCGGCGGTGGTTAGCTCGCGCGGGGTGCTCGCTCCGACGCCAGAATCATATGCTCGGACTGATCAGTGGGACGGAGTGGTGGCCCGCAGTTGAGTGTGATTCCACCGAGGACCTAGCGTCGGGAATTGTGCAGATGCAGCGATTTCCTTTGACTTGCGTCCTGGGAAATTGTGGTGCGGTTAATAATCGTGTTCAAATGGTGGTCCAGTGTTAGCCAGCAGCGAGTATAAGCGGGAGTGTGCAAGACAGCCTTTTTTTATTCCTAATAAATGACGGGTATAATGGGTTCTGTCCACAAACTGCTGTTCGGGTAAGAAATGGGTATGAGAAAGTAATAAAAGAAAAACCTTTTCATTTGTTTATTCATTTTTTTTTCCACTGAAATGGATTGGTAAATAGATCCACCAAACTGTAGAAATAACTGAATATGTAGCGTATCACATTTTACAAGCACAGAAGACAAATCCATAACATTCATTAAGTGACTTCGTCCACCACTAGTTCTATACGTATAGTATAAACTGCTCACAAAATCTTACTTTCTTGAGAAAGCAAACAGAAGAAACATTTGAAATTTTGAATATTTACAGAATTACAGGACGATGAGAAGGGTAGAAAGCTTATAGTTTCAACTGTTAAATAATCTAAGCCATCAAACCAGGAAGGTGGCAACTAGCCTTCCAGAGAAGGTACACCACTGACACACCTTCAACATATGCATGCTTTCACAATTTCTCCCATAAAAATCCAGAAATTAGGATGAATATTCTGTAAATAAACTCAGCTACCAAAAATAAAGCCTTACTTTCATACCTTTCATTCAAAGCTTATATCTAGAAAAAAAAATATGATCTACCATATCATAAAGAAAACTGATTTGAAAAAACTTGATTATGTACAACAAAAGCATTGGGAGGTACTAGAGTAATCACACTAATAATTGGTTAACAAAACAAAGCATCTACAAAAACATCAATGACTATAAAGCATTTCTACTTTGAGGTATTAAAATAAAAACATAACATGGATAGATTTGATTTAAAGCTTGCACAACACATTGAGCATTGGAACAAAGAATCTATGGGAAAAGTTTACATTCAGCTTTCCTGTTTTAAAAAGAAGAATCTGTTTATCCTGACTTTACGTAAGGATTATAGACATGCATTAACAACTAATGATGAAGTCACACCTGTCAAAACAAGTATTACAATTTCATGGATTGTCTGTGACCACCCAGAGCAGATAAATTTTTGTGGTTCTTGCTGCTTTGACATCCAAAATTGAATGTGTTCTGTCACAAAGAAGGATGAAAGGACTTCCAAGGCCATTTCCAAACCACAACCGATAAAAGAAGTTAAAAACCCACTTTCACCGAAATTACAAACAAAATGATTTCTCTCTGTGGTGAGAACACAGAAATAACAGTGTAGTGAGTAAAATGGATTCTAAATTGAAGCACAAGCAAATGAAGTTGAATTATAATGGTATGAAATAAAAGGTGCTTAATTATTATCACAATTTAAAGTAAATTTCAAAACCCTACTTGTTGGAAGAAACCGGCTAGCACAAGTAACAATGAATGAAGTGATACAATCCGGAATGATTGGGCCCCATGAGCTGGCAATATTGGTGCAGAGCATTCAAAACCCTCAAATTCAGCAAATCAAATTTCAGTGCACTTCTTTTACAGAAATCATTGGAGTTCATAAGAAGGAAAACATGAATGCCATGAGATGCTCCAACCAAAGAAGCATACAATTTCACTTGTGGCTTCATTCTGAGACAAGATTAATTAGCGAATTCAGTTTCCACAAAGAGGATGTCAGAAGTTCTTAAGCACCATCAGAACATGATGGGTCAAATTGTTTTTAATGTTCAGGATAGAATAAAACCCCATAAAACCCATGATAGCCAAGCAATGAACCACACTTGAGCCTAGCAACTCTTAGCCCATCAGACCTTTTGTTCACTCAAATCACGTATGTACCTGTTTTGGCTATGTCTTTGCCAAAAGTCAGAAAGAAGCAGGACAAAAGAGTGATGATAGAGGTATGAAACAAGATGTCAATAAAATTAAAACAAAAGAGCAACTTTGACAGATAGCGCAAGGCTTTGACATTGCACACATAACAATAAGCAAAGGAAGCAAAATGAAAGAAGAAAAAATGTTAGCATACAAATAACATTTGAATATTTCAAAATATCACAATGAGTGTGGCATATTTTGACACAGCCATTATCTTACAGCAAAGTACCAAATCTGACAGAAGCAAAAATTAATGTGAAATTGAGATTGGGTCAGGCTTAATAAGACACAAAACAAATTAAGAGTGGTTTCATTGCAACACAAAGTAAAATGGGGAAGATAACTCATTACTTTCATGTCCGTTCAAAACCAACGTTTAAAAATGTTCCATTGGAATCTTCTATTCATTTGATCTGGTGTCAGTTAATTTTACTTCAATGATGATGCACTTTGTGACCCTTTACTGGTATTTACTCAAATGCTACATTGGCAAAATTTAAAATAAAATAACTAAATTCCACAGCATAAAGTTGCACACTGACATACTTCATTTTTGACAACTACATCCGTATTACAATGACCGCACTTCTATCAAGAAAGAGAACAGTTCAAGGCGGAAACAGAATTTTCATTTAAACACCAGCATCAGGGGGTATTTAGAAAGATAGGTTATGATGAACAATCCCATACCATGTATCAACACATTACATATAAAAACACCCTAGACTGAAATAGTTAAAATCACTTAAAATCACAGGTAGAACTTGTACATTTCCTCACATTGAATAGAATAAAATAAGTGTTCTAGAATGCTAGTGAGTGAGGAGCAATAAAACTGTCCCTCCTCAATGATATCTAGGGTTTTATTGGGATGTGTGTTAGGTTTCTTGTACTTTTCTAGGATAGCTCGAATCATTTAGAACAAAGGATAAAATTATAATAAATAGGAAGTACAGCATTTATGTCAGCTGAATAAAAGTACTGATTAATACCTGCAACAACTGTACCAATGCGATCGGGGCAATAAGCCACAACAAATTTGAAGTATGAATTCTCACCATGATCCAATAAAAGTTAAACAATCATGTATAACGATATAGCACTGAATCTTACAAAGTGAGGGCAAGATTCAATCAACACCAACAAAACTCACTGGGATTTCTTTCGATTTCTATCTTTTAACAGGCAAAGCTTGCAACCACAGCCAGGAATGAGACATCGGCTCCTTTCCTACTACTGACTAGCCACACATGTACCATATTGTAAGTTCTCATTCACTGTTCAGAGTAACTAAAATGTTGGCAAACATCAAACGAAAAGAAATGGGATAGGCAACAATAGGAAATAGAATCATTTTGAAAAAATAACATTATTAATTAATGAGAATAAGCCAGAGGCATTATCTAAATTACATATCACTTTCATAGTTCTTAATCACCTAACACATCACCAACTACCTCACTTAACCTCTGAGAAAGACAAAATTGATTAGCACCTTAATATAAAATACACGATATAAAAAATCAATGTCAATGATTACTCAAGTAGGCAACCAACACTTCTTTTCTCTCAAATTATATCAACTGTAGCAGAAACCAATACAGTTAATAGCAGAAGAAAACTTTGGCAGTGTCAGTGGTGTTTTCAGGATGGACACCACAGCGCAGCACAAAGCAGAAACAAATATGCATTCCTTCATTCCTTCACAATACTATCACAATCATTACATGATCCATCACAAAACATCAGTCACAACAAATCTACTTTTACATCAAACGTAACAAAAAAAGGCACAATCACATATATTTTCAGTTGGAAGTTTCGATTAGAAAATGTAAGAAAGTGGAGGAGTCAGTTTGTCCAGGTCAATATTTTAAAAGTGTGGCAAAAGGGCAATACAGAGTTTCTCAGAGAACCAAGCAGAAGCCACAGTTTTTAAGAAGCCAAAAGATTTGTATGAAGCAAGAAATATTTAAGAAAGCATACTAGATGTGCTACCTATCGCACTTTGAATTTTTAAATGGAAAGTGTCTGAAAGTTCAGAAAAAATGTGAATCGCATAATATAGTTAGATTTACTTTCAAATTATTTCATTAGAAAAAGATCTGAATGATAATCAACACTAATAAAGACAAATGTACTTTTATATTTTCATTTGCAACTCAAGGTTAAGAATGTGTACAAGGTCCTCACAAAGATTCACCTAGCCATCTACCAACAGCTTATTAAGGTCAGAAAAGTAATCTTTCAGATTCAGGGCTTCTTGACATTTCATCCCATCACCTATATTGATAATGTAAACAGGCACAAGCCTCAAATTTTCACGATGTTTAAAACAATTACAATAATACAAATTTTTAATTGGCCTCATAATATGTACAAGACACTAACAATACATTGAATGAGCAACTCTTGCAGCCTTGCCATAAAAATTATTTTTGGATAAATAACCCACTCCAGTCTTAGCTCTACAATCAGTTTCATTCTGTCACAAAAAGACCTTGACACTGTTCCCAAATATGAGATTTTAAACCAAACTTGAATTGAAATAAAAAATTTGACACTGTCTAAAAAAAAAAGAGTCTTTAAAAAAATCTGTTTTCTACGCGTCAATTTTAAAATTGCTTAACCTCCAGTTCCAATGTATTTAAAAAGATACATTATTTTATTTTTTTTATAAATATAAACATTTCCATCACAAAACCTACAGATATTTCAGTTGCACACATCCTTTTCAGCATTCCATGCAATTTGTTTAGCTACAACACTAGTTTTACACTGAAATAAGAGGAAAAGAAACTCATCTCCACACTGAATGGAATACTTGATGCCTTTGACTTGATGTACACAATATGGCCAATTCATAAGATACTCCTGTTAGCCAGCAATATACTTACTATCACAATCCTGCTTCAACCCCTTATGACTTACTTCCTTTCACAGCAAAATTTGTGGAACATTATCACAGGCCTCATCAAGGTGTCGGCCAAAGATTTAAACCTTAGAACGGTAACCATAACCATCACAGATCCTATCCTCTAACAACGACCATACTGTCATATGGTCTACCTGACAGCTGTATGGCGAAAGCCTGTTCACTAGTGCACTAACATCAGCCCTCTCAGATTGAGATCTCAAGCATTATTCACTCTCATTCAATCCCATTAAGTAGGTTAGGTACCAGTAACCATCACTCAACATTATTAACAAATGGTAAAATGGAAAGCAAAGAAAATTACTTAAACAAAACTTAAATCAAAACAAGGGCGATAAGAAATGAATAAAACGTAAACATAACAATGGTGCACCATTTCTCTTGCCAGGTAGTGGCTTAAACAGCAATTAGATCCAAGCTCTGAAGGTATTGGAATTCTATCTTCAAGCTTTGCTGTTCTATGCAAGCATAAAGCAGCACCTCCCTATTGGTCCCCATGGTATGAAGATATAAAACACAAATAGAAAAGAAAAGCAAAGGTAAGAAAAACTTCCCTTCTAGAGAACAACCCTTCCCATAATGGTACTAATTTTTGCTTTGGTCTGTCTGATGTTTAAAGAACAGAGCACCAGTGATGCAGGCACACACCTACACACAACATTCCTTCAACAAATACCAATCACAGCTCAACTTCTCCAGAAATGGACAATCACAGTTTAGTTAGCTGACAATCACAGCATAAATATGGTACTCTTATCATAAACAAAACCAACAAATGACGGCAACTACATTGTGTGAGATTTGATGTGCACAGTGAGGTGACCTTTTAGCTTGTAAGATTTGTTGCACTGAGGACAACGGTAAGGCCTACTATCACTATGCACTTGCTTATGGCGATACAAAGTACCTGACTGTGCGAAGGTTTTGCCACACACCAGACAGGCAAAGGGGCGCTCTCCGGTATGGGAGCGTGTATGATCTCGCAGCAAACGGGCATCCTTGAAGCACTTTCCGCATTGTTCACACCTGTAATACATTCAAAGTATTGTTGGTTTCATTGTAACATTTCAAATGATAACGGCAATAATAATGGTAGAAGATATTGTCCTCATTGATATAATAAAATTATTTACCTGCATGGCTTGGGAACAGGTTTCGCTCCTGGACCATGTCTGCATTTGTCACAAAGCTGGGGGCTTCTAATCCAGCGGCTTGAGAAGGTCTGATTGCAATCCGTGCAGTTGTAAGTACGTTCCTCTGCATGATAGCGCATGTGGCAAGCCAGGGCCATTTTGAGTCGAAAGCCTCGGCCACAAGTTGAACAAATAAATGAACTACCATCGCTATCTGGTGAAAGCTTTTGATCTTGAGATGATGTGCTGACTTCATTCATCAACTCTCCCGAACTGGATGCATCACTGGCTGCTTTGGGGTGACTCTTCAATTTCTTTCGATGAGCCCGTTTATGCATAGTCAATTTGTTTCTATTCTCAAATGCCTTATCACATAAATTGCATTCAAATGTTTGAACAGGTGGTTCTTGAACTGATGGAGCAGAGCTTGAGTTAGGGCTTAAATCCTGTGATACATCTTGACCAAGATCTTGATTGTAGTTGTTGATCTGTATGTTAGTGGTACGGCTATGAACATTTATAGTAATAACACTGGCTTCAGAATTTACTGGAGCTGCACCAGTGTTCACTCCTGGATACATGATTGGGTATGAGCTTGATGTCAAATTGCTTCCATCTTCTTCATGAACAGGCCTGTAAAATGGGATATTTAAATTACAATTTAGGTTGCACTCAGTTAATTATCAGCAATAAAGCATGATGGCTTAGTCACCCCCTTACCTGTGATCTTGATCATCCTTGGGGCTTGCACTTATATCCTCTGCCAGCCCTCCCTGCTCTGAAGTTACCACACTTGAGGTTAGCAACGTATTCATTTGAGAATGACTTCCATCATCAACAGGAGAGTCAACAAACGCATCTTTGTGCTCGCTCAACTCATTCACAAATCTTTCAGCCACTTGTAAATATGGTGACACAGGGATGGTATTAAGACTCAGTTTTGTATCATTTCGACTACCAAGAGATGAGTCGTAATGAAGTTTGGGAAACTCCAGTCCATTAACCCACAAGGAATCCAGCTCTGGGCGATCATATCTTTCTGGCTCAATTTTTATGGGCGTCTGTGGAGACAGTAGCATTGGTTTCACTTCTCTGTCCAAAGGGGTCGGATCAAAATCCCACGCCTTTCTTTCCACCCGGCTGTCTTCTTTCCTTGTATAAACAGGATCAATGTGTCTCATGTAATGGTGTCTCCCATCAGGGTAGGTATATGGCTCGTATGATATGGGCTGACTAATGTCGAGAACTTGAACTGTCTTGGGTTCACCATTTTGAGGATGTATAGGTGACACATTGCCATCTTGGCACTCAGAAAAATAGGCGACTGGAGGATAGCTGTTTCCTGACATTGAATTTAATGTCAAGTGCTATCACAGTCAGACAGCACACAGGCAAGCAGGTAGGCAGAGCAGAGGGTCTGGCAGAGGATATTATCCTTAGGCCATGAACAATACAACGCAGTGCTCCATCACTTCTTCGAAAAAATTGAATATCATTTTACTATGTGACCGGTTATGAAGATTCAAATAGAGAAATCTGAAACTAAAGAAATAGAAGGGCATGAACAGGGTGCAAAAATTTCAAATTTTAAAAAAAGAAGAAAAAACAAACAACTTTCAGTTTAAAATTAAGACTCGAAAGTCAAGTTGGAAAAGTGCAACTTCACACATAAGACAATTTTCTTCGTGAGGTGGACTTTAAGATAACAGGAATTTTAAAAAGTTGTATTAGTGCCTACATAGCAATATAGTCAGAATTATCAATCCAACATATACCATTTTACAAATCGAAATGCCATGTGTACACGGCAGGTTTTTTTTCCTTTATCATAAACTGACCAGCTTAGCAATAGCATTCAGTCCAAGGACACCTTGTAGAATTTGGTCATATGAATGGTTTGCACATTTAAATAATCCACCGAGTTTCTAACCTTAAACTGACATTCGAAAAGGATTAGACCGGCGACGAAAGTCGTACATCGCGAGACAGAAAAATATATTGGTCATGGCAGACTTTTCCTTTCCTTCATGCATGAAGGTCAGTACATTATAGGTATTTGTTACTATAGCAACGCCATTTTCGTTGTCACTTAGCAGAAGACCAGAAGATAAAGTAAAGAGGGATGGGTATCGTGACGTAGATAATATTCCTACTATTATTTTTTTACAAGAAAAGGATTAGATGAAGATGCCTCGAAAATAAAAATTCTGCATATTGTTAAACACTGCTAACAGAGGCGCCACGCGACATTCGGTAAAATTCCCCCCAACTTCAGCCAATTAATTTGATTTGAATGGGAGGATATACACAGACAAAGTCGTCCTTCAGATACCGGAGATAAGAGATCTACCCAAACATTCAACCTAAAACAGCACATGACATACGTGGAAAAACAACAGAAATTATACTCACAATGAAGGCTTATATTTATTTCACTGGAGACAGAAAACTTTACAGACTTACACACTAAAACGATAAAATAACGTAGCCATTATAAGTATTCTGCTACGTTTTTCAGACGCCTTTCTTACTCCCCACTTCCTCGAAAGGAATGGATAGGAGATCCCTCACACTGCCAGGCTAGATCCCTGGCCACTCTTTTCCGCCATCCGCTGCCTAGAAATCAGCTGAAACAGTGGAATCGGAGAAAACGAATGTAATACCGCATTTCCTCTTCGGATAAATGTTTGCGACGCACGAAAAATACGATTCAGGCGGAAAATCGGAGCAGTCTGAGCAGAGTCCGTGCACAGCCCCGACCACGTTCGCGCCCGAACGGCGCGCGGGAGCAGCGGGCAGCCAGACAGGCATTCCCCCTCCTTCCCTCTCTTACGGCCTACGGAGGCCTTTGGGCCGGGGCGGGCCGAGCTGCCGAGCTGGGCTGGGCTCGTTGCTAGGCGGCAAGAGCGCGTTAGCGACAAGTAAAGATCACTCATCCAAATAGCCATCGGACGGGCGTCCTTCACTTCTTTTGTTCCCTCTCCTGGACCCCGTCGCCGTCTTCACCTGATCCCTGACACCTCGCCTGTTTTGCCAGCACAACTCTCGACACAGGACCGTTCTGAGGGAAGCGAAGGGCAGCTGTACGCCCATCCCCGTCTCCAGACTTTACTTCCATTGTCTTCCCGGAGAGGGCCGAAGGAAGGAAGCGACTTGAACGACGGCGGAGAAACACACGCAACCGCAGCCCCGGACGGAAATTTCCCGCGAGCCAACTCGAACTCTGTATTCGCTCTTACCATAAGTGTCTCGCTGGACTCAGAGGGAATCCTTAAGGATGTGTCCGGCCGACGGGCACTGCAAGGAAGGAGCGATTGATACTGTATGTCGCTAACCCTAAAGGACTCTCGAGTTTGGGCCCCGCGATGGCAGCCGGGCGAGCAAGCGGGGCAGGCGCGGGCATGGAACGCCGCCAAAACAGGTCGCGCCAGAGAATTAAGGCGTCGTGTCCGAGTGGCTGACGTTTTTTGAGACGCGGCAAACGCGACCAGGAATTCGGCAGGAATTCAGGAATGGCCGTAACAGGTCACCGGTACGACCCGTGAAACTGTTCTGGTTTTGTGCTTGTACAGGTACAATACTAATCGTTCCGGTCGTTTGTTGAAAATGATCGTTATTGTCTAGCGAGCCTCTGGATTTGACTGTCAGGAACCACCCCTCCGGGTGTTCCGAGCGCCTCGCCTCACGCCGTCCGATCCGAAGGAGCGGCATGACATCATTCCCGCAGGCCCACGCCCACAGGCTGCCGCAGGCTGCCGCAGGCATCCTGCCGGGCAGCCGGGTCCGCGCCGCGCCGCCGTCGGGCTTGGCCGTGTCAAATGGGCTGCCTACCCGACGCTCGGCAGGCGCACGGCGCGCCCGCCGCATCGCATACTGCCACAGCCGTCATTTTTGCGTCTTTCCCGATTTTCGATTTTAATAAGCAGACAGGTGGCGATTCTGGCAGGACACGTCGGCATTGCTTGCCTTATGTTTCGGGCCCTTTTAATTTTTTTTTATTTGGAGGGGAAACTATTGAGGCAGCCGCCAAGGGCAACGTGACGTGACTCTGCACGGGCGCAGGTAATGCCGTCACTTCCGGGCGCTCTGGCCGTCGAACTGACGTGCTCCAGGTATACGATGATTGCGTGTCATTTGTTTTCTATGATTCAGTTTCTATGTATTTACTCATCCCCAACTCAAAAAAAAAAACCTACAAAAACTTGTCCCTCAAAATATAGTTTGTTTTTTCGACGTGTGTAAAGGAAGGGGGAAATGAAGGGCTCAACGCTTTTGTCGACAGTGAACTTTTATTCATTTCTTTTCAGTGTTGACCGAAGAGGCTTGAACAGTATCATGATAGAACTACACTTAAAATTATTGAACACTCACGCAGACGCAGCATACAACACGCTTTTTAAACACAATCATACATTAAATCAAACTATACATATCTGCTCTAAGGCGCAATAAAAATAAGGAAAAATAAAATAAAAAGTGTACAATTACAATGCTTTTGACGAATGGCCGATGAGAGGCCAAATGCCACTTAAAATAATGGACGGAGTTCTGACAACAAAACGAAACTAAAATTATGTTTGTTGTGTGGTGGGCGAGCCGAGCGGTTCACCCCGGTCCCACGCCTCGTACTGGTGGCATAGGAGCCACAATGGCAAGTGCTGTCTGCTGCACGCCGCGCGCCCACCACACCCAGGAGGGATAAGAAGCGAAAAAAAAAACAATCGGCGCAGAAGATGTTTAAGTGAAAGGGAAAGGAGTCGAAATGATAAATAAGAACCCGAAAGAAATCCTGTCGCCGACGCAAATCGGACGACTTGAGTGAAAATAAGCGAAAGAGCACTTAACATAGTTGTACAATGAATAATGACTTACTGGATTAAATGGATCGTGTCTACAGTTGAAATTTACAGTTTATAAAAGTACACGATCATCTACTTCCTTAGCTCGCAATGTTTTTGGGTACGTCTATCTTATGACCAACTTTTACTAAAAGTTAAGTATGGAGCAGAAGAAAAAGCATGAGGAAAGTTGAGGTGGAAAGTTTAAGTACCTACTCGGTACAAGGAAATGAAAGTCAATACATTACTTGTGTATCACCAATTTACATTTATTATTTCATACCTCTAACACAATCGTACACTGATGTTCTACAGTCAGTGGGTAATATACAAAAAATACAAAACAACTAATATTACAGTCATACAATGAGAAAACAAAGGAGCAACACCACATTTAGAGCTTTGTGAACAAAATGAAAAATGACTTGGTTCGTCTGCGGTGGTCGGCCGGTTTGCCATCGGTTCGTGCACCGCAGAGGCGGAGGCTGAACCAACTGAACAAACACTTTGGTGGGATCAAATGTGGGCTGCGTGACAGAATATTAGAACTGGGAATGAAAAGAAAGGTTTGAGTTTGAGACTGTGCTTCCACCTTTACGGCGTTGTATTATTATTTGGCTCTATGTCGTGATGGAAACGGTGGAGGCGGGGGGGGGGGGGGGGGCTTTCTTATTCTTCTAATCTGCCTACGACGAAAAACATGATGCACGCGGAGGGGAGGGCGCTTGCCTGTGCTGCGGACACAAACAAAAGATTCACCTCGAAAGCCCACAGCACTTTGTGAGCGTCTTTGACTCGATAATGTTGGCAGTTTTAACACCCCTCACGGATGGTTGTGGGCGGGCCGGGTCAGGCCGCGGGGCACTGACCCCACCGGCTGGCCGGCGCAGCCCCCGGCGGCCCCCGGCGGCCCCGGCTCGGGCGCACTGCGATGTGAGGGCCGGCCGAGTTGGTGTATTAGCATAGGCAAGGGCCGGCCTACGCGCGCCGGGGGGCGGGGGGGCGGCGGGCGGAGTGGAGCGGCCGCGCGCCCGCCGGGCCCCGGCAGGGCCCGACTCTTCTAATTGTCGCCATTTGCCCTCCTTTTTGAAATGAAGGGGGCCCATCCCATTCCGTCACACAGACTGCCGTCCGGGCCGAGTCGAGCCGAGCCGGGGCGTGGCCCAGGCAGGCGCCTAGGAGTTGTCGGGCCGCGCGTGGCGTGGGTGTGTTCGCCCAGCCCGCGGCCCGGCCAGCGGCCCACTGCATCTGCTACGCTCCGCCACGCCACGCTCCAGTGCGCCTGGCAAGGCCGTGCGCGCCGCGGGGCCCGAGCCCTGTACCCTGTACGCAGACAGCCGTGTCGCGGCGGGGCGGCGCGGCGGGGAGGGGAGGGGAGGCTCCGCGCACCTCCGCGCCGCCGCCGTCACACAGTCTCACTCCTCGCGCCCGTCCCCGTCCCCGTCAAAGTCGTGGTCGTGGCCGTCCCCCCCGCGGTGGTGGAGCTGCCCGCGGCCGGCTTAGTGGCGCAGCCAGGCGGCGATGGCGACGAGGGGCGCGGCCAGGAGCGCGGCCATGGAGCCGCTGTGGCGCACGGCGGGGTTGCAGCCGTCCGAGTTGCAGATGGAGCAGTACTCCTGGTGGATGTAGCCGGGGGTGGACAGCTGGGTGCAGGCGGAGCGGCCGCCGTCGTTGGGGTCCACCCAGCCACAGGAACGGATGACCAGCGAGCGACCGTCAACTGCTGAGACAGAGAATAGAGAGTGCGGTGAATCCTCTGCGATCCGTAGCCCTGTCTCACTCGCACGCATACGGCGGGAGGTGTGAGTGCGAGGGAGACGGAGCGCGAGTCTGCAGCGCAGGCGGTGCGGTGCGAGGCGCTGCAGCCGGACACACACACGCGCACAGCGCCGGCCGGGAATGCGGCAATAGACAAGGCGAGAAAGGGGTTCTTGCAAGCAGGTTTTTACAAAGTCACTGGAGGGAGGGTGGAGGCATTGGTACCCAAAAGCGGCGGCCTAGACACAACCGAACGGGCCAGTCACCCCCGCTAGATCCGCATTACAAGGAGCTCGTCCCACGGTGCTCCGGCGCAGCGCCCCGCCGCTCCCACGCCCCGCCCTCCCCGCCCTCCGGTGGCCAGGCACCGCCAGCCACTGCCAGCCACCTGTAGGATGTTGCGGCGGCCGCACAAGGACACGTCACGGACATCGCCACGAGGACGTTACCTCACGCACCGACAGGACACGTCGCCTCATTTTTTGGGGGGGTTCAAAATAAAGAGACTCCGCCGGCGCGTACAAAAGAGTGATACGAAAAGTGTGAGGCGAAGGGCCGGGGGGCGCGTGCGTGGTGAATCCGCAGGGGCACCCGCGCCGCCGCCGCCGCCGCCGCCGCCTTGCCGGCCATCCCCACTGCCGATTGGATTCGCGACGGCAGGGAGTAGTTACCGCTACCGAGCGCCCCCACACTCTTCTTACAAAGTTTCTATCGCCTCGATCTATGCTGTTCTAGAGAGAATGACTGACGCCCGATCCCTCCCCCCTCACGCACACAGCAGACCACAGACACACACACAGACACAGGCATGCACACGCGGCGGCAGTTCGCGCAGACTCGAACCAAGTGGCCCGCGAATCACGAATAGCCCTCGCCCCCATGTTGTTTAAGTTAAAGCAGAGAGGGAGAGAGGAGGAGGAGGAAGAGGGCAGTTACAGGTTAAAAATAAAAGCTTAAGTTGGCTACAGTATGAGGCTACATCTAAAGCTCCGGCCATGATAGTTGAAGAAAATAAAATAAAAATAGAGCAATGCGCCGCCCGTTGTCTGGCTAACCTCCGCGAGCGGGCCGGAGCGCCTGTGGGGTAGGCAGGCCCGCAGCGCACGCCCTCGCCACGGGCCGGTCTAGCCTCCGGGTGCTCCGCGGGCGCCGCCGGCAGCGACCGCCACAGCCGTCTGTCCCGGACGGAGCGCCAAACTAATCCAGCTAACGGTATACGCCGGGAGGGAGCGCCTGCTCGGCCGCGGACCCACGAAACGGCAACAGTTCAAACCAGTTATTTCCTTCGGGTGAAAAAAAAATAGAGGAAAAACATGATGACAGGCGTTATAGCCGTGAGCTGCTGCTGCTAATGGAATAGGGGGCTCCGTGTCTGCAAGTTGACGCTCCCCCCCGGACGGAAATTTGCGTTTTGTGCCTAAACAGCCAGGCGCGCAGCCACGCTAGTTAGAGTAGGCAGGCCAGAACGCCGGCGCCCGCCGCTCCTGGCGGCGGGGTTGGGTACTCACGACACGATGGAGCACTCACTATTATACACACCATCTGGATAAAAACCAGGCACGTGTTACAAACGCTTTCAACATCACCGAACTATGCAATACTGTGTTTTTGGTTGTACATAAAGGCGAACAGATACAGGGATCAAAGTGCGGATTATTCGCAGCAGTGTGTTTGTATGGTCACTGCTGTTGGTTAGTATGCGCAAGAAAGCGTTAGAATTAATTGACTGCTTAATTTGAGAGATGAACGCAACTCCCGGTTGCGACTATCTTCCATACTGCCGCGCGGGCCAATACCGTTCCATCGTCTTATTGGGACCCATGCAAAACAAATCCCGAAGGTGCGGATACGGTCTCCGCGATACTCACTGCGCTGGCGGACCTTCCTGCAGATGGGGTAGCCGTGGTAGTAGGCGGGGCCGCCGCTGCCGGGCCGGCTGTCGCACTCGATGAGCGCGAAGCGGTTGGTGGTCCGGAAGGGGTCGTCGCAGGAGTAGTCGTTCTGAGAGTCGCAGGACCAGCACCGCAGGGACGCGGCTGTGGGCACAAGAGAGACACACAGGCTGTCATGTGGGCTGTCACCATCAGACGACATCAAACAATCCTAGACATCCTTTTTAAAAAAAAATTAAAAATCAGATACTTTTTATTTTTAAAGGTTTTCATTTTTTTTCTGATAACGAGCAGTTTGGCAATGCATTGCGTGGCCACGCCGCCGCGCACGCCGCCGCACACGACACGGCCACGGCCACGGCACGAGGCTGCCGGCGCGCCGGCGCGGCCTTGGCGAGTGTCACACACACAACACAATGGCCGACTTCGTGTGAATCCCTCTCAAGGAGCGGCCAGGGTGGGAGGGGGGCAGGTGAGAATAGGCTGGGTGCGGGCGGGCATGCACTTCTTCGCACGTCGTGACGTGTGAGACGAGCAAGTGTGGTTAGACCAGTTGGCCGCGCGGAGACCCACGCAAGTCTCGAGAGGGGATAGCCGATTCCAGCCGCGCCGGCCAGCAGCACAGAGGCGGACCATTAACGACGGAACACGCGGCCGCTTACTCCTCAGAGTCGATGAGTCCCTCGTGTGACGAGCCGGGCACGCGGGGAACGCCTCTCGGCGGGCCTTCGGTGCTCCGCGGGGCCGCGGAGGGAGGGTTTGTCGCTCCGGCCGCCGCCTAGGCTCACACAGCACTCAAGGTTCCAAGTGTCGCCGCACAATACTGCCGCCCGGCCCGGCCGGTCCAGGAGCCACAAAAAATGTTCTCAGAGCGGCAGCGACTCCTTGGGAAGTGACTCGCTGCGCCGGCTGTGCTGGTGTTGTGGGCGCGCCGCCGCCTTTTGTGCCCGCGTGACGCGTCACTGACCACGGCGTTACGTAACGACGGCGGGTGACGCGTGACGCTCCGCTAGGCGTGACAGCATAAAGGGACGCCGGAACTCGCGCGCCGCGCAGAAGCGGGCGAAAGACGTGCGGAAAGTGAAGTCAGGTGAAGTGGTTCCCGAGGCGCAGCCGCCGCCGCTGCCTGCACCTGACATTGGGCAAGGCGCCGGGACTTAAGCGAAGGCCGCGGAAAACGGCGGCGCGAAAATGCAGACAAAAGAAGGAACGGCGATTTTCGGTCATAAGCAAGGGCGCGTCGGGGTCGGGTGCCGCTGGCCAGGGGCGGGGCGCGGGGCTGTGGAGGAGTACAGCTGAGCTGCGGCCACGCGAGTCGTCGATACCCCGGCCCGACAAGGACCTCGCGCCCTTCACTAACGCGGCACCCGGCGTGGAGTAGCGCCGCGCTTCGCGACGGTCCTCATGCCCTCTGCCTGTTAGCCAGGGTCGAGAGAATTGTTTTCCCCGCAGCGTCTGTGACCCTATCGGTGTGAGGCGGTCGTATCAGGAATTAACAGTGACATAAAAATGACGCTGCCTTAATAAACTCTTTTTCTCTGACGATGCGGTTCTTTTTTTACTTTTACAAGTGACGTGGATTAAGCTGATTAAATCGTAACGAAATAATCATGTTCCGAACCCCGGTCGGATTCGAACCCGCGGCGTTGCCTGTCCGCCGGGTCGGCGCCACGCAGCGGCAGTGCAGCACTCTCTGCACGGCGACCCACTTTCCCCCCGAGGGCCACGCGCCGCCACGCCGCCATGTTTACCTCCTGCACTTCAGCAGGAGAGGGGCGTTGAGGTGAGAGGAGGGGAGAGGGGGAGGAGGGGCCGCGCTCTGCATGGTGGCGGCCAGAGAGCCGGAGCAGCGGTCCCGAGTCCCGTCCCGAGTCCCCATATAAACACCAACGGCTTTTTCGTCGCCGCCGTGGAAACGAAAACTCTCCGAAAGCGGGGTGTCGTCGCGGCCGTCGGCGGGGCAACGCTTTGAGTCGAGTTCCCGCGCCGAGGCTGGTGTGAATGCCGGAGGTCTCTCGAGGGGGCGGAGCGTGCGGGACGGGCGGGCGCAGCCGAGTGACTTGAATGCCAGGCACTGCAGGCATGTGGCCGGCCGTGTCCTAGACTGGGTCTGGCTCCGCCGCTGGCCTCGCGGGCGAGCGGACGGCCGCAACCCGAGGAGCAGGCGGACAGACCTGCAGCGCGGAGAGCGTTCAAACCGTGCGCGCGCGCCTCACCGCCTGCTCGGTCCGCTACCCGCCTCGCGCAGGACCCGAAGCGGTGGCGGTGCATCGGAGTGGAGGGAGCCGATCCGGCTCCAACCGGCTCCTGCATGTGTGTGTGTGTGTGTTGTGCTCACGTGACGACCACGTACGAGGAGTAGCAGCCCCCGGAGATGAGCCGCGGCCTGCTCCTGCTAGCTCCTGCTACTCATTCACTCCCGTGCGCGGCGCCACTCCACCCCACCCCCGCCATACCTCGCAGGCTAGCTTGGCCCGACTCCAAGCACGACGGCAGCGACGCTCGCGGGGCGGCGGCACCGCGGCAAAACACCGATCGCCGAGCATTGCACAGACAGCTCAGCTGGTTCAGCTAGCCAGGCCTAGAAGGCTCACAGACCTGTGGCAGGGCGAGGCCGGCAGCGCGGCCAGATTCTCCCCCGCGGAGAAGATGCCGCTGCCCCTGACGTTCTCACGCTACGGCTGTCGGAGGATAATGCGGGGAGCGTTGCATGCTGCATGCGCGGCGAGAGGGAGGGTCCCAAACGTCTCCGCGGTGCCGCGGTGGAGTGACGGCGCCGCGATGCGTCCGAGCGCCAACGACTCTCCCCAGGCTGTCCCGCGAGCCCCCCGGCTCCCCGGCCACGCCCACCGGGGCGACTTCCTTCGTCCTTGATCCGGCTCGGTGCTGTACACAGCGCGGCACGGCACGGGCGGAGCCCCGGCGGAGCCCAACGCCTGTTCCGGTCCGACTGCGGCGCAGGAAAGGGAGGAGCACTGATGGGAAGGGAGGCGTCGTCGGCAAACACCTCCTCGCCGACGACACCGCGGCCAGGGCGCCAGCTGTCCCGGGGGCAGGGGGGGGGGGGGGGGGGAGACCTCAGCTAGCCGGCTGACTATGAACACAGCCTTCGCAGCCCTTGTCTCTGTCGCACTCGTGTGGTGCTTCGCCAGGGAAAGAGAGTGAGAGAGAGGTCCGAGTCGAAAGTGTTCGTAATTCACCCTTAATGGTGGTGCGAGGAGCGGTCGGACCGCCGCGCTGCAGTGAAGCAGATCAGTAGTTCAAGGGCGGCGGGCGGCGGGGGCTGAGGGCGGGGGCGGGGCCGGGCGGCTGGCGGGGAGGGGGTGCTGCAGGCCGCGGCATGGCGGCAAACCTATCCCTATTTTTAACGGCGGCCCACCTAGTTTCGGTTACCGGCAGAGCAGCAGCTGCTTGCCCGCTCTGCCGCCGCGGCCCCTCGCTCTGACCGAGATTCAGGATCCCGCTGTCAGTGTCAGGACGCCACGGCCGCGGCCGGGGGAGGGCGTCCATGCAGCCAGAGGCAGCCAGAGGCAGCCAGAGGCGTGCCCACTCGAATGTGCCCGGGCCTCGCAATATCACAGAACAGCTACAAGCAGAACCGCCGCGACCTTAAACTTATCTACATGCGGGACGGTGCTGTACAGGCCCGCCGTGATGCATGGAGTTTCTGTCGGTCCCGTCAGTGTCGGCAACACCGCGCGCGGGGCACCCACGGCACATAACAGCAGCAGCAACAGCAGAAACGTGCGGTGCGAGTGAGACAGCTGCCCGACTTCTCCAGCCCGCTGCCGCTCACTGTCAAGGCGCGGTCTCTCTCTCTGTCTCTCTCTCCCTTGTCCTGACGTATTTCCGTCCGGATCCCCCCGGGGCCGCGGGGCGCCGCGCCGCAGTGGTGTATCGACAACCCCGCTGCCGCTGCTGACCCGGCCAGCCCAGCCGATGCGCTGCCGGGATGCAGTGTGGGGGTGGGGTGGGGGTGGGGGTGGGCCGGGGTCAGGGCTGCACTGCCCGCCGCCGCTGCGGGAGGTACCGGACCAGGGCCGCACAGCGCTGGCCGGCGCTGCCAACACAACACGACGCAGTACAGGCGCAGGGGGTCCGGCCCGCGGCAGGTAACGCTGGAACCGGGTCAAGCCGCCCGGCGCAGCGCAGCGCTCGCGTGACCCGGCCACCGCCACCGCCACCGCCAGCAAGGCTAGCGGCTCGCCCCCTTGCGTCCGAAAGCGCTTTTTATTATTATCCTGCATTTAGTTTCTGCTTCCCCCCGCGGTGCGGAGTTTGTCGTGTTGAGTTCCAGAAGGCGGCCGCGCCGCCGTGAGGAACGGGACGGGCGCCAAGTGCACCGAGGCCGGCGGCGGCAGGGAAGTCCGCGGGGCCCCTGGAAGGACGTGCCGACGTGACGACGTGCCGCGCCACAACAACAACGTCGAGTCGGACGACGTGCGCGCGAGGTTCCCGACGGCGACGGCGTTTGGGCCCGCCGCGGGGGGCAGGGAAGGATTAAAAAAAATAGTGCAAAATAATAGCCGCAGTGAATCACCGGGAGTAATACGCGGACACGAGAGGACACACAGACACACACACGCACACGGCCGGCCGCACCCGCCGCCATCATCGTACATGACGAATCGGCTGCGTCCGAAGACGGGCTCGACTCGTCGCAGTCGTGCGCGCTGCTGCTGGCCAGGCTACTCTTTTTAAGTATCTGTGTGTGTGTGCCTCGCTCCGGAAGCAGCCAAAGTACACACCCACACGAGCGGGGGGCGCTCGCTAGTGTAATGAGCACATAGACTGCGTGCGCATGTGTGACTGACACACACACACACACACACGCACACAGGAACACGTGAATATAATTATTTTCCACTAGGCAGTTTATACGGGCGGGTACGCGTGGCGGCGGGCCCCTGTGAGGTAGGCACCCGCCGCAGCCGCAGCGCAGCCAGGCTCTGCGGGGCTGCCTAACCTCTCGGTCACAGGGGCCATGAAGCGACATTCGTTTTTTTAAATGTTTTTTTTTTTTTTTGCTCCACCGAGACTTGTTGCACTTTCGCTTTATTGCTGGACGGTCTCGTGCGTGTGTGTGTGTGTGTGTGTGTGTGTGTGTATCATCAGTGCGTGTAACCGATACTCCCTCCCCCTTCTCCCCTTCCCTGAGGACACGCCGCGTTTTTTCCCTGTGAGGTTCCCGCCGGGCCCCTCCACGATGCCGCGCCCGCCTCCCCAGCTCACAGAGACCGCCTCGGCAGCACGTACGTTTAACGATCGCGTTATGGGCGTGCCGTTCGAGGCCGTGCGGCTGTCGTGTGGCGATACGCTTTGCACGTCGTTCAGGGCGGCGCGGCGCAGCCAGTGTCGGCTGCCCGGCCCGGGCCCATGCACTGCTAGTACCCGGACGAGAAGAGACGACTCCCCAGCCGTGACGGCCACGGCCGCCTGGAGACCAACCACCAAATCCGGCCGGCCGCGAGTATGTCGGGTGCCGCGGGGCGGTGGCGGGGGCGGTGGCGGGGCGGGCGGTGTGCACACGCCGCGCACAAGGCCGCGGGCCGTGCAGGTGTCACGTAGCGCCCGTCCCCCACATGCAGTACCAGCTCGGTAAGGTGTGTCCGCGTGCGGCCCAGCCTCCAAACGCCGCCCGACACGTCACGCGGTGCACGGCAGCAGTACAGCACGGCCACGGCTGCCTGATGAGCGGTGCGCGAGCAGGAAGCGGCCGCCGGCCGTGGCCGTGCGTGCGGCGGCGTCCACAGCCCGACGTGACGGCCTCTTCGCCTCCGCCGTCCTGCCAATCAGCCTGGACACGCCGCGCGGGGATGCCGCTCCCTCCGCCCCCTCGGAGGACGCGGTCAACGAGTGCTGGCAGTGCTTCCGCGGCACCACGCGGTCCTGGCGGCGGGCAGCGTAGCGTGTGGACGCCGCCGATAAAAGCGTGGAGGCGCGCCCAGTCGGAACCGGAGGGGGGGGGGGGGGGAGCCAGGGGCACGGAAGCGGGCGGCAGGCAGGCAGTGCAGCATGTCAGGACGCAGCGCTGGCGTCCACCAGAGAACCAACTGTTGCGAAACGGGCCCCGCGCGGCGCGGCGCGGCTGTGTCAGGCCGTGCCCGTGAGGCTCGGCGCACGGCTCACGGCTCAACAGAGCCAGCAGCCAGCCCGCGGGGGGAAACTTTCGGGGCTTCGCTCCTCCGTTCTCATTCACTTCCTTCCTCCAGCCGCGGAGCCAGGCTGGAGTGTTCGGCTCTCGTAACCTTGACAGGGGCGGCCAGAAACAGGCGCGGCGGCGCAAGCCGGCACGAGAGCCGCTGCCGGAGTGGGCTTGTACGGGAGCGGCGTGCGCATAGCGTGTCGACGGCGTGCCCCCCGCCGCCGCACCGCACCGCATCGCCGCATCCCGGGCTGAAACCCGTTCGCGCGGGCCGCCCTCGCGACTCGGCGCCGCTGCCACTGCCGCCGCGGACTTCCCTCCCCCCGCCGCGTTGCATGTTGTTGGAGCCGCGCCACGCCGCGCCACGCCGCCGCTCCGCGCTTCGCGGATGAAAATAGTCCCGGGGGCCTAATAGCACTCAGCTTATGTAAGAGGGACGGCGGGCGCAATACAAAAAACATAGACATAAAAAACAAGGGTGCCCCCCTTTGAAAAAGAAGAAAGGAAGGGCACTCCTTACTATGGCTGTTTATCTCCCCTTTCTGTCTCTCTCTCTTTTTTTTAAATATCTCGTAACGGCTGATAGTTGTAATCTCAGGCCTGGCGGACGGACATTTGCCTAAAGCAACCGCCGTCAAAGTCACACACCGGCCCCCTTATCAGCAAAATAAAATCGAATAATCATTGCGAAAATGCGGCCGCCGCAGCACACTCACAACTACACTCCGATACCCTCCAAGGGCCCCCGGCCCCGGGCGGGGTAACCACCTGCTGCGCCTCCACCGCGCGCGGGCCTCGCTCTCCTGGGCCGCGCCGCGCTCATCAGCGCTGCTCCAGTGACCATCGCTCTCCAGGCCCTCTGCTCTTCTCCTCCTCCGGAGCCCAAGGGCACACGGCGACAGGCGGCAGCAGCGCCGGCAGCGCCCCATAACAACCGCACCGGCCGAAACGAAAAAAAAAAGCCCAAGCCTTTTCCGAAGCGAAGATGATGCCAGCGGTGACTCGACGCGACGCCCGGTCATCAAGGCCCCACGGCCGCCCGGCCCCGGTTCTGCCGCCTCCAGCCGAACACGACGGGACGGCGCGCCCCCGCGGAGGCACAGATATATTCATGACAGTCCGATGGTGCGTCGCGGCCCATGAGGCCCCTCTGGGAAGCCATGAGTGTCGCACTCCCGTCCCGACAAGCTGCACCTGCAGGTGTTGCGGGCTCTCGCGGGCCTCTCGCACGTGTATGTACTCCTGTGGCGTGGCCCGGCAACGCCCCGCTACGCGCTACGCCCCCCGTACGGTGGTACGGTGACTCGCCACCGTGCCGCGCCTGCAAAACAGGCCCGCTGCTGGCCGGCCGGGCCACAATCGTGTTGGCTGGAGGAGCCGGTTGTACAACCTGCCTGGCACGCCTACCTCGCCCCTCCGCTCCGCCGCTGCCCCCCCCCCCCACTCCAAACAACAACACGCCGCGCCTTTCTCTCTCTCCTTGCCACGCGGTTTGTTTTGGTTCTCCCAGGACGCTGCGCTCCGGCCGAATGGTGGTCCGAGTAGAGCTCCCTCCAAATCCGCGCTGTAAATCCTTGCGAACAGTTTTCTTTTCCGAAATGAACTGTTTGCAGAAGTCCTTTGTTTTTTTTAAAAAAAATACAATACATTTATTCGTGGCCTGCGAAAGACATCTTCTAAGCCGCATCAGTTCTTATGTTTAACGTGAGCACCATTTTGCGCGACCAATATTATTCTGTCACTGGCCATCTTCAGAATCGATCCTGCGGGTATTTCGGCGGGATCGCCGCTCCGTTCGCGTGAGAGGGTCCCAAGTCCGAAGACGACCGTCGTTAAATCTGAAATTCCTTCTCCTCCGGGGCGGTCAGCGAAGGGGGAACGGGGCGCTCTGCCTGCTCCCGCTCCCGTTCCCCCTGCCGACGTCCTGGGTAGGGCAGTCGTGCATTGAACCGCGGCTCCGGCGGCGTGGCGGCACCGAAACAACATGGTCAAGGCTTTCGAGGCCGGCCTGCACAGTCCGGCAACAGTGCGCTCCGGCCCGAACGTGAATTTGGCGCGAGGGCCGTGTGTTTCCAGGCCCAGGCGGCGGGAAGGGTTCCCGGAGCCGCCGCGCTGCTCCAGGAGCGAGGCGAGGCGGGGACCGGTATAGTCCGACGATGTCAACGCCGGGCGCCGAAGTTTGTGGCCCGGCGGGGGCGCGGCCGGGGACGCACTCGACGTGAACACCTGCGTTACTGTATCGGGGCTATTACGCTGTCGCGGCGTCGCGGCACGTGAGCGCGCCGTGACCCTAACGACGTGACCCAATAGTGGAGCGAGAGCAGTGGCCTGCCTGCCCGCCGTCGTCATTTGTGTGTGTAAACGGCCCGCCGTCCGACTGGTTCGCTATCTCCGACGACAGCGCGGCCACGACGGTAGCGTGGTTGTCTTCTCCGGAGAGGGGGGGGGGGGACAGGTTCACACGATGGCGACGTCCGCGCTTTCTCCTGCCGCCGCCGCCGCCGCCGCCGCCGCCTGGAGTGCAGGGGGCGTCAGGGGACGCGGACGTGGCGCGGCGCGGCGCCAGCTCACAAAGTCACAACGACGCTGCCGCTGCAGCCGCGTTAACTCGCCGCTGGACTGAGTGCGACAGGGCCGCCGTCGTCGGCGCGGTATGACACCGCCGCCCACGCCAGAACAGACCGACGGGCGACGCCGACGTCCCGGCGAAAAATTCTTCCACGAGCGGCGGCGGCGGTGGATGGGGGCGACGTGCCTGTGTCCCCTAGGCGTGTAATTGTGGGAGCCGCGGCCGCGGCAGGGCGGCGGCGGGAGGAGGGGTCAGTGCAGAGGGAGGGGTGACGCAAGCGGGCGCCGCCGTGGGCGGCGGCCGCGGGGAACCTCGGCCAGCAGCAGCAGCAGCAGCTGCATCTCGCGTCCGATGCGGCCGCGGGCCGAAATCGAGAGACGGAATAAGAATATTCCCATCGCCGCCCCCGTTAATGCCTTAAGCACGTCTGAGTCGGGTGGCACGATTTTGTCTCTAAAAGGTGACCGAATTGTCGGCAGTGCCTTAAGCAAATCGCCCTCAGGACGTGACGTGCTCGCGCGTGTCCAGTCCCTCGCCTCCTCGGTGCGCGGGTTTGTAGGAGACTGTCGCTCGGCGCCTCGCCTCGGGCTGCCGCTGCCGCCGCCGTTACCTCTGTTGAGTCATTCACCCCGCCCGTCCTGCCGACAGCAGCAACAACAACAACTCACCTCGCGAAAGTGAAATCTGCACGGCTGTGCTGCCTTCGCTCAAGTTCAAGGCCCGCGCGCCACGCGGCCCTCCCTCCCCGGCCGGCAGCCGCCGCCGTTACGCGCTGCGTCGGCATTCCGGAGCGCGGCCGGCCGCAATAAAGGAGGAAAGCGAAAAAGAAACTGGAAGTCGCAATTATTGCAAGCGGCTCCGGTGGCCGGCGGCCCCGGTGACGGTCAGTGACGAGCCGCGCGCAGAACCACGAGCGTCGCGGGGACGTGTGGGGCGGATATCGAACCGCGGCCACGCGGCGTGGGGCGGCGGGGGCAGGCTCTGCCGGGGCAGCCGTCATCAAAGCAGGCCGCCCGACCTGAACACAACTTCACCCCCATTCGAGGTGAATGAAGCGGGACACATGCGTGGGTCAGGCCGGGCCGCGTGCGTAGATTGCCGCCTTGTGCCCCCTCGTCGCCGACCACCCTCGGCCGCCCCTCGCCCAGCCTATGTGGACTTTGGCCCCCAACAGCACTATGAGGGTGGCCGCGCGGCGCCACGCCACGGGAAAATATCACGCGGGATATGGGGCGGTGGGGGTGGGGCAACGAGTGGAGTGGCAAGGGGCCAGCAGCGGCGCGGCCAGGCCGCCGGGGGCCGCCGGGGGCGCCGTCAGAGCCGCGCAAGGCCGGCCCGGCCGCTTCCGCGAAATGTCACAGAAATGCTGCTGGCGCGGCCGCCGCCCTGCGCTGCCAGGACCCCTGCAGGCCCTGTGGGGGGTCGGCCGAAGAGCTGAACGCATAATAACGAAGCCAAGGAACCGCGCAGCTGCTGCCGTAAATTGCGCCACAAAAGAGGGTGAAAACGCGCGCATTGATGACACCCTTTTGTTTTTATAAAATATTCGGAGGGATGTGAGGTGAGGGCGCGGCGGGGCGGGTGCCGCGGCGGCGCGGGAACAAAGGAGACGTAGAAGATGTAGGTCACTCGGAGCGGGTGGGGCCGCGGCCGGAGGGGCGGCGGTGGCGGCGGTGGCGGCGGGGGCCGCGGGCCGCCGGGCCTCTGGGGCACGGGGGTGCGCAGGTAAGGGGGGGGGGGGGCGGGCGGGCGGCGCCCCGCGGGGGTCACGTCCGGTGCGTGAGTGGCTGCGCGTGCGCCGGGGGCACCGACCGGCCCGCGGACAGCACAGGTGGGTCGGACAGCCCCGCCGCCCGCCCTCCCGGACGGCCTACCCCCGCGGGGGCCGCGCCGCGCGGCAACAGGACCCCACACACCTCTATTTTGTTTCAGCGGGCCCTTCGGGTGCGTCCGAATCTCTGCGTGTTTCCGCGCTGCCGCACGCCGCAGAGCGGCCGGAGCGGTGGACGGATTTCCGCTTCGAACGCGCCTCGCCGTGGCGCCCGCACGGATGGCTGGAGCGCTCTGCGTCGCGATGCAGAACTCGACTGTGAAGCGGGAACAGGGACGTCGCCGCGCTGCTGCAGGCCGCGGCCCGCAGGCTGGCGCCGCCCGCGGTGACCGAGACCACGCTTAAGCCGCGAGAGTCGCACCAATTAACCCGCATAGAGTGGGCACGGCGATGACGAAGAGCCGGCTGCCGGCTGCCCACGCCAATTCACGGGCCGCGTGCGGGGGCGGCGGAGGCGGCGGCGCCAGCCGGGTACAACCGGTGCGGACCCCGCAGGGCCTCGCCTGGCCCTCATCGGCGGGGAGCCTGGAGCCTGGAGTCCGGGCCGCCGGGGAGTCGCGAACGGAGGCAGAGCCGGGCGGAGCCCCCGGCAGGTAGGCCGCGCGCGCACAGCCGCGCCGTGCGGGGCTGCCTACCGTCCCGACCGCAGGCGTCGTGGCCGCGACGGCGGCGGCGGCGGCGTCCAGCGGCGCCAGGAGAGCGCCGCCGTCGGGGACACGTTAATCACGGCGCGGAGCCCCTCGGATCGGCATCGGCCAGGGGGCGGTGGCAGTTCGGCCACCCCGGCAGGTCCCCGCCGGCCCCCCACCGCCGCGGCGCCTAGCGCCTGGCGCCACACAGGATGCGTGTCAGTCCCGCGGAGGCCCCCAGCCTCACGCCAACCCCTCCGCAGCGGAGCCCTCCGCCTGGAGCGGCGGCTTCGATCGGGCCCCGGAGATGTACTCGCGACAGTCTGGCGCCGGCGCCCGCCGCCAGCCGCCGCCAGCATCCCCCCTGGCCCGGCGCCTGGCGCCAGCGATCGGCGCTGACCTCCTTAGCCACCCCCCGCAACCCCGGCGGCGGCGCGGCGCCCAGCACTGCTGCTGTACATAACGCGATCCGGGGCCGCACGGGGAGGGGCCGGGCCGGGCACTGCGGGTCACTGCGGACCTCGGGGTACGCGTACGCCGCGCGGGGCCGGCGGCAGCGGCAGCAGCAGCCCCGGCGCCCTCAAGAAGGCCCTCTCCCTCCGGTCCCGCACTCCCGCGTCCCTCCCCCTCCGGTCGTTATCCGCTCCCGAAGAATGCCGGAATGTAATTACTCCGCGCGGCCCCGCGACACGTCCCCTCATACTGAACGGCGGCCGACATGGGGACGGACGGGGGGCCGTCAGGGACACGTCACGGAGGGCGGTGAGCCCCGAGCCGTGCAGCACAGAGGGCACTGGCGACCCAGAGAGCCAAGTTATTCAACCAGTGTCCTCTGTCTGCAATTTCGGCCGCCAAAAATAAATAAATAAAATTCCCTTTTCTGATGCCTCCCTCCCCCGCTTCTTCTTCTTCTTCTTCTTCTCTCTCTCTCTGTCTCTCTCTCCATCTCCATCTCTATCTCTCTCTCCCCCCGGAAACAACGCAATTTTAAGACGAAATCGGGAGGACCGGCGCCGTTCGGGTACAGTGGGAGGAGGACGACGACGACGGAGACAATGGCGTCGCCGCGTCGCCAAATTGTCCGTCCGCGTGTCTCCCCGGCCGCACGCGTCGCGTCGTGTGCGGCGCCGTGTCGCGTGCCGCCGCGGCTGGCGTGCGGCGGAGGCTTGGCGGCGGCGGCCGTGCCCGCCGTGCGCTCTCGGGGCTCGCGAGCGTGGCGCTACGGAGCTGCGGCACCGCCGCCTTCAAGTTCGCGAGGCATTAGGTTCGTGGCCCTGGCCCTGGCTGTGCCGAGTGCCGCCGGAGGCTTAGAGAGGAAGGAGGTTTTGAGTGTCACTCGCCGTGACATTGGCCGGCTGGCTGGCTTGCTGCTGGGTACCCGAGTAGCTTAGCGTGGCGCGGCGTGGCGCTGTCGGGGAACAAAACAGCAGCAGCCTATTACCGCATCCGCGGCCCGGCGGCGGCGGCGGCGGCCGTGACGTCACGCGGGGCACCCGTCCCTGCGCGGCACGTACCGGCATAACTACATGTCCGCCCACCTCACGGACACGGAGACAGGCGAGGCGCCGCCGTCGCACTTCCTCAATCAGTTTGTCCGCGTCGATGATGCCGAAAGCTCGTCGCGTCGCACCCGTTTCGTTTGCAGCCTCGATGACGAGGCCGCTCGGTCCGCGGCCCCATGAGCAGCAGCGGCGGTGCTAGTCGGACGGCAGAACCCGACCAAGTACACAGCGGGGCGGGGGAGGGCGTGGCCGCCGCGATCGCCTCGCCCGACATCCGAGCACTCACAACTTTGGGCCCCCGTTCTCCGCAAACAAGGCGCCGCGCATCGACTCCGCCGGCAGCCTTTCCGTGGAGGCCCTGAGAAGCCCTGGAGTGGCCCTGGAGGGACCTGGGGGATCCTGGGGGATCCTGGAGAGACTGGAGGGCCCTGGAGTGCCCGGCCTGGAGGATAGCAGTGCACGTGCCGCGCGGAGCGTTGACCTTCCCTCTGCCGGCCGGCACCACGGACTGCAGCATCCCGCCGCATCAGCCCGCCTGCATGCTGCGGTGGGGGAGGGAGGGGAGGGAGGGGGGGGGGGAGACTCTAGGAAACGGGTTCTAGTCAACTAACGCTTGCTAGAGGATGCGCCCGCACATTCTAAAACCTATCTGAATGTCTCGCAGCACCGCCGTCAGCGCCCCCGAAGAGACTCCACCCACGCGTACAATACTCACTAGTATCTCTCTCTCTCTCTCTCTCTCTCTCTCTCTCTCTCTCGGGTACACCAGATCATCACCGCACCAGATACATGGACGGAAGGTCTGAGGCAATGGGTTATCTCGTCGGGTCGGGCGCTGAGGTGACGGGTAGCAGCCCGGCCGGGCCTGGCGCCCGTACGTGCTTGTCGCGCGGCACCTAGTCGGCACGGCCCAGGCGGGCCCGGGCCAGGCGAGGAGCGGCGAGGAGCGGCCTTGCGGCGCTGTGGCTCTGCTCGCTGCCGAGTCCTTGGGGCCTTGCAGGCGTCGCTGTGCCGACCGGACGTCATACTAGAGACTCGCGGTCGGGACGAAACGGCGGCGCCGAGCCCTGCATGCAGAGCGATTCCGAACAATGTACCCGCCCTCTCCCTCCCTCTCTCACTGTCTCTCTCTGTCTCTCTGTCTCTCTCGCTCTCTTATAGAGCACCGCACGAGGGCGACAAAGACAGCTGCGATGGCAGTATTCGGAATCGGCCCTGCCCCGCCGCATCCCCGACGCCCGCCGCCCTTTGGGGACCATCCGCAAAGCGCGCCCGTGACAGAGAGCAGCACGGCGCCCGGGTGGTAGGCAGTGCCTGAGCGCGCGCGTGCCGAGCGGGCCGGCCTACCCAAACTCTCGCAGGCGCCCTGCCCCTGCCCGGCGGCGCCGCGTAGCCGCCTCGACAGTTGAGGTCCGCTCTACGTCTACGTCTACAGATTCTGCCGTGTGTAGTTTGCGGATGGCGAGGCCCCGCGTCAGCAGCGCCGTCGGGGATCGCACTCGGCACGCGGCGGCCTCGAGTCTACAACGACGGCGACGCTAAACTGTCGGTGTGGTGCGGATTCAGCGGCGAGGCAGCCGTTGATCCCGCCGCGCCGCGCAGTGCACGGCGGGGGGCCCGGCCGACCGGGAGAGCTGAACGCCCGCAACAAGCAGCGCCTGGACAGCAAGGACATTTACACCGCATGCCCCCCCCCCCCCACACACACACACAAAAGAAAAGAAAAAGGAAACTTTTGGGGCACAGTCCGTTTCTAAATTACGTGGCAAAACCGAGGGAAGTTTCTGAGACGGTAAGTGCTGTGTTCGGCGCAGAGTCCCAGAGTGGTGTGCGACCGCAGGGCAGGCCGTGGGCCGCCATCACCGCCGGACCGGAAGCGTGCGAGCTGCACTCCGACGTGCACGGCGCAGCGATACACACCGCGGGCCCCGCGGCTGCCCGCGGCGGCCAGCCTCCCCACCTGAGCGACCCGCGCGCTGCGTTTGGAAACCTGCCCCCCCCCACCTGCCCCCCGCGCCGCCCAGCATGCCTTTCGGCCGCGCGGCCCGCAGCCTGCCAGCGCCCAGGTCTAATCACGCGGCCGCGACCGGGAAAAAAAAATTATCCGAGGCTTCTGGAGTGGTGTGTGGCGCAGACCTACCGGGCCTCTGACACGGACCAGAAAGAACCGAAACGAAAAGATTCGAAAGGCGTTTGTGGAAATAGATTCGCGGTGACGGGGAGTGCTGGGCGTGGCTTGGGACGTGGCGTGCAGGAGGAGGGGGCGGGGGCGTTGGCGCGGCGCCCTCCAGCAGGCGACGCCGCGCGGCCTGCTGACCCGCGGCGTCCGCAGTGCGAGAAAGCGTCGCCGTCACCGCCTCGCGACGCCGTAAGCGGGCGGCGTCATCGGGGGGCTCGCGACCTGGCCGTCGGCTGCCGTGCCGCTCGTGCACGTGCAGGACCAGGGCCAGGACCCCCCAGTAGTGGCCTACAACGTCAACAGCTGCGTCCGCACGGGGAGGGGGGGGGGGGGTCGTCATCGGGGTGCGCACCCTGGCCGTCGTCGTCGTCCGTCGGAGGGTTTCGACGACCTTTTCGCGGCCGGCGTCGTTCCGCGGCCGCTGGCTCTGCCAGTTGGTTCGAGTGGGACGGGGTCGCGGGCCGAGGGCGTGGGCCGCGCGGGCACTCCCTCCGCACACGTAGGCAGTCGCGGGCAGCGGTGCCCGCCAGGTGCCCGCCAGGTGCCCGCACGGCGACGCACACTTGTTGCACTTTCCTGTCCGCGGGGGGCCTCATCACACTCACCGGGCTGCAGGGCCGCGAGGGCCACCAGGCAGACAGCGAAGACGCCGAGGGGAGACATGGCGAGGGTGTGGGCGGCGGGGCGGCGCACAAACAACAACACTGCACAGACACGGGGTCGACGGGGTCCACGGGGTCCGGTCCTGTCGGGTCGGGGCGCGCTCTGCTACTAGCAATGCGAGCCTCTCTGAAACACGCGCCAACGAGAGCCGAGCCCGCGCCGCGCTAGCCTCGCGCCGCCCGCTCCCCCCCCCCCCCCCTTCTCTGTCTCTCTCCGTGCTCCGCGCGCACGCGGGGGGGACGGTGTTGGCCTCTCACTCGCTCCCCGCGCCCCGGCAGCGCCGTGCCCCCACCCCTAGCCCGGCCTGGGAGCCGCTGGGACCGCGGCGGCGGTGGAGGTGGAGGAGGCAGCGGCGGCGCAGCGTAGGCCGAACCGTCCCCGCCCTTCCCCGCACGACCCGCGGAGCGTTGTTGGTGTTGGTGGCGCTGTAGTCCATTGTGACCGGTGAGGTGCCCCCCACCCCCTCTCACGCCTCTTATTTTGCTGTTGGCTGTAACCCGGACAAAAAAAAACTACGCAAGGGGGGGGGGGGGCGAGGAGTGAGAGCCGCCCGCCTTCTTTTGGGCGCACCTTCGGGTACCTTCGGATACCTTCGGGCACCTTCGGGCACCTTCGGGTTGAGGAGCAGGCGAGGCACCTAGCCAAGGCGCCCCTCCTCCGACTCCGGCTCCTCCGGGTCAAGGGCGTGTCCAGCGGGGCACCGTGGCGCACGCCATGCGAATGCACCGTGCAAGCGCACACCTCGCCCTCGCCGACAAGAATGCAAATCTTGGCACCCTTTTCTGCTCGAATCGAGTCTTCCACTGCAGGCGCTGCGGGTCTCCGTCCGGGCCTGCCGCCTGCGAGCGCCAGGGTAGGCCGGCCCGCACGACACGCTTGCCTGCAGAAGCGTCTCCTGCCTACCCGACAGGCGCTCGCTGCTCGCCGTGGCCGCTCGCTCTGCCGTCCGCCGCGGCCGAATTTTCAAGAACAGCGTCCTTTTATGGCTGTTATTGTGAGACACGACACCGCCGGCCCAAAGCGTGTTCCGATTCCGTTCCGGTGGCCGCGGCGGCGCCATTTTTCGAATTCTCCGCTGCACGCGCCGAGCCGCACGGGGCCACCGAGAGACGAAGCGCGCCGACACACACACACACACATACACACACACACACACACAGACAGACGGCGTCGCCATTATTCCGAGCTGCCATGATGCCCCGCCGCCTCGCCATGAGAGGAGCAGGAGCACCCGCACAGCAGGCCTTGAGATTTCGCTGTACGACGCTGTGCGACGCTCCGTGAGTCATGTTCATGTCAGGGCGGGCAGCGAGCCCCGTGTGTGTACACGGGCCGATGCAACAGGAGCGCCTCGGCGGCCGGCCGAGACCCGAGACCCGCCGCACCGCAATCCCGTGCGGGAACCAAAAGATGCCACTGATCACAAAGCTTCGACCATTAGGCCGGATCGGCAGGTCAGTCGGCCCGGAGCGGCCTCCCGGAGCACGACGGCTACGCCGCCGTTGGAGGGCTTCTCCACGCTCGTCCTGGTCAAGCTGGTGCGGGGGGACCTTCCCCGACGAGGCCCCGCCCCCCAATGCTCGCGGCCCTCGGCAGGGGGCGCCTCAGGGCTGCCTCAGGGCTGCGCCCTCCATGACCTTGTTCCGGAGAAGGACGCGGCTTCGCAGCTCCACATTTGTCACTGTTCCAAACCGCGTCTCTCTCTCTCTCTCTCTCTCTCTCTCTCTCTCTCTCTCTCTCTCTCTCTCTCTCTCTCTCCCTCCCTCTCTCTCTCTCCCTCTCCCTCGTCACTGCGGAACATACAATCGAAACAAACGACGCCACCATGCAGCCGTTCTATAGTAATCCACTTAACATGACGCACCCCTCTTCCGCTACGCTTCGCTCCTCCCCCACTTTGCTCCTCTTTGCTCACTCCTGGACGGCAGCACCTGTGACATTGATACACGACGATACACTGTGTTGCGCTTTCGATCTTTTACATGACTGACAGCCTTTCGTATGTAACCGGACGTGGACCTGGAAATCGAAAGGCGTCTTTAAAAGTCAAATAAATCGTATGGCCTCGATTAGAGTCCCCCGCACCCCTCCTCCAGGGTCCGCACTGACGGTGAGGGTCGGTGCCGCCAGCCCGCCGAAAGGGCAGCCGCCCGCTGGGCCCGCTGGGCCCGCACATGTCCCCCGCCGCCCGTCGCGTCGCGGGGTTAATGGAGCAGTGGGGTTGATCCGGGGAGGGCTGTGCGGCGCGGCGACTCCGCAGGGCCGCCAACCGCCAGCGCCACGCGTGCCATTTGCCTGGCGAGGGGAGGCGACGCGGCGACGTCCGGAGTTCGCTCGGATGGGGCTTTAAACGGATCCTCATGCGGAGTCCTGCCGAAGAGGAGCGCGTAGGCAACCTAAACCGTGTCCGTCAAAGAAAAAAAAAGGTTAATTAGGTAAAAACAAGGGGCGGTCTTACTTGACCCTATAACTTTATACGCCGTGTTATGGAGTTGAATGAAAAACGCCATGCTTTGAGCGTGATTTGTCGCGGTTGCACACTCTTGCCCGGTAGTGTGTGTGTGTATGAGAGAGGCAGAGAGAGACAGAGAGGGAGATAGAGCGCGGGGGCGGCGGTGAGGGCGTTAACAAGCCAATCCCGCGCGACCGTCGCGCACGCCGTGCGGCCGCCCCTCCGAAAATCGTCGGCGCCAGCCCCGCGCGACGCCACGCCACGCCACGCCCCGCAGGCCGCGGCGTTCGGCTCGGCCCATGGGGCGCCGTGTCGACGCAAGACGTATGGCACTTCATGACTAATAGCCCTCAAGGTGAAGGAAAGGAGGGAGGGCGAGGGGGGGAGGGGGGTCGTCTGGGGGCGCCGTTCGGAAACAGGAGCTGCATGGTGTCCCCTCCCCGCGGGCGCGGCCCGGATAATCACGTGTGCGACAGAGACGGCTGCAGACAAAGAGCCACTTGTTTCGTCTGTGACGTCGTACGTCGCCGTCGCACGGACCTCCCCCTCGCTGGTCACGGAGACACGGCGGCTCCCGGCCGGCGGGCACCCCGCCGCGTGACCCAGAGCAGAGCGACGGCTGATTGGGGAGAGAGATTCAGGAAATCGGCGATGGAAGCATTCAGAGAGGGACCCCAAACCAGCAGCGTGCGTGGGGCGGACCCCGACGGGGGCTCCCTCCTGCTCTTGGGGGAGGGGGACGATAAGAGAATTTGGCGTGTCAGATGACGGGTTCCGTGAAGCCGCACCCGCACGGCGCTGCCGTCGCGGCGGCCGCCGCGGCCGCCGCGCGCCGCGTCAGTCGGTACCCGTTTTCGGCAGGCAGCGCCACCTGGCGGTCAGCGGCGGTACCCGGTCCGCCGTCGTGGGCGGACGTCATGACGGGCGTGGATCCGGCTGCCGCCACCGCCGCCGCCGCTGCTGCAGGGTACCTAGCGCCGCTCGTCAGAGAGATGATCCAAAGTCACGTGGCACATGACCTCGAGCAGGACGGCCTGCCGCGGCCGGCGCGGCGGCGGTCGAGTGACTCAGCGGCCGGGCTAGACGGCCGGGGGGGACTCTGACACACGACGCCTCCGCAGACGGGCGGAATATTTACTCTAGCCGATGATTCGACAAGCATGCAGCGGATCGAAACTCTTGTAGTTTTTCACGGGATGGGAGCGATTAAAAATAATTGCAAACGATTGTGTATAATACCCTTTTTTTAAATATCACCTTGGGAAAAGTTGACCGAGAACCGAGCAGGGATCCGGACGGGAGCGGAGCGCGGAGCGGGGGCCCCTGCCGGCCGCGCGTAGGCCACCCGGCGACGGGCGAGCGCGGCGCCTGGCCTACGCTGCGGGGCGCACCCCTCCCCGTAAATGTCATTACTCCATGCGGGGGATGGGGTTCAACGACCCTCCCCCGTCGTCCGGCCCGCGGCCCTACCCCGGACGCTGCTGTCAACGTCGGGGCAGGGCAGGGGGTGGAGGAATCTATCGCTCTACGCCAGGGCTGCTAGGGCTGCCGGATCGGCGGCGGCGGCAGCGCCCACGCTGCACTGTCCCTTCCCAGGACCGCCGCCGGGGGCCCCCACATGCCGTGCCGCGCAATCCTTTACTGTCGCCGCCGTGATGTCCAGCCCGGACGACGGTCACAAATGGCCCAGTTTATTTCTATTTTTTTAGGTTCCCTTCCCGCCGCGCAGCGGGTGGCAGAAATCTCCCCCTCAAACGTTGACAAGGCGACCTCCACCCACCAGTCAGTCAGCCTCCGCGAGTCCACTGGAAAAAAAAATGTTTCCGGAAGTTCTCCTCAGTAACACAATTGTCGATATAGTTCTCTCTTCGCCTATCTCTCTCTCTCTCTCTCTCTCTCTCTCTCTCTCTCTCTCTCTCACACACACACACACACACTCACTTCTTCGTTCACTGAGATGAGAACAGGTGATGTCACACGGAGTTTGCTTCGTTCCCGCACGCATCCCATGTGCATAGCTCTGCTCGACCAAAATTTTCAATTGCATATTACACACACCCACACTGCCATACGAGTCGTCCCGTGTGTGTGTGTGTGTGTGTGTCATCTGCCTAGAATGTGCCCGCCTGTATCACTGTTTGTGCGGGCAGGCGTGGGCGTGCCCCCCCGCGGCGGGCCTGCGGCGGGCCCCAGCCGCACGTGCGCCTGCCTCTGTGCACTCTGTGGCGCTGCGTGAGGGACTTTACCATACGGAATGCACCCAAGATGCACCCGCTCACCGCAGTCTCGTTCTCCGGGCTGCAACACCCACCCTGCGGCCCTGCGGCCGTCTCCCGCCGCCACGCCCGGCAGCTTCGATTCTTGCCTGGTGGCGGAGAGGGACCTGTTTTGCGGTAGCAGTTGGTTTACACAGGGCGGCGGCGGCGGCGGCAGAGCGCCTGCCATGCAGCGGTTAGGCAACCCGGTGAGCACCGGTGCGCTCCGGGCCAGAGGTGTGCCTACCTCCCAGGCGGCGGGTCCGGAGCAGGAGGGGCGGATCCAGGATCGGCTTGAGGGGGGGGGGGCAATGTCTGCAGCAGCGCGGCTCATAGGGCCTTACGAGCGCAGTACTGGTGGCAGTCATGCAGGCGCACGCGGTCAATTGAATTACAACGCGGATTACGCCGCTCTCATCTCTCTCTCTCTCTCTCTCTCTCTCTCTCTCTCTCTCTCTCTCTCTCTCTCTCTCTCTCTCTCTGGCCCCCTCCTCCATCAGAAGTGGGCGTCGTCGTCGTACTCTGTCTGCCTCTATGACCAGACTTAATGAGGGGGGCGTACGTGGGGCTGACCCCTTGGAGTGGTTTCTATATGCAATCCGAATTTTCCGAAAATTTTGAAATAAGAAAAATGATGCAGTTTTTCAAATTTCGTTTGGATTATAACATTTCGCGTCAGTGCTGACTGCACTTTGTTTGTCGGCCTGCGGTTTTGGTCTCTTCGTTTCGATGTACTTTCGCATTCCAGGATCCCTCGTCAGGGCTGCCGCGGGGCTCTCGGGTCTCGGTCCCCCCCGAGGCGGTGTTGTTATTGTCCCGGGACCCCGGCGGGGCGCTCCGCTGCTGGCTCCTCTGGCTCCGCGTGGCGCCCGAGGGTCGCGCCAGCCTGGCACCACTGGCCTACATCGAGCCGAAGGGTGCGGTGGCGTAGCGTGGCGTGGCGCCAGCCGCCGCCGCCGCCGCCGCCACCACCACTCCCACCCCGACTCCAGCGGGCGACGCGATGCGGAGGCATGTACACGGCCGTCGGGGGGCAGCCCGCCGTCGTGGACGCGCCCCGGCCCCCGGCTCGTGCGCCATCGGCAGCAGGGGTGGGTTGGGGAGGGGGAGGCGTCGGCGGCGTCGGCCGAAGGGGTGGCGGTCGGCAATGCCCCCCGCCCTCCCCGCTCTGGCGCCACGCTACCCCCCGCGCCCCCTGCGCCCGTCTGCCCTCCCCGCCGGCGCCACGGCGGAGGGAGGACGGGGCCGGACGGGGTGAGGGGAGGAGGGAGTCGTGCCGGAGGATATGAGACGAGAGGTCGCGGATCAGGGCGAATCCCGCGAACATCGGCACCGAGCACAGAGTTTAGGTATCGGAGACATTGCGTCTCTGAGGTGCGGCTCTGCGAAGCTTTTGACTTCGCACCGCAAGATTCGGTGACCGAATTTTCGGATGAGCCAACGTTAACTTAAAATTACACTTCAACTTGCGAAGCCCAATAGAAATAGACGGTACGCAAACACCCAGTGCACGGTTATCCTGTCGTGTTCGTAGTTACACAGAGACAATATCGCCTTTTGCTAAATACCGCTCTGGCGGCACAAGCCGGTTGTCCCTTCATGATCGGACATAGCCCCCGGCAGGTCAGTGGGGAACGACACTCCACACCGCCCACGGGGTCGGGAAGGTTTTATTCCCTGGCACAACCCCTCCCGTCCCTACAGTGGACAGAGAAATCGCCCAGACATATGATGGTCCGGTCAGACGATATCAGCAGCGCGCAAAGCGCGCAGCAGTTGCACGGTGGCGCCATCTGGGGGCTCCGGGCCGAACTAACCCTGAGGTTCGGTGCAGTTCGGTGTCGAGGTAGTCGTGTAAGACCAACAGAAACGCGCAGCGCGAGAAGTCGGCTGCCAGTTGCACGGTGGCGCCCTCTGGTGGCGGCCAGCGGTACAACTCAGTTACAAGTGCGTCGACTCGTCGATTTCTCATACGTGGAGAGCCTGTTCATTAGCCTCGCCACAGGGTGTGTCCGCAAGGCAAATAGCAGAAAGCTCTGCCGAAAGTGGAAAGGAAAAACATAAGTGGGACAGGGAGTAGGAAATGAATGAAAATAATAACCAAAGATAGTTGATCAAAATGGCAAATACCGGAGTTTTGCCCTTCGTTAGAGGGGTGGACTTTTCTCTGAACGATTTCAGTGTAGGTATATTTTTCTTGTTCACCATTGACGCGTTCCTAGGAATTTACTTTGGGATACATCGATGCTGTCAGTACTAAAGACTCGAATTTCTGTTGGTTATGAATCATCTTCACCTGTTAACACTTAAAAGAAATTCATTGAAACTAGTAGTATTACACTTCTCTCCCTTCTAACGTAGCATTATAAGTGTTTGAAAGCCTTCGTTTTTATAAAATGTTGTGTTTTCCTTGTAAAAACCTGTTAGCATTGACTATCCCCAAACTTTTTCTGAGTCCTCATATTCATTTTTTTTCCAGGATGGCCGGTTTCCACGGTCCATTCGTCTTATGACTGGAGTTCAGTGGCTGAAACTTGACAATGTCAGTCTTACTCAAATCCCAGAGGAAATGGGAAACCTCATGAAACTGGTAGGTGTATAGCTGTCAAGCCCTTGATAGTTTGGTCGCAAATTAAAACCTGACATTATTACTTTCTTGTTTTTCAGGAGCATTTGTCTCTGAAGCGTAACTGCTTGGAAAGGTTGTATGGTGAGCTGCCAGAGCTCTCATGTTTGCGGTCTCTGAATTTACGACACAATAAACTAAAGAGCTCAGGTATTCCTGCTGAACTCTTTCGTTTGGAAGAATTGAGCACATTAGACCTTAGTCACAATAATCTAAAGGAAGTTCCAGAGGGGCTAGATCGTGCTCGGTCCCTTCTTGTCCTGAATCTCAGTCACAATGTGTAAGTGCCCTTAATTGTGAGACATGACTGATATGAACTGGTTCAGAATATGTTGGTTAATGTGCAATGCTTGTTAGATACTCTATCTTACTCGTGTTCTCCTTTCTCTTTAGCATTGAGCAAATACCAAACACGCTCTTCATGCATCTGACTGATCTTCTGCACCTTGACTTAAGCTACAATCAACTGGAAACGCTCCCTCCACAGACTAGAAGGCTAGCTAATTTACAAACACTTGTCTTAAATCACAACCCTATGGGTCATTTTCAGCTTAGGTAAGCTTTAAAACAGTATCTTCTGTGATTAATGATTATGTGAACATGTAATACTGTGAACAATTTTTTCATTGCAGACAACTACCATCTCTGACAGCCCTTCACACACTTCATATGCGTAGCACAATGAGAACTCTGCAAAATATGCCTAGTAGCCTTGAGAGTCTTACGAGCCTCTCTGATGTGGATCTTTCCATGAATGGGCTTCCACGTGTTCCAGAGGCATTATATTCCTTACCAAACTTAAAGAGGTTGAACCTCAGTTCAAACAATGTCACTGAGCTTTCCTCTGCTGTCGGTCTGTTCTTGTTTTCCTACTACCAAATGTGATGAGGCGCCTGTCATATTGCTCTGATAACATTAATTGTTTGCTTTGTTTTAGAAATGTGGTCAAACTTGGAAGTGTTAAATCTCTGTGACAATCAGCTTACTGCACTTCCAGCATCACTTTGTAAACTAGCTGCACTAAGAAGACTTTACCTAAATGATAACAAATTAGATTTCGAGGGTATTCCATCTGGAGTTGGAAAGCTGGGAAGTTTAGAAGTGTTTTCTGCATCCAACAATCAGCTAGAAATGATACCTGAGGGTTTATGCCGGTGAGCTGACATCCTCTACTTGTACTGTTCTTCAGTGCTGAATGAAAGATTGTATTCAGTATCTGATTATAATTTTCAGATGTGGATCCCTTAAAAAACTCATTTTGAGTGGGAATCGGCTAATAACACTACCAGATGCAATTCACCTAGCTGAGCTAGAAACTTTAGATCTTCGAAACAACCCTGACTTAGTTATGCCTCCCAAACCTACTGAAGCACGACGGGGTGCAGGCATTGAATTTTACAATATTGACTTTTCTCTTCAGACCCAACTTAGACTAGCTGGTGCAAGTGCGCCAAACCCTGCACCTGCCACTAGTAAGTATGATATGAATGTTAAATGTTATACACAATACTGTGAGGTTCACATTTTTATTTTATTATTTTCCACAAGACACAAGTAAAGACCCCATTGCTCGGAAATTGCGATTGCGGAGGGGCAGACGGGACCAAGAAGAGGCAGACCAAGATCAGGCCAAAATTCTGAAGGTATGAAGTGCCTGTGTTTATCTGTTCATGTTATGTTTTGTAGAACACAAAAATATGATTGATTCGGGAACAATGTCTCAAATTTTTTTTTTAGGGCATGAAAGATGTTGCTAAGGAGAAAAATCGAAGAACATTGGAGGAAGTTAAAGCAGAATCATTAAAGTATGCTCACTTTTTTATTATCCCCATAAGGATGCAATTATTTTGCATCTTAAAATGTTCTGAAATGCTCCAAATATTTATTTAACGTAAAAGAAGTTTCCTTCTTTTTGTGTAAATATGATCCTCATTTTCAGGCCAAAGAGGTGGGACGAATCACTGGAGAAACCCCCATTAGATTATTCTGAGTTCTTTGATGAAGATGCAGGCCAGGTTCCTGGCATGTCTGTTTGGGAAATTGAAAATTTCCTTCCCAATCAGGTAAGAATATGCCCATCTTTTTGTCTTGAGAACTTACAATTTTAATCGTTTAATTCGGTTCCATTCAATATTTGAATACTGTGTTGCTAGGCTTTTTTAACTTTTAGTAAAAGGAAAAAAGGAAGTTGCTTAACATTTCCTTATTTTATCACATGGTATATGTGGGAATTGTGTTTCTTACATATTACTGCTAGACACTGATAACCCCTATATCTCAAATTTTCTTTAACTTCTGTATTGTGGCGCTTAGATTTATCCTCCTCGATTCTCGGACCAAGTTTTTGAAACAGGTGGTAAGGATGCTGAAGATATGATGGTAAGGGTGGTACAAAGATTGGCAGGTATGCCGGAGCATGGGCACGGAGCTATACCTTATAGCAATAATAGAACAGTTATTCTAACTGTTGTTTTTAACTGGAATTATGTTAAAAATAAGAAATTAGATAAATCTGTTAGGCTGCTTTGTCCACACCATTTTCCTTTAGAGTGCAAGCTACAAAGGTAGTCAGAGTGAAATTGTGAATATAGGATAGAAACTAGACAGGGCTAAGTCCTCTTTTCTTAGCAGGACACAATAAAATACACGACAGCATGTCATTTTTAGCAGTGCTTGCAATGAGGTAACAAGGGAAACTTTCTCCTCTCTATGCTTTAATCATCCTTAATTAGGAGGCAGTTTATCAACAGAAATGCCCTGCTGCTGGCATGCCATATGTTTCCTTTGATGATGAGTTCTTGTGCGTTCGTGGAGTGTAGCATTTTCATACTGCTGTTCTTTTTTTGCATTCTTCCCTTGGATTCTCTGTTGGCTATAATTCCATTAGCATTTGCATGTTTTATGTCTAACAGGGGTCAAATCCTTCTTTTATTTTCCTCTACATGATTTTATTTAGCTTTACCCAAAAAACGGCTTATATAAGTTACTTCATCTAAAATCTTTGTGAACTGAGGAGAACATATGCCTTTCTGAAATCAGTTATATGTTCTGTTTTCAAGTTGCTATGTAAAATATGTAAAGGAAAAAGAAAGTTTGCTCTGGATCCCTGATTCCTGTGCAAGGGAGTTTTAGTGGATTATGTGATCTCCTTTTCCCTGATAATTTTCAATTTGATTCAGCCGTGTTTTCTAGTGACATGTCAAATGAAATTTCTTAGGTGTCAAGATCCTATTAATACTTGTGTGAACTGGTTAATTACTATGCTTACTGTTTCTCTTCTTAACTCAGGTTGAAGAGGTCGCTCATGGCAAATTCTACGAGGGTGACTGTTATATTGTGTTGAAAACCAGTGTAGATGATAATGGTCAACTGTCCTGGCAAATCTACTTTTGGATTGGAGATAAGGCAACAGTACGTGGCTATTTCAATAATTTTTCACTTAATTGGAAATGATGTATGATATTTCAATTTTGCTATTCTTGTATTACAGCTTGACAAAAGAGCTTGTGCAGCTATACATGCTGTGAACCTGCGTAACTACCTTGGTGCTCAGTGCCGAACAATTCGAGAAGAGCAAGGAGATGAATCAGAAGATTTCTTAGCTTTGTTTGATTGCGATATTGCTTACATAGAAGGTGGCCGTACATGTAGTGGATTTTACACTGTAGAGGACACAGTCCATGTAAAGAGGTTATATCGGGTGCATGCAGCAGCCAGTCATGGTATTCATCTGGAGCCTGTTGCTGTGTTGTGCTCTTCTCTGGATCCCCGTTATGTTTTTGTTTTGGATTGTGGTCTGAAGATCTACCTTTGGTATGGACCTCCAGCCAAGAATATTTTCAAAAGTAAAGCAAGGTAAGTATTTTAAAAATATGTTGCTGAGTTCAAGTGCCTGATACTCAATCAGATGCACTTTAACAAATATTCTGCTATTGTTTCAGACTTTTTGCTGAGAAAATGAACAAATCAGAGCGCAAAAACAAATCTGAAATATTGACTCAGCTTGAAGGCTCTGAAGACAGTGAGTTTTGGGTGGCTATGGGGTTGGAAAATGGGGAACCTCCAGTAGATCCCATCATTGAACATGTTGATCCAAATTTTACCCCCATGCCCCCAAGACTGTACCAAGTTCAGCTTGGAATGGGTTATTTAGAATTACCCCAGGTAGAAGTACCCCACAATAAACTGGAGCACACACTCCTGCAAAGCCGCAATGTTTATATCTTGGATTGCTTCTTAGATGTTTTTGTTTGGTATGCTTCATTGAGTTTATGAATGTACTTGTGGTATGTAACTGGAGCAGTCACGTCTTACCTATTCTATGTGCTCTTCGTCAGGTTTGGGAAAAAATCAACTCGTCTTGTAAGAGCAGCTGCTGTTAAGTTGTCTCAAGAACTGTTTGCCATGCTTGAGCGTCCAGCTCACGCGTGGGTCACGAGGGTGCAGGAAGGAACAGAGATCCAGTTGTTCAAATCTAAATTCTCTGGTTGGGATGAAGTAATAGCTGTTGACTTCACCCGCACAGCAGAATCAGTTGCCAAGACTGGTGCTGACCTGACAAAGTGGGCAAGGCAACAAGAAACAAAGGTAATTCTCTCTCCCTTTCTGTGTTTGAGAGCTACTGTCATTCATAATTTCTCACCAATCAAACCTTTTTACAGGCGGACCTGGCTGCATTGTTTACTCCAAGGCAGCCTCCCATGCCTGCCACAGAAGCCCAACAACTTATGGAGGAATGGAATGAAGATTTGGAGGCTATGGAGGCATTTGTTTTGGAGGGGAAGAAGTTTGTACGATTACCTGAAGAAGAACTAGGTACAATTATCTACTAGAATTAGAACACATTTAATTGTTCTGTTGAAAACAATATTGTTGATTGATTAATTACCTGCTCCTCTCAGGTCATTTCTATAGCAAAGATTGCTATGTTTTTCTTTGCCGTTACTGGGTTCCTTTGGAATCACCTGATGAGGATGGCAATGAAGGAAATGAAAATGAAGAAAGAGAAAGGCCTCCTCTCGAGGATGACTATCAATGTGTTGTCTATTTCTGGCAAGGCAGGGATGCCGGTAACATGGGTTGGCTCACATTTACATTCAGGTATTGACAGCCTCTACAGCTTGTTTTTTTCTGAATCTATATTTGTTGTTTGTTGTTATGTGGTCGGTCTTGATGTACTTGTTACAGCCTTCAGAAGAAGTTCAAATCATTGTTTGGAGATAAGCTAGAAGTTGTTCGTACTCATCAGCAGCAAGAAAACTTAAAGTTTATGGCCCATTTTAAAAGAAAATTTATCATTCATGTTGGCCGTCGCAAGGAGAAGAAGCCAGCTGATGAAGCTGCACCAGTAGAGTTCTATCAGTTACGCTCCAATGGATCTGCCTTGTACACACGACTTGTTCAGGTCAAACCAGATGCTACCACTTTGAACTCTGCATTTTGGTAAGGGACTACACGTGTAAACTACCACTATTAATGTTAATGAAATGGTTTTAAAAATATTGTAATTTGACATTTTAGCTACATTTTGAAAGTGCCACTAGACAAGGAAGCTGAATCTAGCATTATATATGTGTGGCTAGGATCGAAAGCCGATCCAGATGAACTACGCTTGGTAGAGGAAATTGCAGAAGAAATGTTTAACAATGTGAGTTTTAAAAATAAAAGTGCAGTGAAATCTCAAATTTTTAAAGTTCTTTTTTTCAAGATCTTGTGACTTTTTTTGCTTTTAGCCATGGATTAGTCTCCAATATATAAATGAAGGAGAGGAGCCAGATAATTTCTTTTGGGTTGGACTTGGTGGTAAGAAACCCCATGATGTTGATGCAGAGTTCATGAAATATACGAGGCTCTTCCGTTGCTCCAACGAGAAGGGCTATTTCACTGTGTCAGAAAAGTGTTCCGATTTCTGCCAGGTTTGTTAAATAATCTGTAACCTTGGATGAAAATGTAAATGATTGAGTATTAGTGGTTTGGGCTAATAGTGACTCTTTCCTTTCAGGATGATTTAGCAGATGATGACATAATGATTTTAGATAATGGTGAACAAGTTTTCCTCTGGATGGGAGCCCGCTGCAGTGAGGTTGAAATCAAACTAGCCTACAAATCAGCTCAGGTAAGACCCCCCCCCCCCCCCCCCCCCAAACAAAAAATTTTTTTTAAAAAATCAGGAGTTTTGCCTGTTCTTTAATTATAATTTTTTGTCAAACTAGGTTTATATTCAGCACATGCGTGTGAAGCAGCCAGAACGTCCTCGGAAATTATTCCTTACCTTGAAAAATAAGGAATCGCGCAGATTTACCAAGTGCTTTCATGGTTGGGGGGCACACAAGAAGCCTCCTGAATAGTTTAACCCAACTATTTATTGTTTGCTTTTATCCTCCTGTAATATGTGATATAAAATTCGTGGGAATTCAGAAGTCAATGATTTGGACTGAAAACATACTCTAACCCTTAATTAATCGTGTAGAAAATTTTACTTGATCTATAAGTTTTCTTTCCTAATATGAATTATTCTGTTTGCATTTTATTTATAATTGTGTATTAAAAATAGGCTATGTGCAATATTTTTTTAAAAAATGATTGCTCTTGGCTCAAATCTTAAAAATTTATGTAAAGTGTTGATTTCACCATTTCAGTATTTATACATGTAAAGATCTCTCCAAAGAAATGTGCCGATGTAATTGTTGCAGAACTTTTTATTTTATTTTATAAAACAAAAATGAAGTTTTAAAGAGGGTTGGATGTATTTGTAATGAAGGATCAACATGTTGGCGCCTGTATTATTACGCTAGTGATATGTGATAACTGCGTGCAAGACAGATAGACAAGAAAATTCTTCCTCATTGTGTGTGACCATACAGTAAAATGACTAGTCTGGCGTCTGTTTGATGTGTCATAACTTAAATAATCAAATAGTATTCTTGTTGTTATTGAACTAATATATTGTGGATATTCAGTAATGCTGTTATGCCATGCCGTACATTTTGGGACAGTCTGAGAACTTCCTCTAATCCAATCCCCGAAGGCATGCAATGCTAGTACTAGTACTAGTGCCCGTGCTCATTGGTGAATGTGGCATAGCAGTGTGCCTTTAATATGGCTTCTGACCGTCTGGTTGGAGTTACTAATCGTGAAATATGTTTTTTGTTTCTTTTTCGACTGCCTTTCTTCATTTTGTACTTAGTGCAGCCTGGAGGTGAAAGTGAGCCAACAGTTACTATCTCTATTGGATCGTGTCATTCAGGACCTGTTCAAGAACTGAATTACGAGTATCTTATCATAACTGTCGAATATTTATATTGTAATGTCATTAAAGATTTGGAGATACATCGACCACGAACCCCTTTTTCCCCCATCTGCCTAGCCGTACGTTCCCGCACCTCTTTCGAGCCTCAGTACCGAACTTTCACACACTAACGAAATTACCCCGTCATTCCGAAATGTACCCCGGTACTCAAGAAACACCCTCCGGAGACACGAGGTGAGTGCCTACGCGACGCGCCTTCAGTCGCGCCCGACGCCATCGCAGGCAGTGGGACCCTGAGCATGTGATTCTGGCGTCGGAGCGAGCACCCCGCGCGAGCTAACCACCGCCGGTGACGTGCAGCGCCATCTCCCGAGACTCTTCTCTATTACACCCCCCCCCCTCCCCGCTTCCCCCCCTCAACGCCTGAGGGGGGAGGCGGGGAGGGGTGGGGGTGTAATAGAGAAAAGTCTCGGGAGATGGCGCTGCACGTCACCGGCGGTGGTTAGCTCGCGCGGGGTGCTCGCTCCGACGCCAGAATGACATGGCGAGAGAAGTCACGCTCAAGCACGATGCCTTAGCGCGTCGCGTCATTCATGACGGCGCTCGTGCGTGGCTCGTACTGTGCGCATGAACATTCCCGGCTGGTGTTGGTACGCTCTCGACGTGTGGCGATGGATCTTAGCCGTAATACGCCCAGCGCAAGTCCGTAAAATGACACAGCGGCCAACGAACGGGCCCTGTGCAGTCGCCTCAGGTAGCCGAGCAGGCTCCTTCGAAAGTTTACGGTAGCGGCCTATATCCGCTTTTACCAGATCTTTTCCCTACTCCTCCCCTTATGTAGCGAGGCGCCTTTTAATTGTGTAGATACTAATAATGGGATTTTCCAGAGATATTAAAAAAAAAAACTTCCATTAAGAGTTAACATACAGGTACAGTCCTAATATTTATTGGATGTCGGTAAATACATGAATCACAATGAAGATTTGTAAGAAAAGCACATAAGCTTGCACATGATAAATTATAATAAGTGATAAAATTGCGAGTGATAAAATTTCCAGTTCTATGATGCAGCTGCTTCCAGTTCAGTTGCCGGAGTTTCAGGCTCCTCATCATTGTAGATATTTTCAGCCATTTGCCAAACCTGCAAGAAAAGAATGAAGGTTAGGTGAAATAGCCACATAAAATTAAGGCTCACACTTAATACTCAATATTACCTGCATGATATTATCCTCAGACACAGAGCATATAACCCAAGGTTCATTAGGGTTCCACGAAAAGTCAGAAATTTTGGCTGTGTGCCCACCATGGATGAACTGAAAATGCACAAAATTAGATGGAGCAATGCCTACACTACAATAGAAATGGCTGGAAAAATATCAAAACTAAATGCCATACATAATTAGTTCGATACAAAGATAAAAGCATAAATACTGACCAACAATTCAGGGGGTCCGTCTTCGGCATCTTCACTCGACTGTTCCTCTCCGATTTTGCTGAGATCCCACACATGAAGCCTCCGGTCTGTGCCACTCGATGCTAGGATTGTTTCGTTATGGGGAGACCATTGAACCTAAGGACAGATTTTTCAATTAATACTTTTCCCTATCTTTATCATTTCAGAGATAAATTGACCACAGCGACCGCAGAAGCCAAGTACCTGGAAGATTTCATCCTTGTGCGATTCAAATGAATGCAGCTTTAACTTCAAGTTCCTGAGATCCCACAGTGCAACAGTCTAAAAAATTAATGGAAAAGAAAAGATAAGAATTAAAATTTAACTAAGTTGGGTGCAAGCGCACATGTTACACCAAACATCTGGTGAGAAATTCTTACTTTGTCTGCACTTCCTGTAGCCAGGATGAATTCTGAATATGGGTTGAAAGAGAGACAATTGACTTCAGCGGTATGGGCATCTACTGTGTGGGATGGCTTGCTGGTATTATTGGAACGTGTATCCCAGATCATTAGTTTCTGATCATCAGCAACAGACCCAAACAGGGACTCATGGAGCAAATGCCAAGCCACGTCCTGGATACACAAAGGAAAGTTATGAAACTCTGGATATGTTACTTGGAACCACTGATAATCAAAACTTCACCATACCTCAACTACTGCAGTGTGACCGGTAAAAATTGTCTTTGCATCAATGATACGATTTTCCTTGGGTGTGGCATTAATATCCCACAAACAGATGGTGTGGTCATCAGAGGCTGATAGCAAGTAGCCATTGAGATTTGGGTTCCACGATAAACCATAGCCTTCCTTTTGGTGACCTCTCAGCCTAGTACACACAAAGTCAGAATGACAGAAGCTTCTAATGAACCATGTGTACCAAATGGATACAAGAAAGCCTCACTTACCTCAAGTCTGGGTGGCACTCTCCATTAGGATCAGGTTTAGACGGGTGTTTGGTGTAATCGAACACCAGGACATCACTCGACGGAGTTTTAGTGGCAATGACACAAGGATTTTGGGGCATGTAACGCGCTCTATTCACTTCACCTTCATGGTTAATTTTAATTTCAATCTCTATTTTTCCACTGATGGAGCCAAAACCACCGAATTCTACATGAACATAGAGTTTAGTATTAACATGAGTAAAGATTAAGAATATAATTATGATAAATAAAAATTATAATTACCTCCTTTCTCATTGTCATAGTGAGATGCATCAAACTGAGCATCTTCATTGGGCAATTGAACGCTGGCAATAAGGAGATGGTTCTGCTCATCTGATGTGTGCGTGCCCAAGATGAGTCGGTGCACTGAATAATCCTTCCCTTCTGGCCTTGTGACATCGGGAAGCCACTGTGCAGTTAATGACGGCCATTCTAGTGCATGTGTCATAACCAGATCATACAAGAAGGGAGTATTCTTCTTCCAGATTTTATATTCTTCATTGATGACTCTTTCCTCGACTGCATCATCAAATCCCTCTGAAAAACATAAAACAGATATGCGATATGAAAGGGTTAAAAGATTAAATTGTAGCCAGTATTGATGAGCTTCACCAACTTAACATTGGGAAGGAACACAGCCTAACGATAAACAGAACGAATCAGACTAAAATTCAACTGGTTCTCAGTCGCGTTGACATCGCATACAAATGAGAAGACGACACCACCGGAAGGAAAGTTCGATACGAATTGAATGCTCAGAGCGACACAAGGTGAGGTTATGTGGAAATTTTGACGGACGACCGCAAAAGAAAAAACAATGCAAGTAGCGGAAGAGAGAAACTACGCTCGAATTGCGAAGACGATGGAGCGTAAAAGGAATAGCACGAACGTTTCGAACCCAAACCCGTAGGAGGAAGCAAGGTCATGATTTTATGATACGGGCGCCGTCTGTCAACACTTGCTCAGGCCATTTGAATCTAGCCATATGAACAAATACGCCCCAGCGGGTGGAAGCAAAGCGCATTGTTCAAAAGCGAAAATAGGGGTACTGGCGTACTAGGTAAGAAACGTCACCAGGGTATCGACCGTTAAAGCAGATCACAAATTACGCGCTTAAAATCCAGCGCCAGCACCTAGCCGGCGTCGAGCCAGAGCGTCACAACAGGAGCGTCGGAAAAAAAGAACGGATTTGCCAAGACATTACCTCCGTCCTTCTCCGTCATTTTGCGTGAGGATGCCACCGAAAAGCCTTCTGGTGCAAAAGGGGTGAAATATCGCCGCTAAGGACGATCAGGAGGCCCAAACAATAAACAATAAGACTGATCCCGGCATGCACAACCTCACAAGAGAATGCGCTCCAAACTGATGGGAGACACTCGGGGCGCATGCGCAAATGGCGCCACCTTTAGCACTCCCGCCAAGTTCCAGACACAGCCTAGTTGACGCCGTCTTCCCTTTAAAGCTTAATGCCAATCAAGGATCTCAAGGAAGTTTGACAGAAATGCGTAGATTCTGAGGAAGAGAACGAAATTGTTTTGTAGGAAGCATAATTTTGGTTTTAGTGTGCTTTCTCTCGGTGCAGCCGTGGTTTGCTGGTAACTCACTAGCCATTAAAATTGGCAAGAAGAAGAGGAAAAAGAAGTAGCAGAAAACTTAGAAGAGTTAAAATATAAAAGTGTCTGCTCCTATTTATGTCAATATATCTTTTTGATCATGTATGGAGTTGTGTGCATCGTTGAAGTTTCACACAAGTTTTTGATAACACTAGCTCATGTGCTGTAACTTGACACTGTAATTTTATCTGAAAAACTCCCACGGGGACGAAGAAAATGGAGGCTTCCACTCCACACACCTTCTGTCAAACACACAAACAGTGACAGTGTTCTGACGATCTTTTCGCTTAAACTCTTCCTTTTCTTTGTATGGTCTTCAACACGCACTTAGCCAATTTGTAAGTAATGTTTTGGTTGTAAGTGGAAACAATTAAACTAGTTCTGCACTTCTTTTAATGTGACCATTCCTATGTTGAGTGTGGTCCATACATGATTCATGCTGATATGATAAACTTTTTAAGTAAAATTTGTTGTTGACACAGATTTATTCAAGATGCTGCCTGGATTCATGATGAAACTTTTGTCTCAACACCGTGTTTTGTATTGCTATCTTATCTTGAGTGTCTGGATATTTCTTATGGTGGGAGGTAGGTGTTAAATTTGTTTGACCAATTTTGAAGCATTTTATGTAATTGCAACTTTTGTTGTAAGTTACCAAAAAAAAGAAAAAATGTAATTTATCGATTTCCACCTTTCCTTGGCAGGAATGTACAAATACATTGGGACTGAAGACGGAGCACAAGGCTATAAGCATTCGTCGAATGACATATTTGTAAGGGGCTTCCCTAAGGATCTTAAACCTGAGATTAAAGGACGGCGTATATACCGCCTGTGTAATCCTCCAGAAGATATCAATCTAGGCAGTGAAGGTATGAAGATGCTCATAGCAGTACTATACACAGGGAAGCATTCAATAAAATAAGATTTCATTTTTGTGTTCCAGGCCAAGTGGATGAAAACTACACTCTTGTTGGGGCTGTTGTGTTTTTACGACATGGAGACCGTGGACCGCTTATGCATGTTCGCAATATTAGCAATGTCAACTGTGCAGGAGATTTACTTAGCCCAGATATTACAAATGGTGACTGGGATGCTGGCTATGCAGCTTATGAAGCATTTCTTCAGAATGCATCAATAGCTGCTGGACTAGGTGGAGGAGGAGGGGGAGGAACTGATAAACTGAGCAGCAATTTCTTGTGGCAATTGCTTGGACCCTTCCATGCCTTCCCTTTGGTACCCCCAAGCAGTGGAGAATGCAGTTTGGGTCAGCTTACACCTGTGGGAGTTACCCAACTCCTTAGGTATGCTTTGATCATGCATACCAATTCTAACTGTTTTTTGTCATTTGAAATAATATTGGCCCTGGAATATGTATTTCAATGGCTTCTTATCTCGAGTAATTTTTCTTTTCTTATTGTTATCAGGACTGGCCACATCCTTAAAGCTGCCTACGCTGAGAAATTAGGCATTGGTAAAGGATCTTTGACTGCTGAGGATGTTGTTGTGTACAGTACACATTACAGACGCACATTTCAAAGTGCTCTTGCATTCTTGTACAGTTTTCTTTCTCTTGAAGACTTGCACAAAGTAATAAAAAATTCCTACACTTTTTTTTTTCTTTTTTTTTTTGTTCTCAGGGTACTAGTACCTTTCTGGTATTGACCATGTTGCAATTCTTCATCCCAAACAGGTTACATTGCGTCCCAGTCAGAGCTTGGCTTTCTGCTTCAGTGACTGTGCATGTCCTGCTGCTGAAAAATACCGCCATCAAGTTAGTGTGGAGGCTGCAGAGCACTTTAGATCTCACCCAGCTGTAATGAAACTGGTGCGATCTGCTGCCTCCATTGTGTATGAATCACCCGATAAAACACTATTATCTGATCCACATGCTTTGAGGGATGCCTTACTGGCTTATGTTTGCCATGGTGCTCCTTTGCCTTGCATTGATGTGGGACTTCTGAATAAAGTAAGTTACATATTATTTATTCTATCATTACATGAAATATATACAAAACCTTGAGTTAAAACTGGTTTTTGAACTTTTAGGAGGTTTGTGTTCGCCCTGAGCAAGTAACAAGTTTATTTGCATACACTGAATGGGAAGAGCGTCTTTATGTAAAGAGTCAGAGTTTGAAGCGATCTTGTTTGCTACGAGCATATGGCTTGCTACGCAGCGTTGTGGGCTACCTTTTAAAGATGGTATCTGAGGGTAAACCTCGTATTGTTATATATTCAGGACATGATAAAACATTGCAGTACCTCACAGGTGCTTTAGGTATTATTGCTGAAACTGCTGCACCACACTATGCTTCAAGACTTGTCCTGGAGGTGTGTAAATTGAAGATTCATTTTATCGCACTTATAACATTGACTTCCAGTTCATAAAAATTCTAATTCATGAATTTGTCTATCCAGGTCTACCGCAACCGAAATACTGAGCAGGTATCTACAGGAGAACCAACTGGGTCTTCTCAGCATGAAGAGGGGCCAGCTGCCAAAGATTATTTCTTCAGATTAGTTTTTAACGGCAGAGATCTTACCAATCATGTTGTTTGCTGTCGACGTGGTGGTTCAACTGTTGTGAATCCCCATTCTCATCATAGTGCCCATACAGAGGATATTGATCCAGCACTCAACATTTCCTCGTCTTCTCATCGTAGGAATAATTCTTCTTATCTCTGCCCAATTGAATCTATTGTTCGATTTTTACATGATGATTATTTTGTTCCATTCAATGCATCTAATTTCAAAGATGCATGTACTAATCACCTGTAATAATTTGTCCCTGGGAGAAGATTTTATGTGCTCATTTTAAATTGAATTGAAAAGGATCAAAATGTGGATCCTAAGACTCAATATTTTAAGCGATGTAAAGTGAAAAAAATTATCAGGAGCGGTTTTATAGCTATATTATTTTTTGATTGATGTGGAATCTGATTTGTTGTTGCTGTATTCCCATGTGAATACCATAACAGTGTAAAGTTTACATTCGGGAACTGAGTATGTTCTCTTCTTGCTGTCTATAATTTCATTGATGGTTGTCACTAGAAATGATAACAAGTTAATTTTTAGAAATAGGACTAAACAATTGTTTATTGTACTGAGTATCATGCATATTGTCCAGTTTGTGTGACAAGTTTAAAAACATTGCTTTTTAAAAGTAAAGCAGTTTGTTTTGTTGATGGAAATGACTGCATGCCCTGCAGGTCACTTCAGTTTACTTTTTATTGGAGGCTGTGATATGATTTGTATACTGCCACTGCCGGTAATGGAAAGGGAGTTGCCTTGCATGCACTCATATTTTGGTTCTTGTTGGAAGCTATTTTCTTTGCTTCACTTATGTTCATATGATGATGGTCTAATATGACAAGTGTTTTAATGGTGCTATATAAAGATAGTGTATGGGGACAGTTTATAAACATATAAACTGTTTTCCCTACGCATGTAAGTATGTTGCACTCATCTGTTCTCAAACTCAAAGTGGCAAGTAACAATGAAAATTAAATCTAAATTTACTGTGCCAATAACATTATTTGTGATATTAGTTTGTTTTATTTGTCTGATCAGTTTTAGTTTGTCTCTGCATGACTTTGAGGCACAGTTGCATTTTTTTGTTTCCTCTTGAAAGAGTCATGCACATTCCTTAACCAAAGATTTAATTGTTGAAACTCACCCTCTAGTTGTTTCCCCCCTTTTATGTCTTAGATTTAGTTCAGATCTGAGGGGTCCAGAGTGTATTGTTATTTGTTCTATTCATATCTAATATTATGATGATTTATTGAGTGGATAATCCCAATCTTTTTTATTCATTGTTAGTAGATGTAATATTTATCATGGGATATTCAGCTAAACCGTCCAAGGATGCAATATCAGGTTTTTTTTTTAGTCGTAGCTTGTGATGCACGTTGTAATTCCCCACATAGGATTGAGCGAATGCTTTTACTGCTTTTTTTGGAAGATCAAAATGAGAATTAAAAATATACAATTAATTATAGGTGTGCTGTTAGATGGAGAAAAGTCACAATGAAAGGTAACTTTCCTTGGAAGAAAAGAACAAAATATGCCTCTCTCCTAAGTAAAATTGTTTATGCTTATTTCCTGGAGTCATGCTGGAGCTGTGGCACATTCACCACCCTGTAGTGCATTCACTTTAGCCTAATTTTTAAGTTAGTTAATGCCATAGAGTGCTCTGGTGTCGTAAAATATACTCCAGTATCTGTAACTGCCTTGAACTAGTCATTAACATTTTAAACAAAATAGTAAGTTGTTTGGTTTTACCCTTATTACACCTGCTAATGGCCATGAGGTCGAATGTTACAAGACTGGCCGCATCTACAACTGGAAAATAATAAAACAACTAACAAAACTATCACTTAAATTACTGGTACTCTAGTTTGAGTAGAATTCAGGTGGGAGCGTAAGGGTATATATAAAGCACAATGTTAAACTTCACTATATCTTTATTCCAAAGGAGATAAAATCTTCAAAACTTGAACATATTATAAAGTACAGGTTTTATCTAAACACAACTAAGTGTGAAAACAAAGTTGGCACAACCGAATATTAATAACAAACAACTTAAAATATTATTGCTTGTACATATTGTTCAGACCGTTAATAAAAACATTTAATACATAGTAACTGTGAAGTTACACCAACAGACTTTGCATTATTGTCTTAAAAATAATTTTTGCACATACAGCTTCATTCACCTAAGACGTAACAGCACAGATAATAAGAGTGCACTGATGTGCTTGTGAAGAGCATCAGACATGAATCACAAAAAACAATGAGACATAAACAAAATTGGTAACTTCAGTCACATTTTGTGGTGTAGGGTGTTTTCAAAGAGAGTAAAATAGATTCTAAAATGAGACTAGAGCAATTTAACCAATTGGACTTCCGAACTCTGCAACTCTTAATCAGATAACACTTCCGTAGTCACCAGACTAAATGATAAAACAAGGCAGAATTGAGGTATTAAAATCTGCTTTTCTGCACACTTTGAACCACCTTGTGGCAAGAGCATAGCATGAATGTAATTTATTAATCATAAGGAGAAAAGAAATTGACCAAAAGAAAAAAAAAGAACATTTGAACAAAAGGTTTCACAACACAAATTAGAAAAACAAGAATAAGGAATGTTTGCTTCATAACCCTAGAATGCAACTAAAAAAATGGAAAACATTAAAACTAACATACGCAAAGTGTTATAAAGAAAAAAAACTGTCCAAAATATGTCTAACTAAAAAACTAACAATCCTGTCCTGATCCTAGCTGAAAGGTAAATGCCATATTTGGAGGTGATGATAGCGAGCAGTTGAAGTCAGTTATGAGAACTGCTTATACATTTGGTTGAGTTGTTCCATGAATATGAAAGTGAGGACCGTGTGGGGTCCAAGGCGAGCATAGTAGGGCGTGAAACCCTTCCAGAGTGCCAACACTCCTTCATGACGTACAACTTTTCCCAAAACATCAGCTGTCCCCTTAAACTGCGGTTTGCCATCAACAACTTTCATATTCTGAATTCTGAAACAGAAAAAAAAAAAGTGAAGAAGCATCAACAGTCCACTGTAAGATCACAATTTCTAAAATTTTACTTGAACACTTTTTTGGAGTGCAACTATGTACCTGGTTTTGGCAATATCTAGTGGCATAGAAGCAATGGTGGTGGCAAGTCCTGATATCATGCTGGCACAGAAGTGGAGTTTGATGTTTTCTTCAAAATATCCTGTTGAAATTTCACGATAACAGTTGACAGGCAATTGAATAATGACAAAACATTGCTAGAACAATCAATAAGCAATGGTGCAACTATACCTGAACTCAGTAGTTGTTGTTTGGCTTGTTGGTATGTTGAAAGCTGCACAGCATTGACAACCATAGCACGACCCATAGTTGGTACAGCTCCTTTCCACAAGGATAAAATTCCCTCTTCCCTTGCAATTCGTAACAATGCAACAATGGCATTCCGATAATTACGGCGTTCAGCTGGAGGTAACCGTCCATCAGTAGTCATACGAATGAGAGTGAGATCAGCCGGGGTTCCAACAAATGCACCGACAGCACCAGCACACAATCCAATCAACACTTTCATTCCGAAGTTTGGTGGCACACCATCTTTCCTAAATTTAAAAAAGGAAAAAAGGTAAAGAGGACATTGCTAGAAAACTCAGATAGCACTTGTGTTAAAACTTACGAAGCTGCATCAGTTAAAGCATTGAAGACACCCAATCTTGCAGTGGTATATGTTGCTTGGCGTAGCAAACCAGCTGACAAACCAGAATATAGTGTAAATACTCCTTCGTTCTTCAGGATGGCCCCAGCAGCATGAAAACTGGTTTTGTATTCCTTCACTTTGCTGCCAATACCACTGACCTGCATCCGATTCTTCACTACATCCATTGGATGCACAAAGCAGGTGGCCAGCATTCTAATATGGAACGAGAGAAAAAGACAATCAAATGGTGTTTGTGGAAATACTATAAATGCACGACATTTTTGGGCACCGGTATTCAAATCTATTTCACATATGCACCCTGTTCCAAGAGCAAATGCAGGAATCCCAATTGGAATCACATGACTATAATATACATCATGAACAATAAGGCACAAGAGCAATGAGACATTCTTGGGGGATGGAACCGGGGATCACACAGAGCCAGAAGCCAAGATCACAATATCGAACATAACTGACATTGATATGAGATAATTTGCAAATATTTTTAAATCCCTTACCCTGCCGTGCCGCCAATGACGAACGGGACATATTTGGGGGCCACTTTCTTTTCAGTCATTTTCTCCGGAGCCTCTAAACTGTCTCTGAGAAGTAGCCGGACAGGGTGGCGGTCGGCGGCTTCAGGGTCACGGAGGGGACGTCGTCCAAAGTGTAGAATGGGCGGGTGACTGGCAAACAACTCGGGTACAACCACACCGCGTTGACACAACCAGACACAACCCGTCCGCTCGTTCGAGGAAAGAGAAGGGGGTTGGGTCCAGTTGGAAGCGAGCGAGACAGAAAGTAAACAGCAGACAGCTGTTCAAGTGCTGGGCGTGGATGCAACCGGAAGTAAAGCTTAAGATATGATTTCCGTCGCTGATGTCAGTTTTACAGGTTATACCGGTTGAGGGAAGTTTACTCAGATGTGAGAGCTTGTTCATCCTATTTTGTACTGATGATACGAAAAATATCGACTGGAGACCAGATTTTCTATTTCGCAGGGCTAAGTGGGGGGGGGGGGGGGCGGAATCTCTGCCAGCAAAATATGTGCAGGTTTCTCCAGTCTTCTGCAGGCATTCTCCAGCTGAGGATTGGAATTGGAAAAATAATACGACGAGCAAATGATGAAATATCTCCACGATTCTGTGCCAATTTATTTCGTATCACAGAGGGAATGTCCGAAGACGGGGGGGAGTGACGTGAGGAGAGAAGGGGGCGGGGTCGGGGGGGCGGGCCTTGAATCGATCTGGTCACGTGACGGTGCTCCCTGCACGCCCCTTGCCCCTTCCCTGCGCCGAGAAGTGCCAGCTCTGTGCTCTCAGCGGTCACAGCCCGTCCTTCCTTCTACTCGCCGTCACCCGCCCGAGGTGAGTGGTCACGTCTTCCTTGCCTTGTCCCGGGGTGTTTCTAGGTGTGACTTTGAACTAGTTAACATTGGCCTACTCTTTGCCGAGTTTGCCCTTGCCCTTATTGCCTGGGTCCTCGCGTTGACAGTGGCCGTGTCACGCGTAGTGCTGGGAGCTTTTCTTCTGGTTTACGGCCGGCCTGACATGTGCGCCACCGGTCGATTTTTGTCTAGGAAAGTGCGAAATGGGTTCGTCCGGGGGAGCTCTGTCAACCGCCGCGGCTGAATTCCAGCAAGTGCTTGGTTTTAAGTCAAAGCGCGCTGTGACGCGCGTCCATTCAACGTTTCGTAAGCCCTTTCGGCCCGTGACCTTGGCCTGTCCTTCCGTCCCAGTGAGAATGGAGAAGATGGCTAAGCTTTTCGGGGGTTTCGGGGCGCAGTGTAGGGCGTCGAGTGGGTTCAAGTGCGCACTGGACGGCTGAAGTGCTGGACTTGGGCGTGACAAGTGCGGCCGAACTGACACTGCCTGCGCCCTTGCTCTGGCCTCTTGGCGCGTCCCTGTGATAGGTGTCCTTGACATTGGTGGGACATTGTTAGGGACGTTCTTGTCACCCGTGAGAAACTAGAGGTGCAAGCAAGTTCGGGCCTGTCATCTGAGGTGGTAAAACGTTATCATTTGTTGTTTCAGAAACTAAATCACCATGTCCAAGATCGGAATTAACGGATTTGGCCGCATTGGCCGTCTGGTCCTCAGGGCTTCCATTGAGAAGGGGGCCCAGGTGAGTCAAGCGTACTTCTTGTCATGAATATTCTCCCTCGTTCATGGTCAGTTGTCAATTAAGGGTGATGTGTTTTTCAGGTTGTTGCCATCAATGACCCCTTCATTGGTGTGGACTACATGGTCTACCTTTTCAAGTATGACTCCACCCACGGTCGCTTCAAGGGTGAGGTGAAGGTTGACGGCAACTGCCTTGTTGTAAACGGTGAGTTGAACATCGGGAGCTTCTGGCTTGCCAGGACCGCTGTGTTCTCGTGCTACTTGACGTGTTATGCTGTTTGTCAACCCTTATTTCAGGCAACAAGATCCAGGTCTTCCAGGAGCGTGACCCCAAGGCCATCCCATGGGGCAAGGCTGGTGCCGAATACGTTGTTGAGTCCACCGGTGTCTTCACCACCATCGAGAAGGCTTCTGTGAGTAGTGGACTGTCACCTGTACAAAACGTGTCTACAGTGTTGCTTACTTTTATTTTTATTTTCAGGCTCACTTGGAGGGTGGTGCCAAGAAGGTCATCATCTCTGCCCCCAGCGCTGATGCCCCCATGTTTGTCTGCGGTGTCAACCTTGAGGCCTACCAGAGCTCCATGAACATTGTCTCCAATGCCTCTTGCACCACCAACTGCCTGGCTCCCCTCGCCAAGGTCATCCACGACAACTTTGAGATTGTTGAGGGTCTCATGACCACTGTCCACGCTACCACTGCCACCCAGAAGACTGTTGATGGTCCCTCTGGCAAGGTGAGTGAATGTTTCAGGTTTCACTTGCATTCTAAATGGTACCCCTGATGCACTAATTTAAATCTTCTCTCCAGCTGTGGCGTGATGGCCGTGGTGCTGCCCAGAACATCATTCCCGCTGCCACTGGTGCCGCCAAGGCTGTCGGCAAGGTCATTCCAGCCCTGAACGGCAAACTCACCGGCATGGCTTTCCGTGTGCCTGTTGCCAACGTCTCCGTCGTTGATCTCACTGTCAGGTGTGTTATCCTCTCGCTTATCTGTGTGGAGGCTCAAGGATCCAATCAGTCAAGATTATCAATCTTATCTTGAATTTGCAACAGATTTATTGTGTCCTCATTACCCTTGAATGGGCCTGTTGTATAACTTAAATTGTTTCTCCAGGTTGGGCAAGGGTGCCAGCTACGACGACATCAAGAAGAAGGTTAAGGAAGCCGCTGAGGGACCTCTGAAGGGTATCCTTGGTTACACCGAGGAGGAGGTAGTCTCCTCTGACTTCATTGGTGACAACCACTCCTCCATCTTTGATGCTGCTGCCGGCATTTCCCTAAACAACAACTTTGTCAAGCTCATCTCCTGGTAAGGATCCTTCCATATTAAAGTGACTGTGCACTTATTAAGACTTTGTTTTAAATTATTTTCATTTTCCAGGTATGACAACGAGTACGGCTACTCCAACCGTGTTGTCGACCTCATCAAGTACATGCAGTCCAAGGGCTAAACATTTTTATTCTCTCTAATCATTTCAAAAACAAATTTTAAGTGTTTCTGCGGGAATGCACAATTCCAGATATTACAAGACTAGTCGCTAGAACTTATGTAACAACCCGTACTTGAACTGTGCTTTCTATGCAACCCTGAATTTTATTTGCTGTATAAGGCCACATTAAAAATAGATCTGTAAATTTGCTTGTTATTGAAACCCTGAACCTTAGTCAATTGACTCTCAATTTCCAATAGTATTGGATAGCATTTCGTCCCTGGTTGTAGAGGCTGCATGTGCTCAGTGCTGCAGCGTGCCAGTGTGCAACTTGTCTAGTCACTGTTGACAATAAACGTTGGGAAGAGGAATTTTCTACCGTCTCTCACCCTCTGCTCCTGACTGCTTTCCACATACGAAAGAATGCCACACAATACACACAGGCTGGGAATTCCGGCAAAAAGTACCGCTGTTGCGAGCCACTCTGGCTCCGGAAACCAGCCGGTCCAATGAACGTTCAAATCGGCCCGCGGATGCCATGCCAACCGCACGTCCGGTTTTGTAGTCTCTTTGCCGTTCTGTCTGATGACCACGAACTCCCACCACATGCTGAATGAGGCGCGAGTCGCTACTGCACGATCTGCGTACTTCTATTGGGTACCTACCTTTCCTCGATCACAAATGACCCGCTGGAATTCACGGATGCTGATGCACGTCATGTCCTAGAGGTCCACGCGCGGGAGACGGTGGACCAGTCGACGATGGACGCACGCTCGGCATGCCGGAATGCCGAGCGTGGTGCTTCCCCGTCCCGCCGCCGACGCTAGCGCCAGCTCGGCTCGGGCGGCTCGGGCTCGGGCTCGTGCCTCGTGCCCGTCCGTTCGCGTCCCGTCAGTGTTCGGCTGGAAGCCATCGGCTGGGGACGACACCGCTGTCGTTCCCAGAGCTCGCTAGATCTCCGTTCACTTCATACCAAGAGCTGAATTTTCGGTTTTCCAACGGACTTTGCAACTCTCGATTGCCTGTGATTTTTTTTTAGTTTATTTTATGTTTAACTTTTAGTGCGCTGCCTCGCGTAAGCAAGGGAAAACTAAACGTGACGTGAATGCGAGGCGGATCTAACCTGTGTGCAACATGATTGGCAAGACCAACAGCAGCATCAGCAACAACAACAACACTGGATTTGTTTGTCGTCGGACTCGACGAGTGCGAGTGTGATACCAACCCAACAAATGTGGCTCTAGGCAGCTAAACAAATTAGCAATTTATTTTTTATTTTTTCACCGTTTTAAATTTTAATTTTTACGAGAAGTGGATGTGCTTTGAAATATCTGCTGTCAAGCGAAGCCAAACCCAGCAGCGTCAAGAAAGCAAGTGTCTGAAATAGTGTCGTGTGTATGAGTGTGTGTATGTGTACGTGCGTGATTGGCTTTGGGGCCAGGGGGAAGTTCCGAGAAGATAGAAGACAGGCGCTTGTGGCGGTCGCGTCGTGCCCTAGCCAGCCTAGCCCAGCCTAGCCCCAGCCTGGCCCGCCCAGCCGATTGATGGCGGTTGTTGGGCCCTCGCGCCACACTCGGCACTCCATGTCGGTGTCTATGATGCAAGGGGGCGGGGGTGGTGCCCCACACCAACAGGCTATCCTGGCTGCCGCCCAACCCTTCTACCACCCGCAGCCGTCGTCGCACCAGCCAGCCACCCCGGCTGCCCACTCGCAGGATGTCCAGCCCGACAGGCCCATAGGCTATGGAGCCTTCGGAGTAGTATGGTGAGTGCGAGCAGCTGTTGACAGCATGTTGACGACTCTTGGTGTTCGGTTTCACAGGATAGGCATCAACTGTGATGCGCAGGACTGTGTGGTTTTCATTCCTAGTCAATGTGGTTTTGAGGTTATACTGAGGTGAAGAAATATTTCAATACGGCTCGATATTGTTGACCTGACCAATGCTATAATCCTGCTTGAGGAGCAGATTGGTGGTTCATGTGTGATTGTTAAATTGATCACCAGCAGGCTTTTGCACTTGGACCCCTTCGGGTTCTGAGATTTACTTTGTCCTCCAGACGAGAATGCCATGAATGTGCCTTGTCTAGAGTGAGAGCTATTTTGTAGCACTGTGACTGATTAAAGGAGATTCACGAGGCCCCTCAAAATTTGTCGGGTGGGGAATAGAAAGTCGGCATATTTTCTGTCCTGTTTGAGAGGGATGGAATTCCCCCCTGGACCACAGTCCAGTCATCGCTGCGGAGCGTCTCCAGCAGTTGTGTGGCTGAGCCTGTCCATCCCCGTCTCTCCCAGGTGGACACGGCGGTGACCACGGGGCTGCCCGCCTCCTTTCCTCTCCTCTCTGCCCCCGTTCCCCCCTCGGTTCCTCCCAGTACCATTGGCGCCTGCTTGCAGCGCTGTCTCGCGTTCGAGTTATGGCCCAGTGTGTGTGTCGTGTCGCGCCCCGCCCGTGCGCGGCGCGACGCCCCGCGAAGTGCATTCTACTTATGTGCCGCCATATGGGGGCGGCCGTCATGACGCGAGTGTGTGTGGGATATCCACCGCGCCTTATGCAACGGCATCGCCTCTTGCGAGCGCCAGCGCCATGGGCGGCGCGGACTGCCTGCCTGCCCCGGATGCATGGCATGGCTGCCTCATGGCTGCCTCATGACGTGCCCCACGGCACGTCTCGTGGTGCTCGTGCGCACGGGCACGGCGTATGTGTGTCACGATGGGCTCCGCGCCGCCCGCACGGCGCATGGCGCACGGCACTGCACATGTGCTGTCGCTGATCCGATCCGAGCACCGCCTCCACCAGGCGTGCGGGCGTGCGGGGCGGCCGGGGAGGGAAGGGGACTTGCTACGCCGCTGCCTCGCGTCCTTGTCGGAGTGGCACGGCCAGGGCGCAGCGCAGCGCAGCGCGGCAGGCGAGGCGCGGCGAGGCGCGGCACAGGTAGGGTACTTGCTGCCGTAGCCGCCCGCACGGAGGCGGGGCAGGCGGGGCCCCTGCGCTGTGTCGCTGTCGCCGGGGCGCCCACTCGCAGCCTACATATGTATGTTATTGGTTGTGTACCGCCGCCGCCGCCGTCATGGCTATGCTCGCGCCGCTCGCGGCAGGTTCGCCGTGCGCAACGCGGCTTGGAACCGGAGAAGGAAAGCGCTGGCAACAGCGGCGGCGTCTGTGGCCGGGGCGGGGGCCGAGAGGGTGCGGGGGTGAGCCGAGCTGAGGGGGTGGCAGGCCGGCCGCTGTGGGGTCCGCACATCAAGTGCATCCATCGCCAGACGGTGCCGACATGGTGCGAACGACGGCTGCCTCCCCGCGGACACGGAGACGGGATGTGGCGGGGTGGTGTCGAGTGTGTGTGGCCTGCATAAAGAGCCCCCCTCGCTGAATTTCTCATCTGAGCCTTGCCTTCCAGAGGGCCATGGCGTCTGGGGCTCGTCTCGTGGTCCGCGTCCTCTGGTGGCGCGCGGCCCTGCGGCCCCCTCCGCCCCGCCAGAGGCCGCCAGGCTGTCTGGAGAGTGTTTGTCCGTCATGTCATCGGGGGGGGGGGCTGTGCCGCGGGGCATGCCGGGGCGGGGCGCTAATGCACACTCGTCCCGTCTCCTCCCCCGCTGGCAGTGCTCGGTGCCCGGCCGCGCCACGCCCCGCCGCTGTGCAGCTCTCTGCTGCGCTGTGTGTCGACACGACGGCCGCCTCGCCGCTTTGCTTTCACAAGACGGCGGCGGCGGCGGCTGCTTGGTGGTGGCGAGGTCGCGCATCGCATGGCATCGCAGCGGGAGGCTGCGCAGGCGGCGGTGAGGCGGCGGCGGCGGCCGCGGTGGTGGAGCGGTCTGCTGCAGTTGAGCCCGTAACATAACCGAACCGCGGGACCGTGAGCAGCGCTGCGAGCGCGGGCAGACGCGAGGCGCAGGCCGAGACAAAGGCACGCGCCGCGCGCGCGACACACCCTCCCCACGGGTGTGCACCGCTGCACCGCTGCACTGCTGCACTGCTGCGCTGCGACTGCACCCACCGGGCCGCCCGGCGCGACAGCGGGCGTCACGTCCAAACTCTATGCAGTTACTCTGTGCCTGCGAGCCGCCCCGCCCCGCCCCGCCCCGCCCCACAAACCAGAGGAGAATTATATCGAGTCCCCCGTGGGTGCCTGTGGCTGTGGGCCGCCCTTCCCGCGCCGTGCGATATGTGCGCGACAAATACATGGCTGCAGTAGTGATGGCCTGGACGCCCCCCCCCCCTCCTCCCCATGTTACCGATGTGATGTGCGCCGGCGTGCACCTGGCCCCGCAGGCCCCGCAGGCCCCTCCTGCACTGCACTGCACCGGGGCGGGACGCTACGACGTCGAGTCTTTGTTCGCCTCGCTCGCCTCGCCTCTCGTTCTTTCTTTCTCTCGCCCGGCCCCGGCCGCCGGGCTGGCTGTGGCCGTGGCTGTGGCCTGCCTGCCTGCCTGTCCGTCCGTCCGGTCGACTGGCGGGCTGGCTGCTCGGTCTGCCCGTCCGTCTGGGTGTGCGGGGGCCCGAAGATGGGGGAGGAGGAGAAGGTGGGGGGGGGGGGGGGGGGGTGCGCCTCGTCGGCCTCACAACCTGCACCTAGAAGGAGGAGGAGGAGGGGGCTTGCGGGCGGGCGTTAGCGCCCATCCTCGCCCCCACAGAGCAGTGGGCAACGGTCCTCCCTGCCCGGCCCTGGCTGGGGAGGAGGGCGCCCGATGCACAGACATGGGGTGCGAACCCGAGCGCATGGGACTTGGGAGGCGCGCACATGGGCGGCACGGCACGGCGGTGTTCGTTGGCGTGGTTCATTTTCCGCGGCTGCTCCGCAACCTGCGGGACCGGGCTGTAGCGAGTCGGCTCTGGAACCTCTGGAACCTGTCCCCCCCCCCCCCCACACACACACACATCCCCGACGGTTCGCTGCTTGCTTTGGAATGCCGTGTGCTGAAGGCGGACTGCTGGCCGGGGGCCTCTCTTGCCGGCCGCACAGTGTCGTCGGCGCTCCGCTTGTTTGTTTTAACTCTGGCGGCGGCCTGTCGTCGGTCGCCCCCCCCCCCCCCCCCCCTGCCGACCCCGCCGACGCCGTGTGTCATTGGTCGGACCCGGGGCGCTGCGTGCTGCGCCAGGTGTCGTTGCGCCCCGCCGGCCTCCGGGGCCGCGCGAGGTGCAGGTGAGGCTGCTGCACTGCACCGCCACGGCGACGGACGGCCGCGGGGACTCGGATGTTGACAACGTCCGGTCCGGGCCGCTGCCGCCGTGCGTGCCGTCATCGCCGTGCCCGCACACTTGTGGCGGCGCGTGGGCGCCCCCCCCCCCCCCCCCCCGCGGCGGCGGCGTCCCGTGCGGTTGCGGAGGGTGACGCGGTGCGCCGCGGAGTGAGTCACGTATCCCGCTGTGGGGCGTCGCATGGCGTGGGGCTGCAAGTAGGAGGCCAGACTAGGCTAGACCAGGCTAGTCGTTGCCGATCACCCGTCCGTTCGGGCGGCAGCACCGCGTCATCCAACTGCATTCACGGGATACAGCGGCGATGACCTCATGCGCCTCCCCCCCCCCCTCCCCCCTCCTGATCGGCCGGACCGGATGTATCCCTGACCTTTCCCAGGGCACGCGCGTGCTGTCTCTCTTCCACGCTCCCCCCCGCCTTAGTCTCCCTTCTCCTGCTCTTCGTCTTGCGCTCTCTCACATTTTCTGCTACTTCCTTCTCTGAGCTTCTCTCTTTCTAACTGCAGACGTGTTGCAGCAGCAGTTTATATATATATGTGGCAGAGCTACGGAGCTGGCCGCGCTGAATGGGTGCCCAGAGGAAGAGGAGGGGGGGGGGGGGAGAGGCTATTCACCTTGCTGCGGCAACTTTAATTAGAAGCGTTTTAGATCCGGATCTTCTTCCCTCCTCGTTCGCTGCCGAGTGTGTACCCTGCCCCCCCCCCCCCCCCCGTCCATAGCGGGGAGTCCCGCAGGGTGCCGGTCGAGGACTCATTCTCTCTCTCTCTCTCTCTCTCTCTCTCTCTCTCTCTCTCTCTCTCTCTCTCTCTCTCTCTCTCTCTCTCTCTCTCTCTCTCTCTGGTCGGGCGAAAATGACGCAAATCGCGGGGGGGACGGCGTGTGTAACGACTGCATTTGCGTACAGACTGCCCCTCGGTGAGCGGATGAGGAGGAGGCCCCGACGCCGCCCAGGGGATTGTGCGGGGTCTTCTTTTGATGTAAATGCGGAAATAAAACGCGGAACGTTCTTATTTTACGTTATACAGTACGTCCGCATTGTCTTAATATTTTTTTTTACAAAAAATTTCCCCTCCTCTTTTATTGCCACTAATAAGTGTGTATGTGGTTAGTGGTGGTGGTAGTGCACCGGCGTGGGCGGTACTATGAAGCCCCCCCTCCTCTGGGGAGTGCAGTGGCCTGGATGCGGGTACTGACTGGCAGCACGGCGGGCAGGGGGGGTCAGTGGCTCTGGCCTGGCCGGGCCGGGCCGGGCCGAGTTGGGCCCGTGGCGCGGTAACGTGCTGGAGCGCGGCGCGGCGTGGCGTGGCGTGGCGTGGCGTGGCGTGGCGGCGTCACCCGCGCGCTACACATGAAGGCCGCGACTGGGCGGCATGCCGACGGCGTCGGCGGCGGCGGCGTCGGGCTCAACGACTGCGGGGGACTGTGGGGCCCGACGGGGCGCCAACCTCGACGCCCACGAGTGCAGGCGCCCTCGCGGCCACCGGCGGCCCCTCGCGCCTCGCTCACCGGACACGCCATCGAGCGGTGCACTTGTAGTGTAGACCCTCTGTGTGTTGTGGTTGCATTATGCCAGGGGAAGGAGCAGTGGGAGGAATGTTTTCGCCGAAATGGGTGCGGCCGCGCGCGCTCGCGGGTGTGTTGTGTTCGTTGGTGGTCGCGTTGGCGGGCGGGCGCGCGGAGTGCAACGGACTGTTATCTGGCCTCGTACGGACGGACAGCCGCCGCCGCCGCAGCCGCAGCATAGCAGCAGAAGCACTACCACCACCACCACCACCACCACCACCACCACCACCACCACCACCACCACCACCACCTGTGCCGCGGCCGGACACGCGCTGAAGTGAAGGACGCCGTCGTCGACGGTATCCTGGCGGTTTCTCGCCACCTATCAATGAGGTGCCGGTGACGCCGCCTTGCCTTTGTCCCCGTGCGGGCGGCCTTCATTATGACCACTGCCCGACCGGTGTGTGTGTGTGTGTGTGTGTGTGTGCGTGCGTGCGTGTGTTGCCCTTGCCCCGGCTGCCCCGCTGCCGCCCGCCCTCGCCACGGGGTCGGCTGCGGTCCGGCCCTGTCCCTGCTGCCGGTCCCGTTGTCGTTGGTGGTGGTGGTGGTAGCGGCCGTCTGAATGAAACATGATTTCGTACGGCGTCGTCCTCTCCCTCCCTCCCTCTCTCCCTCTCTCCCTCTCCCACAAGTCCTCTGCAATGGGGCCCCCGCTATCCCTGTCTCCGTCTCACCTGCGCGCACCTCCGCTCCGCGCCGCTCCCCTCCCCCTCCCGCTCCCGCTCCCTGCCGACGCCGCACCGGCTACACGCGGCGGCGCGGCTGCACGACGACGCCGACGGCCGCCGCCGCCGCCGCAGAGGTCAGTGGCAGCGCCCTGGCCGGGCGGGCGGGGCCGCGGGGCTGGGGCTCTGCGGGGGTCTGCGGGGGGTCTGCGGGGGGTCCCGTGCCCTTCTGAAGGACGAAACGGTCCAGCCCTGCGGGTGCCCCCCCCCCCCCCCACAGTCTAGCTGGCAGCAGCACGGCAGCACCACGGCGCGGGCTTCGAACCCTCGCGCCCCCTCGAGTCACCCCCACCACCACCGCCGCCGCCGCCGTCGCCGCCACGAACCCCCATCCACTGCAGATAAAGCTGGGCGGAGAGACAGAGATAGAAAGCGAGAAAGGGAGAGAGAGTGGAAAAGAGCGAGAGGCGCGCGCGCGCACACACACGTACTGGCGGGGAGGGTCGATCACAATTCTGCCAAGTGGACCTCTCTTCTCTTCTCCTTTTTCTCTCTCGTCACATTACTATTTGCGTGGATCGCATGCGGTGGCGTTGGCGTCTCGCGGGGACCGTGCAGTGCAGTGCAGTGCACGCGTGCGGCTCTGCTCTGCACTGCACTGCTCTGCTGTGGGTGCTCTGGGGCTGCCGCCGCCGCCGCCGGCTCGGGAGTCGACGACCGCCACCGGAGCGTCGCACGGAGAGCCGCCTCACCGAGCCAGTGCGCCGCGAGGCCAGCGAGGCCCTGTCCGTGGTGATGCCATGCCATGCGGGGCCTGGCCGTGCCGGGGGCCCCCTGTCTGCTCCCACGCAGACCACACCAGCCCCCAGCCGTCCCTATCGGCCGTGGCGGCGGCGGAGGGCTCTGCTCATCAAACACCAATTGTCCCCCGCACTGTACAGTGTACACCGAGAGTACATGCCGCGCAGCACGGCTCACGTCTAGGGAGCGGCCGCGGTGACGCAGGCGCGCCGCGCGCCGGCAGACCGACCCAATGACCTCTGTGGCGGGGGTCACCGCGGGGTCACCGCGGGGTCACCGCGGGGTCACGCGGGGGGCACGCGCGGCCCGCCGTGCGGGTAGGCAAGCCGGCACACGACGAGGGGGCCCGGGCCGCCGACTTCACACCTGGCCAAGGCCGCCGCCGCCGCCGCCGGGGAGACCATACCCGCACCGGATGCCACGCTCCGCAGCACCGCCGCCCCCTCCCCTTTCTCCCTTCGCTCCATCCGCCGGTGCTGTTACGGTTAGGTACCGGCTGGCTGGGTGGCTGGGTGGCTGTCTCTCGGACCGAGCCCCCGAGCCCAAAGCGATGCACCCTTGGGAGCGTCGGTGTGCGAGAACTTGTTTCCGAGTGATTTAGTTTCTTTCGCCCGTGTGTGTGTGTGTGTGTGTGTGTGTGTGTGTGTGTGTGTGTGTGTGTGTGTGTGTGTGTGTGATGAGGCGCGGCACGGCGGGACGACGCGGCGCACCCTAGCCAGCCCCCTGGTTGCCCCCCCTCCCCCCCCCCCCTCAGAGTGGAGGTCCCTCGCTGCGCTGGTGAGAGGGGGAGGGGGGAGAGGCCGAACAGGATGTTGACCCCGTCCGCCCCCTCTCGCCCGCCGCGCCACGCCACGCCCCACCACGACACGGCGCGACTCGGCTGAGCCAACCCTCATCTCTCTCTCTCTTATTGGTCTCTCCCCCTGCTCCTCTCCTTTCTCCGTCTCTCCTCCCACCCCCTCCGTCTCTCTCTCTCACCCCTCGGGGGCATAATCAACTCCCCCACCCCTCCCCTCCCCGTGCAGCTCCACCGCTATGCTGCACGGCTTGTCGTGGCGTCGGACTGCCCCTCTAACGCCCTCCGGATCCGCGGCGATGTGACCCGCCTTGCAGTCCTCGGTTTGCAGAAGCGGGAGGGTGCGTGTGATCCGCTTCTCTTGTTTTTCGACTTGGTCGCGCGGGGCGCGGGGTCGTAATTTTTGTTGTGTGGCTGTTGCTGGAGCCGGAGTCTGCTGCTGTCCCGGAGGGGGTGGCTGCCTCCCCGGCTGCCGCCGCCCCTCCCTCCCTCCCTCCCTCCCTCCCGCTGGCCGCCCTGGGCTGGGCTGGGCTGCCCTAGGCTGCTGTTCCAATCGATTGTCACGAAGGGAGGTGTGCGGCGGGGGAGTGCATTGGCGGCGCGCTCGCTGCACCCGCCCCGCCGTACCCGCCGTACCCCGCAGGGCTGCGGCCACCCGAATGACCGGGCCGACCCGGGGGAAGGGGCCGGGCAGCGCCGCCCGTTGTCCATCCCCTTCCTCTTGAAAAAAAAAAAAAAAACAGAAGAAACGACACAAATGTAGATGCCATGAGTAAACGTCCCCTCTGACTCTCGCTGATGAGGCTGAGGGTTGTCCTGGGGGCGTGGGGCGTCCATCCGGCGTCGTCACGCCAGCCCGGCTCGGCACCTTTGTCGCCGGTGGGCAGGCTGGGCTGGGACGGGACGTGGTGGACACGGTTTCGCTCTCACCGGCCGTATTGGCTCTCTTGGCTCTGTGTCCGGCACGGGACATGCCCCCCCCCCCTCCTCCCCCAGCATCAGCAGCGGCGCAGGCTGTGTGTGTCTGTGTGTGCGTGCGTGCGAGCCGTGGGAAAGGGATGGGTGGGCGCGCCTGGACCGCGCCGCGCCCTATACCGGGCCCTGCGGCAGGCTCCGCTAGTACTACGGTATTCGAATCGAGTAAACGAGAGCTGTGTTTTGTCTGTCTGTGCAGGTGAGTTGGTGTGTGCCCGGACACGGGTGTGGCGTTGGCGTGGCGTGCCCGCATGCAGGTGAGGTCGGGGGGGGGGGGGCTTATGGACGGTCCCTGCTCGTTATTCTGTCTGCACGATGGTGGTGGTGGCGCTTCGGCGCCCGGAAGCCACCTAACCCAGATTGAGGGGCGTGCGGCTGCGGCGGCGGCAGTACGCGCCAAGGAAATGAGTTTTCCCCGCCAATGAATGGGGATTGAATTGGAGCCCGCCGCTCCGCTCCGCGCCCCGCCACCGCCGTCCTCGGCGGCGTCGTGGCCGCACGGCTGCCGTCTGAGGCGCCCGTCGGCGTCCTCTCGCTCTCGGCCCGGGCGGCGGGGATCATTGCCACCGGCTTCACGTCCTTCGCGTCGCGTCCTCGTCTCCTCGCCTCGCGCCGGAAGCGCAGTTTGCGATTCCCTGGGCGTCCTCCCGGCCCCTCCCCCTCCCTCACCCTCGCGCTTCACTTTGTATTCGAGCGCCACCGCTTCCTCTGGCTCTCTGCTGGCCTCGCCGCCGCGGGGCGGGGCATTTAAATGCGGTTTGGCGGTCCGTGCTGCCGTGCTGCCACCGGCCCCACTGCTGCAGCTGAGCTGTCGCGCGGCCAGCACCGTCACCGACGCCGTTCGCTCGCTGCCGCCGCCGCCGGCTGCTGGGCCTGGAGCGTTGGGGGTGCGCTCCGTGCCGCCGTCCTCCCCCTCTCTCCCTCCCCCTCTCTCCCTCCCCTCTCTCCCTCCCCTCTCTCCCTCCCCTCTCTCCCTCCCCTCTCTCCCTCCCCTCTCTCCCTCCCCTCTCTCCCTCCCCCTCTCTCCCTCCCCCCTCTCTCCCTCCCCTCCCTCTCCTCCCCCGAGTTGCCGGGCTCGCTGCTCTCGAGCCTCGCGATAAAACGGCGCGCGGAGGGGTGGTGGTGGTGGTAGTGGTGGCGGCGGGGCGGGCGGGGTCATTCACCGGCGAGGACCCTGGCCTCCCGCCCGCCCGCCCGCCCGCCCGCCCGGCGCGTTGATCGCGGGGGGTGTGTGAAGGGAAAGGGACAGGGAGGGAGGGGCTGCCGGGGGGAGAGAAAAAGGTTCTTTTGGACGCGCGTTGCCCGCAGCCCGGCCCGCCCGCCCCGCCGCGGGGACGATCGATAAAAGCGGTTGTCTCTTAGGACGCGTGTGTATAACGGACGATCAGCTGTCCGTGTGAAGGGTTTCTGCGGCGCTGGCCCCGTGGCCCCGGGGGTTGGGGAGGCTCTCTCTCTCTCTCTCTCTCTCTCTCTCTCTCTCTCTCTCTCTCTCTCTCTCGGGTGCAGCGCGGCGCACAGCTACGTGGGCTTAGCTGCTGCCGCTCCAGGGCGGCACCGACGCCCGGCCGAGATTGCCCCGGCAGGCCTTTTACGGCGCGGGCGGCCCTCGTTGATTTACGCGGCGGGGGTCGCCGGCCACGCCGGTTGCGCGGCTCCGGGGCCCCGGCCGGAGGTGTTGCACGGCGGCCCTGCCACGCCCCCCCACGCCCCGCCAGCTGGCCGACGCACTCGAGGCCGCGCGGCTCACATCCTCGGTCGTCCGATCGGCCCCGCCGTGTAACGTCGGTCCGGTCAGCGACCCGGCCGGCCCCTCCCTCGGGGGGGTCTTGCCCTCGGTGTGGGCCGCGGCCGGTCCTCTCGCGGTGTGGATGCAGCTGCTGCTGTCGCCTCGCCTACCCGGGCAGGCGTCCGCGGCGCGGGTGAGAGGCGTCGCAGCGCAGCACAAGCACACCCCGGCGCTGTTGCTAGAGCTGGCTGGTGGGCGGACTGGTTTGATCGGCCGGGCTCCGCGGGCTCCGCTCGGCCTGCGGCCTGCGTGCGCTGCGCTGCTCTGCGCTGCTCCACGCCACGCCACGCCCCTCGGTCTGATAAGCGACTAGCATCCATCCGCCCGGTGCAGCCGGCCGCGGCGAGGACCGGGCCGGGCCGGACCGGTCGAGCAAGTGGCGGTGCAGCGCCGCGCCGTGCATGCGGTACGAAACGAACCCGCCTCACCTCACCCGCCCCGCCGGCCCTAGCTTTGCAACTTTGCGTTGTCACGGCCATCACTCGTGTGGAGCCCAGCCCAGCCCAGCGCAGCCAGGGGCGGTGAGGTGCCGGGGCCGGGGCCGCCCGGGAGCGGCCTGCGCCTGCCTCTCTTGGCCCCCTCTCCTCCTCATCCTCGCGTCTGAGCACCCCGTCGACGGCGGCAGCAGAGTTATGTGATATGGGGTCCTGGCCAGTGGCACGCGCGGCGCTGGGAAGCCGATGGGAAGCCGACGGGAACCCATCATCCGTCGGCCGCCGCGCGTCCATCGGACATGGAGGAGGCTGCATTCCAGGCGGCGACGGGGGGCGTGCCGCGTGCCCCTCCTACCCTGTGCCGAGCCGAGCGGGGGAAGGAAGCCGTTGATGATTATTTGCCGTGATGGCAGTGTTCGCCGCCCTCCCGGCGGCGCCCTCCTCTCTCTCTCTCTCTCTCTCTCTCTCTCTCTCTCTCTCTCTCTCTCTCTCTCTCTCCTGCTGCTTCCCCCGCGCCGTCGTCAGTCGGCTCGGCGTCGCGCCGCGGTCGCCATGGCAACGCCAGGCAACGAGCGTCAGCGTCGCCTGCGCCGCCGCCGCCGCCGCCGCCGTCCGCCATGCCCCGCGCGGGCGGGCGGGGCGAGGGGGGAAGGGGTAGCGGCGCGGCCGCGTGCAGCGCGGACGGCGCGGCGATCAGCTGGCGGCGGGGCGGCGGCTGACAGCGGCCGCCAGCTGGTCGGGTGATGCTCGCGGCCCGCGGCCCGCGGCTCCACACGTCACCGCGGCGCGGGGGAATGGGAGGGGAAGGCCGGCCGCGGCCGGGACGGAAGGGTCCCCGGGGACGTATAGAGCCGCGGCGTGATGAGCCGCGCTCCCTCCGCCGCCCCGCTCCTCCTGCGGCCTTAACGAGTCGACGTTCTGCTTCTTTCTGCCCGAGCCGAGCCGAGCCCGTCGTCCACCACTGCCGCTTCTGATCCGCTTGGCGAGCATTTGGGCCGCGGTCGCTCTCTGTGCCGTCTGCTTTGCATTGTGGCTTGGGGAGCGGCGCTGCTGAGAGCGGGGCGCCCTCTCCGGCCTCGGCCCGCACACGTGTCGCTGCGGGCCGTCCGCGCAGGGGGTTGGGGGGCTGCTTCCAGTGGCGTGCCCAGAGAGTCTGCGTCCGAGCCCGGAGTGAGACGGAATCGCACTGCGTGCCGGGCGAGCGAGAGAGATAGAGGGAGGGGCGATTTGTTTACCTGCCGCCCCTCCCTCTGTCTCTCTCACTCACCCGGCACGCAGTGCGATTCCTTCTCACTCCGGACTCGGACGCAGACTCTCTAGGCACGCCACTGGCTGCTTCCAGGCGCGGCCTGGTCTCTGTGCCCTTCCAGGCCGGCGGCGCGATGACGCAAGGCGAACATGCGACGCGACGCGGACACAGTCCCGGTGTGTGCCGTCGGGGGCCGTGCGGCCGATGCGGTCCCAGCAGACGGGACCCTTGGCGGGGCCTTGATCTGCCGAACCGTTTCGGCTTGGCGGCGGCGACGGCCGCGGCGAGGCGGAGGGCTTCCCGGGGCGCCGCGAGCCGCGTCCGGGCCGGCGGCGGCTTTCACTTCCCCTTCCCCTTTGGCCGCCGCCGCCGCTTGCGTGCTTCCCAAATAACGCCCACTGCGGCGCGCTGTCGCTGCCCCCCCCCCGCCCCCTCCTAAAAAAAAGGAACGCGCGGGCGACCGCGACCCGCGACGGACGCTTCGCTGAGTGATTTTAAATTGCACTCGGTCGGTCGGATTCTTCTCCTCTCGTCGTTTCCCATCGCATCGGAACGGGACAGAATGGGAGGGGCGGCGGCGGTGGGGCCCCGCGGGAGGGAGGGAGGGAGAGAGGGAGGGAGTGGAGGGGCAGCGCCTCGCGCCGCGCGTGAACTTGGCCCAATTAGAAGGCGCGGAGCTCTAGTCGAGTCGGCCAATAGAAGTGGCGCTGCCGGCGGCGCTGTGCTGCGCATCATAGGCGAGGCGGACACGGTGCAGGGCCCGGCCGGCGCCGAACCCTGTCTCCTTGGACCTCTCTCTCTCTCTCGCTCCCTTGTGGAGCACCCCACGCGAGTGCGACAGAGACACGGCGCACTGGCCGCCGCCGGCTGATCGGCCAGGCTGGCCGGATAACGACGTCTGTCTGTCCGCCTGCCCTTCCGTCCGCTCGTCCGCCGCCGCCGTGATTTGATGTGACGTGACGGCGCGGCGTTACGCGTTACGTAAGTGCGGCGGGCGGCGGGGAGGAAGTGTGAGGGCCGGCCGAGGAGGCGTGCGGCCGTGGCGTATCGGGGGCCGCCGCGAGAGAGAGACAGAGAGCGTCCGAGAAGGCGCAGTGTTCGGAGTGAACCTGCGGTCTGTCTTCGCGTGGTGTCTCGGACCGTCGTGGTGGTGCCGACGCCGTCCTCTCCTCTCCTCTCTGTGACGACGGGCGCCCGGCGGGTAGGCAACTCGGCCGTGTCTCGGCGCGCGTGCGGTGCGGGCCGGCCTACCCCGGCGCTCGCGGGCGCCGTGCGGCGAGCGGAGAGGCGGGCCAGGCCGCCTGCCTACAGCCGCCGCCGCCGCCGCCCTCGGCGTCTCTCCGCCCTTGCCGCGGCCGGGACAGGCCGTGTAAATATAGCGGCCCGTGCGGCAGTGTGTCATCCCCATTGTGTCCCCGGCCGGTCCAGCAGCCGGCGACCCCCCGCAGGGAAAGTGGAGGCGTCATCGCCCCGCTGCCGTGCCGGACTGTTTCCCAGGCCGCCGCCGCCGCCGCCGTCATTGTCTCGGGGGCCCTGCTGTGGGATGACGGCTGCCCCCGCGCGCCGCTGCCACTTTCTTCCATCTCCGCGCACCTCGACCCGCCTGCTAACAGCACTCCCCCAACTCCCCGTACCACGCCGACCTAGACCTGTGGGACCTTGTGGGACCTGTGGGCCCTTTGGGTAGTGTAACACGGCGCTGGCGGCCGGCGGCGGCGCCCACACAGAGACGAGCGCACGCCGCGCCGCGTCTTCCTGGTGTGTGCCGACGGCCACCCCGCCCGCCCGCGCGGCCTTGGCGCTGACGGGGGGCCCTGTGTGCTGGCGCCGCTGGCACCGCCTCCCGGGGGGGCTCCGCCTGCTGTGCCTGCTGTGCCCCGCGCGGACTCGAACTGCCAATCCGTTTGTCGCTAACGACACTCGTGCAGGCAGTGGCGGCCGTGGGGGGCGGTGTGGTCCCCGGCGGCGGGTGCGCCGAGCGTCCTCACGGACGGTCGGTCGGACGCTCACAAACGCCTTTAGTATTCGTAAGCGCCCTGCGGCCGTCGGGGCGCGATGCGATGAGCTTCTGTGCCCATACAGCCTCCTCCCCTATTTTTTTTTTTTTTTTTTTGTAGTGTGTGATGTGTGACTCAGTCCCTCCAACACGAGGCGAGACGAGACGAGGCTGGTCTTGGAGGAGGATGTATGAGGCGTTCGAGGAAGAGGAGACGCAGCAGCGGCGGCGTCAGCGGCGGCGGGGTGGATGGGAACGCCGTCGTGGCTGCTGGCGTGTGCATGACGGCTGTGCACGCTGCGAAAGGGAGAGGGAGAGAGAGGGAAATAAGTAGATTGCGGAAGGTTGTAATCGGATCGAGAGAGAGGGGGGGAGGGAGAGATCGGTTTTATCAGCAGCTGCAGCGGCAGCTGCTGCGTACTGGCGAGGTAAGAACAAAGGAAGTGTCCTTCGTGCGGCCTCATTGAGGAGGTATCTAATTGCTGCTTACGGTACACGGCGCGGCGTCGCTGCGGATCCCCCCCCCCCCCCCCCCGAGGCCGCCGCGGGTCGTACAACGCCACCGCATCTTGCTTGGCTTGGCATGTGGCGTTGTTGTACAGTGCGACAACGTGACACGTGCGGTGCGTGTGACGTGACGTGACGTGACGTGACGTGACGTGACGTGGGGACCGCGCCTCGTATCGGATGTCCTGCGGCGCTGCGTCCTGTCCAGCGCCGCGCTATCTTCTGGCTGCATCTGCATGCCGCACGCACTCTATGATTTATATTGCACCCGGACAAGGGGGAAGGGGGCCGTGTCCCAGGGGGGTCCCAAGTAGGGGGGGGGGGGGGCTGGCTGTGTGCGGCTGGCTGCCGGCTCGGCCGGGCCACCGCCGCCCTGCTTAAAAATAGACTCGTCTGATGTGCCCCGGCCGTAGCCCTGCAGGGCTTGTGGCGTGGCGTGTCGGGGCCCCGCTCGTTGTTGTTGTTGTTGTGGGGCGCTGCTGCAGGCGCTGGCCTGGGCTTCCAGGCCGGGGCCTCCAGGCTCGGCAGGCTCCGCTCCAGACGGACTCCTCTCCGAGGCCCCTCCTCTACGCCGTAACGCCGAGTGTGCCTGGGTACGGATTCCATCCACGGCGCCCTGCTCTGGTCCGTAATGCTGGAAGGCGGGGGGGGGGGGGGGGGGGGAAGCAAATGACTGCGCTTCCCCGGGGCGAACACTGTCTGCGGCGCTGCGCTGCGCGGTGCACGCGGCCGGCCGTGCCCTCCAGGAGCGTCACGGGCGTCACGGGCACGTCTGCCTGCAGGAGTGCGGGGGGCAGCCGGGGGCAGCACGACGTGTTTATCGCCACGGCCTACACGACGCGGCCGGGGGGCCCCACACTGCGCGCACTCGTCTGGATGTTTGCCTTTCCCTGTCGGGGTCGTGTTATACACCGTGATGCGGCGCGGCCGCGGCCCGTCCGTCGACGGGGTCCTCGAGGAGGCGTCCTCCTCCTCCTCCTCCTCCTCCTCCTCCTCCTCCTCCTCCTCCTCCTCCTCCTCCTCCTCCTCCTCCTCCTCCTCCAGACGCCTCGCAGCCAGGCGTCAGTCATATATGCGGCCCGTCCGGGTCGCGGTGAAGAATGTGCTGCTTTGTGTGGTGTTGTAGTGGTGCACGGCTCGAGGGGCTGGCGGCTGTGGGGCCCCGGCGGGCCGCGTTCGAAGCGCCGCCCGCCCGCCTGCCTCCTCGGCCCGCTAACGCGCCGCCGCCGTGAGGGGGCCCGCCTCGCACGCAGCCCGTGGGCGGTGGCACTGCTGCAGCCCAGAGCCCAGAGCCCAGCCCGGGCGGGTGCTGGTCCTCGTCCGGCCCGCCTGCCTGCCCGCCCGTCCTCCAGGGTTGCCACGTTTCGAAAACAAAGAGGCGGGGAGAGGAGGGGGCGGGGCGGGCGGGGCGGGGAGGGCGGGTGTCAGGTGCAGCAGCTGGCGAGGTGCAGAGCCCGCAGCTCCAGCAGGCCGCTGCCCCGCCTCCTGTTCGTCCTCGTCAGCTAGCCCCGCGTGCCCCGCAGCTGCCGCCGCCGCTGGAGGATGGGAGAGAAGGAAGCGAAAAATGAGGGTCCGTCTTTGTCCGTCCCGAGCTCCCCAGCGCCGCTGCACTGGCCGCTCGGGGCCGGGACAGGCGTCTCGGTGCCGTCTGGTGCCTGCGCCTGTGCTGCCCCCCCCCCCCCCCCCCGCGGCCCTGGCGGTCAGCAGACGGGTTACGCGGGAGCCCCCCCCCCCCACTCCGGCGTTACGCTGCGGTACCCCTCCAACCCGCCGGGATGACACAAAAGACCCGCGGCGGCGTCGGCTCTCCGTGACTGCCCCCCTCCTCCCCCCCGTGTACACCTCTGGAGAGGCGCGGTGGCGGTGGCGCCCTTGTCTCTCAAATTGACCGTTTCCGCCGCCGTCGTCGGCTCTCACACTTTTACCTCCGGGCTTACCCGGCACTAGAGAGACTCGTCGCGAGCCCGCGCCGCCGCCGCCCTCGCCCTCCAGCCCCCTCGTGCACCGCGGGGGGGCGGCAGGCGTGGCGGCACCGTGTGTCCCCGGCGGGGCCCCCCGGCGGGGCCCGGCGCCTCGCGTGCCTCGGGGACCCTGCCGGCGCCGGCGCCGCGGCGGTGGCGTGCGTCGCGGATCCTAGCCGGCGCCTCGCAACAGGTTGCCGGGGTGGGCGGGGCCGCCGCCGGCCGCGGCCCGCGGCTTTTCTTCTCGTCCCTCTCTATGCCCCCCCCCCCCCCCCGGTCTCGCCCTCGCCTCCTCGTCCACATTTTCCTCTCCCTTCGGCTCGGCTCTTGCCTCCCCACCCTCCCCCGCGCTCGCTCGCCTTTGAGAGAGCGCACTGCTGGAAGTTTTCTGTGGCCTGGACGGGGCCGGGCCCGGGGCTGCTGCGCCGCCGGACAAAAGGGCTCGGTCCCGCCGGCTGCCGGCGGCCTGCTGAGGGCCGAGGGCCCAGGGCCCAGGGCCCAGGCTCCTCACCCTTTCCCCCCGCGCCTACCTGCGCACCTGCTGTCCTGCCCGGCCCCTGCAGCCTGCAGCGCCCGGCCCTACTGCTGCTGTACACTGTGAAAATGACGGCGGACTGACGTATTATGTATTTTGTGTCTTCTCGGGATTAGGGGTGGATGGGGCCCGAGGCGGACATTGTCAGCATTTGTATCTCCTTGGTCGGAACAGGGCTCCTCTCGTGGCATGTCTGCGGGCCGTCGCGCCGCTCTCGCCGTGTCCGTCGGCGGCAGTGCGTTGGCAGCGAGCCATGCTCACGAGCCGGTAGTAAAAAGCCCCCTTCTCCTCCTCCCCTTCTCTCTCTCTCTCTCTCTCTCGGCATATTTTGTCTGCCGCGGCGGTTTTATTCTTCCAGCTTTTGAAGCCTCTTCATTTCGCGATTGGTTTGGCGGGACGAATTCTTTTTTTCGGGCCGCCGGAACCACCGCCTTTCTCCTGCTCTCCACTTGAACCGCTCCTAGATATTTGTGTCGCCCGCTCCATTTTTTCTTTCAAGGTTTTATTCCATATCTCTAACGCTTCCTTTTTTTGTCTCGTACACGCGATGAGGAGAACATGTTTTGTTTTTTTTTAAATCGTCCCCCGCGGGTCCGCGGTTGACCGTGTCACACATACTGTGTAGGCCCGGGGCCCGGGGCCCGGGGCCCGGGGCCTGCTCGCCTTTGTGTGCGCGCGCGCGGCCCTGTGCGTCACGTCGCGTGGTGATGCCCGGACGTTTCCAGTGTATCTGTGTCGTAGCATCGCGGCGGGTGCCTTCCCACAGTAACTCACCGGCACGGCGCGGCGCGGCGTCCTCTGATGATGGTGTCACTGACGCCGGGACGCCTGTAAATTTTCGGGTTGCCGCGGCGGCAGAGGCAGCGGTGGCCGCGCCGTGCCGTGCGTCGGGTCCCTTCTGTGGGTTGCACCTCGCGGACTCCACTCCACTTTATTCGTTCCCTCTCTCGCTCTCACCCTCCTCCCCCCCTTCTCTCTCTATCGCTCTAGTGGTGGTGGTGGTGTGGTGGCGGCGGCTGGTGGGGTTTGTTTGTGTTTCGGCCCAAATGATAATGAAAGTGGGTATAATGTACATAAATAAGGCGTTGCAGCTGTGCAGGCGTTTGCTGCGTTATGGCTTTGCCACGCACACACTCACACACACACACACACACACACACACACACACACACACACACCTGTGCCGTCGGCCCGTGTGTGTCTCACACCTGCTTCGGAGCGGGCGGCCCGAACTTTGCCAACGTACCGCTCTCCTCATGGCGACTGCTTATTTTTTTTATTTTTTTATTTTTATTTTGGCCGGCTGCACGCGCTCGGTTCCGACTCTGTCCCGCGAATGTCCTGTCCTGTGCGCAGAGGGAGTGCGAGTGAGAGAGGGAAGAGGGGAGAGAGACGGACAAACGCTGCTGCTGCTGCTGTACTCGGCCGCTTGCGCCGTGCGCCGCACGCACCGCCCCCCACGAGCCTGGCACTGGTCAGACCGGTAGCGCTGGGGAGCCCATGGCGGCCCATGGCGGCCCATGGCGGCCCATGGCGGCCCATGGCGGCCCATGGCGGCCCATGCCGAGGGCGGCGCGCGAGGGACGCAGAGCAGGTGACGCTGCCGGCTCCCTCGGAGTTTACGTCCGTATCGCAGAGTGTCGTGTGACACTCATGGAGTCAAACGTTATAGTCAGTGCGGCAGTGGCGGTAGCGCCAGGGTATGTTTACGTGACGTGGTGGTGCATGCCGGGGCGCCCCCCCCCCCCCCTGCTGCGTGTTGCGGGGACCGGGCCGGGCTGCGGCTGCACTGCACTGCACTGCGTGCAACTAGTGTACTCCGGCACCGCCTTGCCTCCACGACGACGCCGCGGCTCGCCGTTGTTGCGTCCGACCGACCAGAAATAATTAGCAAAGGGGGCTGGCAGGCGAGGCAGGCGGGCGGGCATACCGTGGGCCGGCCGCGGCGGCGGCGGGGGGTCCCTCTCTCGCCGTGCGCTGGGTGGTCGCGGTCCGCCGTGCCGCGCCGTGGCGCTGTCGAATAACATCTCTCGTGCGATGGGCCTGAGCTGAGCCCGCAGCGGCAGCGGCAGCGGCGGGGACGGCACGGCAGGCGTCGTGAGGCTGGGCTGGGCTGCGTTAGCGCTGCGAGTAGTTTTCACGCCGCCGTGCGGTGCGGCCGTCCTCCCCCGCGCCCGCCCGCCGCGCCGTGCGAGCGGAGGGTAGGCAGCCCGCGCGGCGGCGGTGCGCGGCGTGCCCGGCGCCTTGCCTACCTCACGGGGGCCCCGCACGCGCGTGGTGGTGGTGCAGGAGGAGGAGGCGCGCTGATGGGTCAGTGTTGGGGGGGCTGCCTTACTCTCTCCACCCGCCGCGGAGCGCGTTATCTGAGAGGAAGATAGAGAGAGAGAGCAATTGGTCATTTTGGTATCAGAAACGTGTGTGTAGGGAGGGGGGGGGGGGATGGAGGAAAAACTTTCTCCGCCACGCGCTTCCCCTTATCACTTATCAGTCTCACTAACCGGCGGCGGCGGCGGGGGTCATCGAGTGTCGCCCCGGCCGCCGCTGGTCAGCCCGAGGGCCGCAGGGAGGAGGAGGAGGAGGAGGTAGTCGTGGGTATCCTCTGCGCCCCGCACCGCCCCGGCGGCCTGCCGCTTGGCCGGGGCCCAATAGCCATCATCAGCGAGACGACTCAATAGCGCTCGGAATTTCTCATAGGCTTCCTCCTTCTTTTCCCCCTTTGGCCAGGCAAAGCGGCGGCTGCGGCGGCTGCGGCGTGGAGAGTGTGTGGTAGTTAGCCTGGCCGTCTGCGAGCCGGCCGCGGGGTGTAGTGGCGCGGGGCCGTGCGGTTGCGGCCGCGGGGCCCTGTCAGGCCGAGCGATGCCCGGGGCGGGGCGCAGCGCGGCGGCGGCGGCGGCCGGACGGGCATGAAATTACGCGATGCGCGGCCGGCGAGTGCATCGCACTGCACTGCACTCTGCACTGCGCCGCCCGTCACACGCCCTTGCTCCCCGAGGGCGGCACTCGCGGCCGGTGTGCGCTGAGGTGTGGCGGTGTGCACGCGTGCAGTGCTCTGCAGACCAGAGTGTTGTTCGCGACGTTGCCGTTTCGCGTTTCTTGTCGTTTTTCCCCCCATCGCAACATTGTGTGCTGTGTGGTCGGCGGGCACGGGCAGTGCGAGGATTAGAAGGAGGGGCGGAGTGTTCGTGGGTGGGGCCCCGAGACCTCCGCCCTGTGCGGTGACCCGGTCTGTAACGCGGCTCTCTGTGTGGCTGGCCGTGATTCCGCGTGGGCGGAGGGAAAGGAGCGGATGGAGGAAGTAAAGGGCCCTCTCGGGATGCAGATTCATTTGTAGGAACTCGCCGGGCCGGGTAAATGCCTTGCCGGGCCGGAGGTCTTTGGCCGGCCGGTGTGGTGGTCGCAAGTCGCCGAGGCTCCCAGTCCGCCCAGGCGGCCTGACTGCCTGTCCGGCCCCCCCTCCCGCCTGTGGTGGTGGCCTACCTACACGGTCGCTGCCTCGGGCCGGGGGCCGGGGGCCTGGGAGCGGCGCGGCGCGGCGCGGCGCGGCTCGGCACGGCGGCCGCGGCTCGGGCACGGCGGGACTCGGCCGGGCAGCCGTCGCCGTCGTCGGTCTCGGGCTCTCCTCAAGGACGTAGCATCCCATGGGCAGGTGTGGTGGCAAGGCGAGCAGTGAGCGACTGTGTGTGTGTGTGTGTGAGGGAGAGAGGCAGAGGGAGAGAGGTTGTCGCCCCCCCCCTCTCTCTCTCTCTCTCTCTCTCTCTCTCTCTCTTCCTCTCTCCCTCCGCGCCGCCGCGGCCCGCCACGCCACGCCACGCCGTTGCGGCGCTCAGGTCAAGAGCCGCAATGGCTGCCCCGCCGCTGCGCTCCGCCACGCCGCCGCCGCGGACGGGACGGGACGGGACGGCGGCGTTGTCGAGTACAAGGCGGCGGCCGCCGTCGTCTCCAAAGCTGGAACAAATAACAGCACGGCGGCAGCGGCGCGGAGTTTTGGAAAGTGCACTTGACGGGAGCGCTGCGAGCCCTCCTCCTCGCTGGCCCTCGGTAGGGCGGAACGCTCACTCCACTCCACTCCGCTGTGCGGCCGGACGGATACAGTAACTCCGGGCCGGGACCTCCGGTGGGACTCCCCCGGTGAGCTGAGCAGCGGCCGAGGGGCGCGAGTTTTGAATCATGTGCATATTGGCCATGAATAATGAATGTGCACCTAGCCGTGCGCGGCCGTGTTACGGATGGGGCGGGGCTCGCGGGGTGGTAGGAGGCGCCGGGACTTTGCAATCACACGCTGATGGGGGGAGGAAGTGAGAGGAGCGGGGCAAAGCGGAGCCACCTAAACTTTAGAGCGACAAGTGAGAGGAGGGCTGCCGGCTGGGGCTGCGCTGGGCTGGGCTGTGGCCGAGAGCAAGGTTTCGTGGGGGTCGCGCGCGGGAGAGAGGCAAATTTTCGCCATCTCCATTTCTCTCCGCCGGAATGGCCTTGCCCCCCCCCCCCCCCCCCTCTCTCTCACTCTCTCGCTCGCTGGCGGGGGTGTTGGAGTTGCGGCGGCGGCTGCGTCCAGCTCTCGGCCGGGTGAGCATTTGGCGGTGTGTGTACTCGCCGGCGACGGGGCAGTGTGCGGGGCCGAGGTCTGCGTGCCCCTGGGGGGGTCGGTGTGCCATCATGGGCTGCCACCATGGGCTGCCACCGCCGCGTGGCACTGCACAGACAGGCGCCCTTGATAATTCAGCAGGGTGTTGGGGAGGGGACCCTTCTCCCCGCTTGACGTGACGGCGGCTGTCGGGCCCCCGCCGGGGCCCCGCGCCGACCACTGCTGCCTGCCCGCGGTGCCACTCTCTGCGCCCGGAGCGGGGCGGAACGGTGTTGACGCGTGCGGTCGTTGTCGAGGAGGGACTTCTCCCCCTCCCGTCGTCGCCGTCGCGGAGGTGCTGTCGTCCGTCCGTGCTGGTCGGGTCCGGTGTACATATCGGGTACCGCGGCGGCTTTCGTCCGCACCGTATGGAGGCGCGCCGCCGCCGCCACCGCCCGGGGGTGGGCGTGGCTGCGTGGCTGTGTGGGGGTGTGTTGGCGGGTGGGCGCGGCGTGGCGCGGCGTGGCGCGGCGTGGCGCGGGCCCCGGGGTGGTAGGCCGTAGGCCTGCTCCTCTGCGGCGTGGCGCGGCGCGAGGGGGTGGGTCGATGTTCTCCGCCGCTCCGCCCGCCCCTCTCCGGCGATCCTCCCCCGCGCGGGCGAGGGTCCCCGCCGTAGGCCTATGGCCCGCGCCCTGAAGCCCGGGGCCCGGGCCCGGCCGTATCGACCGGCGGGTGCTCCTTGTGCTGCCAGACCCTACCCCTACCGGGACCCAACCGGGACCCAACCGGGACCCCTACCGGGGCCCATACCCACCAACTCGCGCCCCCCCCCCCCAAAAAAAAATTGCACTGACGCTCGGTATGCTCAAAACAAAAATCTGTACCGGAGGGAGTCTGTGTTTGCCTGTGGTGGGGGTGGGAGGGGTGGCTCGCGGTCCGGGACGCTGACCCTCACTGAACCCGAGGCCTGTGCCGGGCGCAGCTGCTGGCCGCGGTGGATGCACGTCTCGGCGGGGCGGGGCCGCGGGGGGGTCCCCACGGGGGGTCCCCGCGGGGGGTCCCCACGTGTCCGCCCCTCGTGAGCCCAGGCCGTGTGTGTCGCGGCATTGGTGCGGCCGCTCGTGTGTGCGCTTCGCCTACCGCTCCTGTCGCGGTCCCCCCGCAGCCGGCTCACGCGGGAGGGACACGTGGATGGCTGGATGCGGCCGCCGGTGTCGGCGGGGCGGGCGCTCCGGATAGCTGCTGCTGCTGACACTGTCTCCTTGTTGTCCGCGCGGCGCGCACGTCACCCGCAGCGGAGCCGGGCGTAGCGGCGCCTCCGTGAGATAAGAACGGGAAGGGCCCCGCGGTGTCTTCGTCGCCGCCGGGGCGTAATCGGGGCGGCCGCTTTTAGCGTGGCGGGGTAAACATAGGAGCGGGGGTCTGCCGGGCCGGCGGGAGGGCAGGGCTGGGCTGAGGTCGCGAGCTCCCGGCTCGTGGCGGGTCCCCGCGGCCCTCGGCCTCCGGGTGCTGCCTCCGGCCTCCGGCTCTCAAGGCCTCCCGCTCGGCAGCTACGCACCCCGGAGCCGGGCCTCCCCGGTGCCGCTCGCTCGCTCGCTCGCCTTCCCGACTTTTCCTCCTTCCTTAATGAGGCGCCCTTCAATCAACTTCGGCGGCCTCTATTTTACTTCTCCGGCTCCGCTTTCATCTCTTTTAAGGAACCCCGGCGCCCTCCGAAGGCCAGCGGGGGTTGGTTGGCTGGTTGGCCGGGGTGGGGCCGAGGGGTGCCCCCATCGCGCTGGTACCCGCCGCGCCCAGACCAAGGGCTGCCCGCCCGTCCTGTGCACTTTTATCTGAGGGCGGCTGGAGGAGGGGAGGGGCCCGACCGGGGGCTTCGTGTTCATCTATCACGCTGCCGCCGGTCCCGTGTCCGCAGCCGCCCCCTGCGCGAAGGGGACGGAGGGTGGGGTGGGGCGCGCCGTCCGGAGCCCCCGCGCCCCCTCCTACCCCTTCCCTTACCTCGCCCCGCGGTGGAAAGGGCGTCGCCGACGTCATTGGCCGGTTTATTGTCCGAGCGCGTCCCCTGCGCTGGGTGCGGCGGGGTACCCCTCTCGCCCTCTCCTCCCCTACCCGCCCCTCCCCCGGAGGCTTTAGCGGTCGCGGTGGCTCGCATCCCCGGGGGAGGGCGCGCACGGCATGGGGCTCCGCCGCTGTCTTGTCGAGGGGCCCTCCGTCCGTGGCCCGGCGGGTGTGCGGACGCGGCGCCAGAGGCAGCGGAGCCCAGCGGAGGCGGCCGCTGGCCGCGCAGCGCCGCGCCGCGCTCGCCTCCTCCTCTCGCCGCAGCCTTGACCCTCCGCAACATTCCGGCCGGACCGGGGCCCCCCGGCGGCCCCCAGGTGGGGCCCGCGCCGCCGCCAGGAGGACACCGCGCGGCCACTCGACTCCTCGGCGCGGCCTTCTCTTCCTGCTCCTGATGCCCGGCGGCTGATGGATGGCGACTGGCCGTGTAGGCGGCGGCGGCGGCGGCGGCGCTGCGGGCCTGACGTCACGGCGGCCGCCTCCGCCTCCGCCTCCGCCCGCGGCCGTCGCACCGCTATCGTATCGCGGCCCTCCTGACCGCTCAAGGCGGCCCCCGCTGCCCGGCGCCGCAGGGGCCCCCGGGGCGTCGCGGCGTCGCCCGTGAACACGCACGTTAGCGCGGGTCCCACCGGCTCGGCCCCCGCGCGCCTTGCCGCGGCCATCAGCTGACTGCGCGCGACACGCCCTTGGTACCGAATTAGGCCCCCGACGTCCCGTCTCGTCCCGTACGGACGGCGGCCGCGGCGCACCGTGTGAGAGAGGGGAGGGGAGGGAGAGAGCCAGCGAGTTAGTGAGCGTGAGAGAGAGAGAGAGAAAGAGAGAGAGAGAGCGGGGAGCAGGAAGGTGTTTGACACGGGCGCGGGCCGCCGCGCGGGTTTTGCGGTGCCGCGGTGCCGCGGGGTCGGTGACAGGATGAGCTGTTTTACGGCCGCCCGGCTGCTATTCGCGGACCCGGGTGGCGCAGCGGCGGAGCCTTGAGAGAGGGCCGGGCCGGTGCCGATGAGTGCGGAGCTGAGCCCCGCCGCCTTTGTCTCTCTGTCTCTGTCGCACTCGCATGCCCTGTCGTGCCGTCGGCGGCACGCCGAACGAACATATTGCTAGACGAGCTTATGACAAAATGGAATCAGATCGCGCGACGTTCTGACGGTCGGTGAGTCAGTTATTGCGTGGTACTGTACCGTGAGGACGTCACCTCGCTGCTCCGCCCGCCATCTCTTGGCTGCTCGGCCGGCCGCAAGTGAGGGGGAGACGTTCGTGAAGACAAAGAATGCCACGAGTGGAAACGGCTCGGCTCCCCGCGCTGCCGCGGCCCAACCCGTTTATCAAAGCCTCAATTTATGGAAATGAAGCCGTGTGCTGGGCTCGGGCAGGCTCGGGTCGGCGCGCCGCTGCCGGTGATTCACTGCGCTCCCTGCGGCGCCCGGAGGGTAGGCAACTCCGGTACGTCGGTGTGCGGCAAGGGACGGTGTTGCCTACCCGCCGGGATGATGTCATTACAGAGGGACGTGATGCGGGGCGATGTGCCGCGGCGGCAACGCTCTCCTAACCCCCCCCCCTCCTCCACGGCCGGACGTAAAGTCTCCGGCGGCTGCTGCTGCGGGACGGCTTCTCCGGTACTTGGAAAACTTTTCCCCGACGTTGGCGTGCAACACCGAGGTCGAGTGCGCTGGCGTCCACGTCCATCTCTGGTCGTAAAATCGGCGGGGCCCGCGCGCCTTTTATTACGGCGGAGCGGGCGTGTTTTATGCGTAGGCCGCCGCCAATAAGCAGTGCAGGGCGGCGGGGGGGGGGGGGGGGGGGGGGCCGCCGCCGCTGGAGGCTCCAGGGCCTTCCAGGGCCGGGGGGCCGTGAGAGACTAACTCCGGACCGGAGGCAGCAGGCCGACCCCGGCCCCGCCGGTGGGGTGAGCGACCCTCTCGGGGACGGCACTGGCGGCTCCGCAGGATCAGGTGACTGCCGGGTCCTGCCGGGTCCCTTGCGGACTGTGCGTGTCGGCCCGATAGGAAGGGGGCGCCCTGCAGCACCGCCACGGCCACGACAGACGCACGCACGCACGCACGCACGCACGCACGCACGCACGCACGCACGCACGCACCCTCGAGACAAACGGAAGTGTAATTCCGTTGTGTCAACACGGCGGACCGCCGGCCCGGCCGACGCTGTGGTGTCGTGTGGTGTGGTGGTGCAGTGCGCCGCCGGGGCTTCGGCTCGGCGGCGGCTGACTCGATCACGTCTCCTCTCCTGGATTTTGTGTTTCAGCACCCCGCCCCCTTCTCTCTCTCTGTCTCTCTCTCTCTGTCTCTTTCGCTCGCTCTCCTTTGTTCAGATGGTGGAATTGCGCGGGCGTGACTCTGTGTGGCCGTGTGGCTGACTCTGCCATGCGCACAATTTTTATTTTATTTGTCTCGTGACTGGAGTTTTTATTCTCTTGCTTTTTGTTTTTGCTGTTGTTGAATACTTCGGGGTGTGTACTGCAGGGTGTAGGGACGCACGCTCGATACTCGTTGCGCCCGCCCCTCCCTGCTTTTGTCGGCCGTGACAAACAGTGGGGGGTTGTGGCTGCTTATGGCTGCCCCTCGGCAGGGGGGGGGGGGGACCTTTGGCCGCTCGAAGCCCTCGAGAGCCGCGCGCCCGTACGTTTAGTACTACCACTCCGATGCACTGTGTGGCTATGCTCTCTCTCTCTCTCTCGCACTCCCTGCAGCTGTCTCTGTCCCGCTCTCTCTCGCACTCGGTCACGTTGCACGGCGCCGCGTGTTGCGGCTGCCCCCCCGGTGGACACACCTCCGCTCTGACCGGCGCGGGGGCGCCGCCCCTGGCTTCCAGCCGAACCCGGTATACACGCTGTGTAACTAGCCTAGTTAGTTAGTTAGTTAGTTAGTCAGTCAGTTAGTGGCCGGTTGTCCTCCTCCGGTAGGTCGGTGTGCGTGGCGGTGCGGCGGAGGATCGAGTGCGGGGAGGACGAGGCGGCGGGAGGCAAAAAAAAAAAAAAAAGAGAGAGAGAGATGAAAATGGGCTCTAGAGCTGCGCTGCTGCGCCTGTCGGTGATCAAGGGGGTTATCGGGTGCCTCGTATCTCCTGGGGGCGGCCCGCAGCCCCCGCTTCCCACCACCGCCACCACCTTTTCGTTCTTGTTATTTCACTTGACTTCTCTCTTTATCTCTCCTTGTCCCTCTTTTTCGTGTTTCTCTGTTATTTATCTGGCCTGCTTATGAATGCAGCGGCGGTGGTGAGGCCCCCCGCCGGGCCGGGGAGTGCAGGCGCTGGCTGGGCTGGCGGCGAGCGGTCGGCGGCTGACACGGGGCGCCCACGTGCACCGCACGTGCACGCACGCTCCGGTGCGGTGCGGTACGGTACGTGCGGGCCGAGCCGAGCAGGCGGGGTCCTTTATCGAGCGCGCTATCGGTTGTCCCGGGCCTGCTAGGAGAGAGAGAGAGAGGAGTCATTCAATTTCATTAATTTGTCATGTCGAGTTTGAGGGCCGGGGCGTGGCGTGGCGTGGCGTTGCTGCGAGGAGGTGTGCGTCGGGTCCCATCGATATGTCGTTTGGGCGTCCCGGCCGACACGAAGGATGAGGGGAGGACCCTCCGCCCCGCCCCGCCCCGCCGGCTCTTGCCCCGTCCATCATCAACCGGTTCTCTTCGAGACGCGGCCCTATTTGTTGGGGCCCCGTGCACTCTCAGGGGTGGGCCGCCGGCCTGTCGGCCTGCCGGCCTGTGGAACCTGATTACCTACGGGCTGCCGTACCCGGATAGCGCAGATGGACGCTGGGCGATTTTTCAGTCTAATGTCCGAGCGCCGGGTGCGTCCCACCTAATGCGGTGAAAAGAGTGGAGAGGTTGTTGTGGGTCCGCGCGGGGTGGGTGGCGATACCCCCCCCCCCCCTCGCGGTCCTGCGGGGGGCAGCTGCGACGGCGGCGCCTCGGCCCTCTGTGCGGCCAGTGACCGCGGAACCGCGGGGCGCAACGTGCGAGAGAGAGAGAGGGAGAGCCCCTCTCTGCTGCGCCGCCGCGCCGCCGGGCCATGCAGTCCCTGTACCGAAATACTCTTTCCTGCTACGCAAACAGCATCCGGATGCGAATGCACGCCGCATCGCGGCCCGCGGCGCCCTGCCCCGCCCCGCCCTGCTTTGCTCTGCCACACTTCATCAGGCCTAGGCTCTATGTTTAGGTCCGCGCGCTGTGCCCCCCCCCCCCACCACTCCACTCCTTTCTCCGCGGGGGGGCTCGCGGCACGCTTCCTCGTGCGGCACAGCTGCTGCTGCTGCCCGGCTTTGTGACGGAGCCGGAGACACTCCCGGCGTGAGAACTCGACTGTGCAGCGGCTGCTCTGTGCTGTGCAAGTGCTGTCGCTGCCAGCCGAGCCGAGTGGAGTGGAGTGGAGTGGAGCCGGGCGGGGCCGCCTGAGTCACGGTCACCTGTGGAGTGCGCCTCGCGGGCCGCCGCGGGCCGCCGCGAGTAGTTGTGCTCGCGAGGTTATCGCCTGGCGGGCCGCGGGCCGGGCGCCACGCGGCGCGTGTGCAAGAGTCGCCCTTTAATGTTGTTTTATTGTTTTAATTTTTACGACAAATAATTCCGAATTTATTATTCTTTTTTGGCTCGTAGAAATAAAAAGTCGTAGCAATTTAAAAAAAAATGAATTGCTCTATGGGAAGTCGTCTGGAGAACTTCCAAAGCCCGAAAAAGTGGAGTTCTCTGCCGCGACTGGCTGTTCCTTGAGTGAGTGCGTCTCCTCTCTCGCGGCGGCGTCGTCGTCGGGTCGGCCGTCGGCCCTTCTCTTCTCTTCGCTTCTCTTCTCTTCCCTTCCCTTCCCTTCCCCTGGCGGGCGGACGCCTTGATTTGTGGAGTATTGTCGGCGGCTGCTGGCTGGCTGGCTGGCTGCAGAGCTGAGAGATGTGATCGCCGTGCCCGCGGTGCGGTGCGGTGCCGTGCCGTGTGCGCGCCCCGGCCGCCGACGGCCGATATGCGAGGAATGCCGGCCACTTCCGCGCGCGAGGACTCTGAGGAGCTGGCCGCGGGTGGAGGGGAGGGGAGGAGGCTGGGCACGGAGGAGGAGGCGGCGCTGATTTCCGGAGCGCACGCGGCGCGGCCGGCGATCCGATCCGCGTTACGGGCGCGATGAGCTCCGGCACGGCTCCGGCACGGCTCCGGCACGTCCGGGTGACTCACCCGCATCCGGCGGGCGTGCAGGAGGGCTGCGGCAGCTGCGGGCTCCGGGCGCGCGGCGGCGGCTCCCCTGCCGCCTCGCGGTACACGGCATACGCTACAACATGCACGGCGTGTGTTCCAGGGCTGTGACGGACCCCCGGGACGGGCGGCGGGTGGCGCTCAAGAAACTGCCCAACGTCTTCCACTCGCTCGTCTCTTCGAAGAGGGTCTTCCGGGAGCTCAAGATGCTCTGCTTCTTCAAGCACGAGAACGTGAGTATATTGAATGAATGGGTGTGTTTTTTTCTTTAGTTGGGCGGAGCGCCTGCGAGCGTCGGGGTAGGCCGGCCCGCCCGGCGCGCGTGCCGTGCAGGTACTGCCTACCCGCCAGGCGCCGTGGAGCAAGCCTCATCACTAACGACTCTCTCTCTCTCTCTCTTTTGCTCCCCAACAGGTCCTCTCCGCCCTGGACATCTTACAACCACCTCACCTCGACTTTTTCCAAGAAATGTATCCTTTCTTGCCGGCTGTTTGTGTGTGTGCGTTGTGGAGGCGGGCGCCGCGGCGTCACCGGAGGCGCTGGCCGGTGACGGGCACAGCCGCCCCTCCGCCCCCTCCCCCCTCCTCCTCCGGGGCAGCCCCCCCCCCCCCAACCTTCACCGGCCACGGAGATAACGCGGCCCGATTCCGCCTTCCTGGCCCTTTTCGCTTCCGCTGTCATCTCGCCGCCGCCGCCGCCGTGGCCAACTGGGTCGGGGCGGAGCGGACCCGCCAGCCGGCCGGGCAGGGCGTTGTGGTTCGGCGGCGCGTGCTGCGAAATCGCGCTCGTCAACGCAATTTGCCCGCCGCGTCGCTCCGGCGGCAGGTGCAGCCGCAGGTGTGTGTGTGTGTGTGTGTGTGTGTGTGTGTGTGTGCAGGTGCGGGTGCTTGTGATGCTGCACACCAGCTGTCCTGTTGGTGCGCGCGTCCACCACCACCGTCCGAGGGCTCTCTCACTCTCTCTGTCTCTCTGTCTGTCTGTCTCTCTCTCTCTCTCTCTGTCTCTCCCTCTCCAGCACGTTATGAGCAGGGCAGGTGCGTGGGCCGCCGTGTGCGGCCGGCCCCGCCCTCTCCTCCGCGCCCGCTCATTCGCCAGCCGGCCTCTGCCGGGTTGGCCGGGGTCGGGTTAGTTTTGCCCTGCCCTGCCCTCTCCTCTCATTTCCATTCTGGTCCGAAATGAAATGAGATGGGGGGGCCGGGGCCGGTGGGCGCCGCCGTCCCCGCTGCACGCCCCGCGTGCTCCCGGGGGTGGTGTGGCGGTCGTGGCGGCCTGTGCACCGGCAGCGAGAGGGTTGCCGCTGCCGTCTACGTGAAAGCGGTCGGGCTGCCTGGCCGCGGCCGCGCCGCTACGCTGTGAAGTGGAGCGCGGAGCCCGGCCGGCACACCGAGCCGTGTCCCGGGTCGGCGTGAGGTAACGCAGGGCCGCCCGCCGCCCGCCGCCGCTGATACTGCGTACTGCAGTATCGCCCCCGGGAAACTCGGGGCCAAAATGTAAGCCTGCCCCTCTGTCGCCTCTGCCGCCTCGGCGGGCGGGGGCGGACGGGCGCCTCCGCTCAGCAAAGGGCTGTGACGAGTTGCATAACCGCCTTCATCGATACTTCGCACCACGACGAGAACGGGGGAAGAAGAAGAAGAGTGGTGGGGGGGTTAGCTGGTTCTGGACCCGTCCGCCTGGCCGCTCGGCGCCTGGCGGCTCGGGTGTCGTGTCCGCAACATCGTGCTCGGCTCTCCATTCCAGTTTGCGCTGCACGGGCGGGCAGGCGGAGGTAAGGAAACCCCTGGCGGCACGGCGGGGCACGGCGGGGGCGGGGAGAGCGCCCGGAGGGGCACAATGGCCGCGTTGGGCAAGTCGGGCTGCGATGACGCCCGACGCCCGCCTACCCGGGCCGGGCTCGAGGCACGGCGGGCCGTGTGAAGCGGGGTACAGTTGGCATGCGTCGCTGTCCTGCCGCGCCGCCGCCGACGCCCCTTGTCTTCTTGTGCGAAACCTCTCTTTTGCGACTGTGTTCATGGAGTGAGGGCGGCGCGGGGCCGGAGCCGGAGCCTGAGCCTTGTGTCGGCACGGACGGCGGCGGCGGCGGCATATCCACCCGTTCGTTAGCTCACGCACGGTTTTTTTTATTATTCCCCCTTCCGGTGCCCCCGCCCCCCTCCGGCGTGTTTCGGGTCAAGAGCGGGCCGGCGGGGTAGAAGGGGGGGTACTCGTGGCGCTGCCCGCGGGCCCTAAGCAGAGGAGCCGGGCGGGGCCCAAACCCCAAAATGAAGACGGACATCGGATGGCACTCGCGTCGCACCCCTCCCCTCCCCTCCCCTCCCCTCCCCTCCCCTCCAGCGGGCTGTGCGGCGGCCGTGTCGCCCTCCTGCGGATTCGTGTAGCATTTTTCTTATCCTTTTCTCCTCACTCCTTCCCCGTTTTTCTTTTTAATGGTTTCCGGCTCTCGCACTGCGGGGCCGCCACGGGCCTCATGACGGTTGTGTGAGTCATAAAGAGTCTCCCGTGCAGAAGCGGCCGCCTCCGCCAGCCGCCCCATGGCCTGCCCATGGCCTGCCCAGACAGGCGTGGCGTGGCGTGGCCGCCCGGGGGTCCCGGCTCGGCTGGGACCCACGGCTGCCCATGACGGGCGGGAGTACGGACCTGCTCTACACTCGTCCGGCCGGCTCATGGTGCCCATGGCTCCCCTCGTCCTTCTGGGAATGCCGCCGCTGGTTGCGCCGGCTTGCCTGCGCCTGCCGTGCCGCGCCTTGCTCCTCGGCTCGTCTGTGACACACACACACTCTCACACAAACAGCGCCGCCCGCCTCCTCTTGTTTTAATTTGATTCACAACGTATTTCTCCTCTCGCTCTTTCCCTCCCTCCGTCCAAGAAACGAGTTCACCGACCGACCGGTCGGCGTTCAAAGTTCAAAGCCTGTACAAGCTCTGTACGTGCTTGACATTCGACGCACCCTTTGACACCCAAACTTTGCCGGTCTGGCCTAGAGGGTGCCGTCTAGGTGGTCTAGGTCTAGCGGCGGCGGCCCGGTCCGCCCGGTCTGTGCTGCTATATATATATTATATAGGTCTAGTCTGGGCGGCTGTCTGCGCAGTGCGGCGCGCACGTGGCCGCGCTGCGCCGCCGCTCGCGGCTCGCATTGTAATGTAAATGGATGAGAGAGTCGCCCCCCCCCCCCCCTCTGTAACCCCGGCGGCGAGCGCTGACCTCCCTCCCCCCTCCGCGCCGCGCTGCGCTGCGCTTTCATCCCCTTCTGCTGGCTTGTTTTCATCTGAGGCTCCGGCGGCAAGTAATGATTTGGCGCGTGGTGGGTGCTCTCTCTCCCTCTCACGGATCGGATCGATGTTGTGTGCTCTCTCCCCCTTCTCTCTCCCTCCCTCCCTCCCTCCATCTCTCTTTCTCTCTTTGCGCCACCCTCTTGCTCTCTCTCTGTCTATGTAGCCCTGCAGCCTGCCAGGTGGTACTCCAACTTGTGCGCCGCGCCCCGCCCCGCCCCGCCACGCCCCGCCACGCCCCGCCACGCCCCGCCACGCCCCGCCACGCCACGCCCCGCGACGCCCCGCCACGCCCCGCCACGCCCCGCCCCGCCCCGCGGTGGTTTGGTTTTGTCTGCTGGCACCCTGGGCGCCACTCGTGCGTGTGTGTGTGTGTGTCACTTTTCCTTGACTCCCTTCTCTCCAGCTATGTCATCACAGAACTGCTCCAGAGTGACCTGCACAAGATCATCGTATCGCCCCAGCACCTGTCCGCCGACCACATCAAAGTATTTCTCTATCAAATATTAAGAGGTACGTCGTTGCGTGCGTTTTTTTTTTGTTTTTTGCAAACTTTGCTCCCGTTTGCCGGTATGGCGTCTAACGTTTACGCGGTTTGCGCTGCTTTCAGGTCTCAAGTATTTGAGCTCAGCCCGGATTTTGCACCGTGATATTAAGCCCGGGAATCTCCTTGTAAATAGCAATTGTGTGCTGAAGGTAAGTCTGCTGCCTGTCTGTGGAGTGACAGCGACCTGGTTACGGCGCGTGATTATTTTTTTTTTTAATATTCTGTTTCGATGTGTCGCTTTACACCGTCAACTCTCCCCCAGATCTGCGACTTCGGGCTGGCGCGGGTGGAGGAGCCGGACAAGCTGAAGCACATGACGCAGGAGGTGGTGACCCAGTACTACCGAGCGCCCGAGATCCTCATGGGGGCGAGGCACTACTCGTCCGCCGTGGACGTCTGGAGCGTGGGCTGCATATTCGGGGAGCTGCTGGGCCGGAGGATCCTGTTCCAGGCCCAGAACCCCGTGCAGCAGGTACGGCACGCCCTGTTCGGGATTTTATTTTGTTACAAAAAAAAAAAAAATGTTATCAAAAAATGTTGTAGGGGAAAATGTTATAAGAAAAGTACTGAGACTGAGTGTGATGGTCCCGCAGCTGGAGCTCATCACGGAGCTGCTGGGCACGCCCTCGCTGGAGGACATGCGGTACGCGTGCGACGGCGCCCGCTCGCACATGATGCGCCGCCCGCACAAGCCGCCGTCCCATGCGGCGCTCTACATGCTGTCGTCCCAGGCCACCCACGAGGCGGTGCACCTGCTCTGCCAAATGCTCGTCTTCGACCCGGTAAGCACGGGGCCGGGCGGGGCGGGGAGTTGGTGTGCAAGTTGTCGTGCGTGACACGTTGAGAGAGAGCAAATAAAAAAAAATCTTAGAAATGCATGACTTGGTGTAGCAGACGGGCTATCGTCTGCCTCTGTTTACGACTTCTCTTCGGCCCGAGCCCGCCTCGTACTGATGACCCCCCCGCGGTTGCCGTTGCAGGACAAGAGGATCACGGTGGTGGACGCGCTGGCGCACCCGTACCTGGACGAGGGCCGGCTGCGGTACCACTCGTGCATGTGCAAGTGCTGCTTCACGACGAGGGACGGCATGCGGCAGTACACGGCCGACTTCGAGCCCGTGGCCAGCAGTGCGTTCGATGACGTCTGGGAGAGGAAGCTGGCGTCTGTGCAGCAGGTGAAAGGTGAGAGTCGGTACAGTCACCTGTCACCTGGTCGTTGCCGTGTGGTGGAACCTCGCTAATTCTGGGTCGTGTTTTTTTTCTTTTTTTTTCTTCTCTGTTCCCCGTCGGCTGCTCTTCTCTCCGGAACTGTGTCGCTGCAGAGGAGATGCATAAGTTCATCGCAGAGCAGCTAAATACAAACAGGGTGCCCTTGTGCATTAACCCTCAATCGGCTGCGTTCAAGAGTTTTGCAAGGTAAGGCGGTAAGGGGCCGTCTGGACTGCGGCCGCGGGCCTGGGCCGGGGTCCTGTAGGGCCCCGCGGACGCCCCTCCCCGGGCCTCCTCTGGCCCCCCTGGCCCCCCCTGGGCCCCCCTGGGCCCCCTTGGCCCCCCCGGGCCCCACACGGGGCTGTGAGCGGCCTCTCATCCTGGCCGGGGCCGAGGCTGTGGCTCCCTGAGATGGTGGCCGCGCCCTGCGTCAGAGCCTGCAGATGCAGAGCCCCACCCTGCCACGTCTTGTCCCGTGGCCCTGCCATGGCCGCCACCGCTCCGCTCCACTCCGCACCGCAACGTCCACAACCATCCCTTACCTTCTTTGTCGTTCAATTCTCACAAGTGGAGATTCCATCTACAGCAAATTTGGGTACAGTTTACCTTTCATATTGCTCTACTACTATACTACTATTACTACCTTTTGCATCATATCTATATTATTATATATATATATATTCTCTTATCGCTTTCAATGTTACTACTGGCTTCAGTTCCAGAGCCCTGCCCCGTTTTCCCACACCTTTTTCACATTTATCATCTCCCTCCTCTCCCTTTCGCGAATTATTGGACTGCAGCTGTATGTCATGTGTTTCTTCCTCTTAATATTCAACATTAGTCATCTCATTGCTCCTGCCTGTTAGCAAAGTTGCTTTCGATGTCCTATTTTATGTGTAACATTACCTATTAATAGTGATGTCTTCTTTTCATTTCAAAAGAATTGAAGTCTAGAAATTTTTTACAAATTCTTTTCAGGATGGCCTTGTATAGAATTAATTCAAATTCTCTTTTAGTGGTGGGGGAGCTGTTGTTTTTCTGTTTTTTCTCTCCCTTCTGGTGCATTTTTAAGATCTAAAACTACTTCTAATTAAAACATTAGCCTTTTCTTTAACGTTCAATGCACTTCACAAAATTTTTAAGCTCTGACAGAAAAAATATGGAACCTGATATAAACGCACTGTGCTATGTCTTCATATTTATGTAAGCATGTCTGTCTTTATGTTTGACTGAACGTTTGTGAATATTGTATGAACCGTGTCATGGGGTCTGAAGTAATCTAACCTAATCACTGTCATTTATTGCACCACAGAGGAAAGCTGGAAAATATTGAATGTCATGAAATAAATGTTGATAATGTTTTGGTTTAAACATGCACATCGTTATCTTGCTTGGAATGTTGCAAGTTGTGCATTAAAACAGGCATATCGGGCAGGGCATCCTTGCATCACAGGCTTTTACTAATAGATATACCTTTACACAAATATGCTTTTAATTGCTAAACAAAATGTTCTGTGATTAAATTAAGTGTAAAACTCGTTCAGGAGCTCTGGAGGAAAGCTTTTTATGGAAGGCATGGTCACATATTAAGTATCCAACATTTGCTTGAGTTTGCCCCAAAATGGTAGAATGCGGAGCGGTGGTAGCCAAGCGGAAGGATGAAATGGCCTCTCACTCCCTGTGTTAATTTGATAGCCAAATGTTGATTTAGTTCTTGTTTGTGTGTTAACTTTTTTTTAATTTTGATAGAATGAGCTTTCCTCTTGCTTTTTAAAAATGCTTACGCCAAGACCATGTCACATTTCATTTCTCCTTTTATTGGGGCGTGTTATGGGGTGTGCACTTGCATGATTAGGTTTTGGGGCATGTGCTTATACGCTTGTTACTCTCCTTAAGTAACACCCATGCACTCTTTCTTTGGCTTGAACTAATTTTCTATCGGTTCTTCCTTTCCTTGGTTTCATGTCTTTTTTCCGGAATGCACCTTTGTTTTTATGTCACTCTAATTACGGTTTGCACATAATTTTCAGGGCTTCAAGCTCTTTTCTTAACTTTCATTCCTGGAAATGGAAGAGTACTGAAGTAGTGGATGCTAATTATGTCTGTTTTTTGAGTGGCACTAGATTCAGTTGGCCTCCAGCATTCCATGTTTTATTTTTATTGGCACGTTTGTTTTAATCCCTAAAAATTTCATCATAGTAATTGTTTTACCCGTGCTTGTGTGGTTTGGTTTGGCTTTGCTTGGTTTGTACCTTGATCTGCTTCTTTCTGTACATATGTGTCTGTTTCATTTTCCTTGCGTAGTTGTTCATTTTAGGTTGAGGTCTCCCAGGAAAAGTGCTATATTTTACATAAGCTATTTACCTGACTCAAATGGAGGGATAAGATGTATTACTATGGAAAATTATTTAAACTCTTTATTAGCTTTGGTCATTCTGGAGCGTGTTTTCCTTTCCACAAGATGATTTAAAAGGACAAATTTTCCAAATTGTTTACTTTTAAAATACCGTTTTCACGTTTATGCTTTTTCAATTCTTGCTCTCGTGTTTAGTTTTCAGTAGCCTTTCAAGCAGGTAAAAATAAAATTATCTAACTGGAAATTTTTTTCCGATTGTGGTTTGGTTTCAGTTCGTCTGTCGCACATCCAGCGGAACTGCCTCCCTCCCCACAGCAGTGGGAATGACAAAGGGCCCCCGGCAGCCTGCGTGTTCGTCACCAGTAGGGCACCTGCCCCAGGGGCCCTAGTCGGCTAGGACGCTCCACGCCGCTTCCGGATACCTTCTGTGGCCATAGTCACCCTTTCCCTTTCCCTCGGACCGGGCCGGACCGGACCGGACCGAGCCGAGTCCCGAAAGGCCAGGGATCGGAAAGGGATAGCTGACGCTGGGACGCGCAGCACACACTGAACTGAACCAAACCGACTGGTGTGTGCAGTGTCAGCCAACCAATTTACTGCGCATTAATTGTCTTTCAATTATTAACTGTAAATCTTTTTTTTTAATACGTTTTTAGTTTTTAGTTTATCTTTCTGAGTCTTCAGAATGAGCTAGCAACATTGCCAATTCTGTACATAGTCGACTTTAATTACCCTTGTCTTATTGGTATTGACAGCAGATAGGCTTTAGTAGCCCTGTGGTATTTTACTTTTGAGGCAGCACTGATTGTGTATGTATTGAGTATTGTTAATACTGCATTCCTTCAAGAATGCAATAAGGAATAAAAAGCTGTTTGTTTGATGCCAGTTTTGTTGGGTAAGGTTTATCCAGTGCTTGTAAACTGTAAGCTAATTGATTGGTTGAATCTAAACTGTGTGTCATGAAGTGATAAATCAACTAACGAGGAAGAAAGTCAAATTAACTCAATTTAATTTTTCAATGCTGATTCTGTTTGATCACCTATTTGTTGTTGTTTTTTTTTTACTCTTTGTGCTGACACTTCATTTCTTTTAAAATTCTATCTTAAAATTTTAACCATGGAAAGAACTACAGCTTTTTACGGATGCTTGTTTTGTTCACAGTAGTTCTTTTAGTTAAATTTAGTTCCTCTAATTACTGTACATAAAATTGTAACTACATCTTATCAACATATTGTGATGAATTTCGTTCTGTTGAGAAATGAGCCATGCATACTATGTACTGGTGTGCATTTTACTTGGGCTGAAACTATTCTAAATTAACTTTGGAGGTGAAAATCTATTGCTGTGTGACGAAGGGGCCAGAATATTGACTTAATTAACTGTTGTACATGGACTGACAATTGATCAAGGTGTTGGGAATGATAGATTGAATCAAGCATGTTCTTTTTACTTAATATTTTCTTTTTTCCCCTATCCATTGTAATTCAATGATTAATTAGAAGTAAAGACGCAAGTGCTTGATAAAACAGTCCAGCTGTGATCAAGTGTCAGTCCATAAGTGCATTATAAGTGAAATATGTATTATGTATCTTTTTGACAGCTTTTTAGGTCATACTATAGGAACTATTTCCATCTGGAAACTCAGCTGCTCATGAGTACTGCCCCTATTTCAATCTCAATTCTTCAATACAGTTCCGATGAAATCTGATTGTATGCCCTCATGGGCAACATTTAGTAACTACTGCCCTTGATTGTGGAGGACGACTGCCATGTGGCGTCTACTGTTTCTGCTCTGTACTGTTTTATATTGTGTACAGTTCTGCTTTTGGTGGTAGTCATTGACACCAAAATGATTAAGGCAAGATTTTCAAAAAGCCAATTGAAGCTTTCTTTATCCATGTAACCTGGTTTTCTTGTTTGAGATATTGGTGTCAGCCCCATAGTTATTGCACTACAAAAAGAAAAAAAAAGAAATCTTGTCTAGTGCAACATATTGTATTTGTTACCTGGCATGCTGTCTGTAGTATGCAGCTCTCGACTATCTGGGTGTGTTTCAAATTTGAAAAGCATGTGTTTCTTTTATTCTTACTTTGACTATAAGCTGTAGGTTATTATGTTATGGATCTCATGTACTATAAAGCAACACATCAAGTCATGAGTGTGTGAGTTGAGTGAACGGTTATTTGTGAAAATGGTTTGTAAATATGTGTGTTTGTGTCCCTTTCAGAATTTTAATCTTTAATTGAAAACTATAAATGAATTTTTAACTGAGTTATGGGTAGTCCTTAGCAACTTAGTAAGTCACTTTGGCTAAAATTAACTTTATTTCTTTCATAATCCTTAGACAATTCATTCCACATACGTTGGGATACCTCTGTGACATGAAACAAAGGCCTTTTTGTTTTGCTTCAATGTTGCATGTTACAGATGTCTTAACCTTTTTGGAAAATCTTGAAACCTAGAAAAAATAGGAAAAAAATGTAGTGAGGTAACATTTAATGTTGAATTAATTGCTGTAACTGATATACATTTCATGCATGACTTCTATTATGAAATCTGATGTATGTAAATACAGAACTCTCTTCAGTGTTAGTGTGTTTGTTTGTTAGCATTTCAGAATTTGATCTTCAATTAATTGTGAATGCATTTTGAAAACTTCTGTGTGTTACCCAAATACATACTTAGAAAATTGGGATAAAGCCCAGCTGTGTGGTTTGATTTATGTAATTTATTCAAAGTTCGATTATATACATACCCGTTTATACTTGCATCGCATATACTGTTGTATCTAGGACAAACCTATTGGAGAATTTCTGTAAGTTGTATGTTGGTTATCTGTTCGGAAATCTAACTCTCCTTTTTGGAGCATTTCTCTGGAAAGTACCAATTCATTAAAGTCACTGCCATTAAGCGAGTCGTCATGGTTTCAAGGTTTTGTTTTAAAAGCATTGATTGCCCCAACAAAAAGTTTCTAGGTTTGTGCTAACAAAGATTTGTAGTACCATACAAACCTGAAGCTTTGTAGCTGAAACCTATGTGTGGTATTCCATAACAAAGTGTCCTGCCAGTATACCCTACTATTTAGGTCTACATAAGGCCTGTAACACAACTGTTTTGTTGCTCATAACCCCAGTACTAGATTAGAATGTGTTTCTTTTTTATTCTAATGCATTTTGAATAATAGTCTAGACTGTTCTATAAGATTTGTTAGTTAAAAACTGGAAGGTGTACGAGTGACATGGATCTTCTTTGTAATGGTAATCTAAAATTGGTTCTCATGGAGACCAAGGCATAAATTGAATAGCAGGAAGTAGTTAATGTGAGACTGTTACTGTTTTAACCGTGGAACTGGGTGCTAGTGTATGATAAATACACCTTACTAGACATTGCCTGCTCATTGAAAAGTTCAGGCTAGTGAATGTGTTCCCCCTTTCAAACCATTTATCTCATAAAGCTGATCCTTGATCCTTTCTAAGTTGACTTAATCGACTGCCATGCCAGAAATCGGTAAATTCTTAACTCAAAAAAGGCTAATCTTTAAAGCACCTTGATTGCTCTTCAAAACAATTCCTGGAATGTGTTCAAGGTTGTTTTTTGTCTGCTACTATTTCAACTACCTCATTCCACATGTTAAATTGCCCTACTGCATGTATAGCAATTAATTTTGTTGTATATGTTTCCTCAGACTCAATGAACCTTTTCATTCCAGTGATTTCAATAATTAAAGTCTTAAATTGCTACAATACTGCCACAATACTCTCATGGCATTTGACTTTGAAAACTTAAAAGCCAATTGTATTTCTTTCCTTACTTTATTTAGACAACAGTTGAAGCTGTCCTCACTTGATCCACCATATATATCTTGATTTTCTCACTATTCCCAGTTAATTTTTTTAAAATCTGCGTTGTACAGTTTAAATTTGTTTTCAAGTTGAAGTTCATTGTGAACTGCATAACTGGTAAATTTGTGATTTTGCTGAGTTTTGGTAGTTGGCATAGGTTTTGTGGTGATAAACAGCTCCATTCAATAATATCTGAGTTTAGATATGTAGTTCTGGAACCAATTCTGTGTTTTTCAGATAGTAATTTTTAAAAAATTGAAAGGAGTAGACTCGATGGTTTATTTTAATATCTCTTCAATAAGACTCGGTACTACAAAATATTACATGCTCATGACTGTATTGATTAGTATCATGTTTTTGTATTTGTATGTTGCTGTATAGAATGTTAGCTTTACCTGCATTGTCACATTAGAGCATGTGGTGCACTGGAGAATATTCCAGCTCGGGTAGTAAACAAAAACATGTGTTTCCTGCCAAAACGTCTAGATTGTAATTTGTACATACATTGTATATAACTAGGATTCTTAATCTGTATGTATGCAAAGTGGCGTAGTTGAATACTATAGAATATTTTTTGTGTTATCAAAACATGCAGCAGTGTGCACAATGTGACGGATTGTGTAATTTATTGTGTTGAGTAGTGTTGAGCGCATTGCTGCCATCACTCTAGTGAGAGATATTTTTAACCTAGTTTCCATGTATATGTTGAAAAGTGGTTGTCCACTTTGTGGCTCTGTCATCCAGTATGAAAGTGTTGTAAAGTGTTGTGGTTGTCATCATTGATGAGATGACAAGCTGAGGTGTCCTGGCTATTGATCTCTAAATTAATTTTTTTTTACAAAAATAAAAAAAATGAATACCAGGATTATGTTGTGAGTGTTAATCAACCCATCCCTTGTTGCCCTTTCATTTTTCATCTACTGAAAAAGATGTCAAAAATATCGATCCTGTTGTTGGAAGCATTAGTAAGGATTTTTTTGGAAGAGTAATGACAGAAACATAGATATTTAATTTAAAGTCTTACTTTAATAAGAACTATATTTACAAAGTGGAATAACACATACAATACACAACAAGAATTTTCAGAAGTGTACACTACAAAAAAAAATGCTTAAAAACACTTTCTACATCAAGACACACATACTGTGGTACTAGTACCAATAAATACATTCATTCCGGCTACAATGCGCATGAACACAAGAGATCTGTGGTAAAGGTAAAGGAATGCTGTCACTGTTCCGCTTCGGCGTTGACGGTGTCCTTCTCTTTCTCGGTCTCTTTGTCCTCGTGGCCGGTCTCGGCCGAAGCCTCCACTGCTGGCTTCTGGGCGTGCGCAATGGGTACGAGCCTCACGTTGTCCTTCTTGGGGCTGGGCAAGGCCTCCCTTCTGGGCGCGGTCACCTGGAGTACGCCGTCAGCCGAGAGTCGGGACACGATCGTGTCCGGGTCCACGCTGGCGGGGAGCTTGAAGCGGCGCGAGAACTGCCGGAGGACGTACCCGTGCTCGTCGGGCTGCTCCAGCCGCTCCTCGTGCTTGCCCTCGACCACGACGCAGCCCTCGTCCTTGAGCACCTGGACGGACAGCTCCTCCGGGCGGTACTGCCGCACGTCCACGCCGACGTTGAAGGCGTCATGCTCGTCCTGGTCCTTCTGCCTCTTCTCGGCGAGGCACTTCTTGAGCTGCTTCTTGTTGCCGGGGCCGCGCACAACGGCCAGCACTGGCGGCCGCCTCGTGTGCCGGGGGCGTACGACGAGGGAGTCACGGGCTGGGGCCGCGCCCATGAGCCGCATCAGAGTCGAGGGCCGCGCCTCGTACAGCAGGGCGTCGTCCAGGAGGTCATCGATGTCGTCGTCTTGGTGGCACCAACGGCGCTGCGGCACCACGTCGTCCAGCCAGGGTCTGTCCATCGCCATGGACAGGTCTCGGAGCTCGCTCATGACGTACGGCAGCAGCGACATCTGCAGAGACGATAATGCACTCGGTTAGGAAAAGTCGGAGCGAACGGGAGAATGTCTTGAGGAGTGGAAATGATGGATATCGTTCTTACCTTGCTAGCGCTTGAGCAAACACAAGGAGATCGGGGAAGTACTGGCGTCGTGAAGGACGGGGCTGAGCTGCTTAAAATCTCTTCGCTGGAGATGCACGCACACTAACTGTCACTGTCGGAGTAGAGGCCACCACTTGATCCAAAGTGAGAGCAGGGAAGTCCTCGGAACGCTTGCTTTCGCAGACTACGATGCTTCGCTGTCGAGTGCTCAGATCAGACTGATGCAGGGAAGGACCGCCTCACCAGTTTTATAGAAGCGCGGTCGCCGGGGGTAGCGCCGGTGGTGGGGGTAGCGCGGCCGAGGCGAGCGGCGCGCGGAGTCGCGGCCCGCAACGCTCGGCGCCGCCGGCGGACGTTCGAGAACCGTGCAGAGCTGTGGTGGGGGCGTTTCGGGAGGCTTCGAGACTGTTCGTGGGACTGCGAGAGAAGGGAAGTCAGAGCACGGAGTATCGACGCGAAGCGACCACGCTTTGCCACGAGCGCCCCGAAAGGCCGAGAAAGGTGGCCGAGTCAGAGCGACCACGGGCCAAGACAAACGGCCGCAACTCTAAGAGAGCGGAATAAAGAATTGTAAATATTCATATTTACAGGTTGTCATCGTGTGAGCTATATGCAGTTACTGCCTGAACTCAGGAAAATGTCTGACCAAAACGTGAGAAAGAGCATTTTTTGTTTTTGGCCAATTTATTTCGAGTCATTTTCTGAATGCTGAAATTGGAAACGATTTTGGAGTAGCCCCTACAAATTGGAGCATGTGTGCTGTGTGCTGTTTTAGTGACACGTTTGTATCTTTATTAAAATCTTGAATAAAGGTAATAAAGCTGCTGGTTCCAGATTTGTTCAGTTTTATTTTATCACTTCATTTTGTCCTCCATACTTCAATATCTGCTGCCCAGTTTCATCAAAGTATCTAGGACATAGGATTTGAGACAAAAATGCAAGGTACAGGGTAAGGGGCTAAAAATAACACATAGCTAAGAAAATCTGGAGTAATTTATCCAGACAGGAAGACTTCATCACTATCCAAAACATAAGGAGCTGATGTGCAAATGACAACCCACAGACATTGTTTGGCATGAATCTTGTGCCTCCCGAAGTCGAAAGACAATAAAGGAGGGAATTGATGCCTAGGGGATGCCTAGGGATACCCCCTAGTGTTTTTCCAAACGGTGACCGTTTTCGAGCAGCCGTGGCTCCTCTGGCACATATCTAGGACCATATCAGTCGCACAGGTTCATTTCTTCAAAATCCAGAACACAAAAATTTTTCCCACTAAATACTGGTAAGGCGTGCCAAAATTTTAAAAAAATCAAAAAATGAAATTTTGATCTTTCTGAGTGCTGTGTGCTTGGACCCCCACACAAGTTTTTCCCACTAATAACTGATAAGGCTCTATCCTTGCCAAATTAAAAAAATAATCATATTTTGCTTCTTGAGCGCTGTATGTTTGGACTTAAACAATGTTTTTTTAATCGCCCATGGAGACAAGAGCGTTTTATTCTCAAGTGTTGAGAAAGTTACCTAAAATGACAAGATTGAAGATGTACATTTTTCCACGGAGTGAGCACCCCCTCATAGATGAATTTTTAATGGGGTTTTTGAGTCATTAAATGGAGATGGAGCTTTTCTGACTTGAATAAAAACACTCATAAAAAATAAAGATATTGTACTTAGAATTCGTTAAAACACATGTTCGGTTCTTTTCCCAAAAGAGTCAATTCTTTTCACCTGGTGACTATTTTTTATTTCTTGTAGGAATTATCCCGTGTGCAAATGTAAATTGAAAATAGAGTAGCGAACCTTTGGCTCTCTTCTAGCTCTACTAGCTTTCACTCTCCCTCCCAAAGTAGAGGGGCACCAGTCTGAGGAAAAACTTTGCTGGAATGGGATTTTTATTAGGTAACTTATCACATTGTAATTTTCAAGGCATGGATTTTTACCCAGAAATATAGTTTTAGCTAAAATTAATGAAAGTCAATGAAGACAGATAAGAGCTCGGATTTGTATGAAAAGTGTAACACTTGAGATTGGAGATTTGGCACTATCCAAAAACCAATGTTCATGTGAAGAACTGACAGATGCTGTTACTCAGAAGGATTGGCAGGGCATATCCAGGGTACTCCCAAAGTACCTTGGGTACTCCAAACAAGCAAAAGTAATGGGTGCTACACTAGGTTATGCACTCACAAGTATGAGAGATAAATGGTAAGGGAAACGGGCACTTTTACGCCAGATCAAAATTTATTTTTGAGTATCTATTTTCGAAAATTCCCGACTATGATTTCGCCGTTACGCTGGCCGCGGTCTTTGCACTGCACCCCGCCACGCCACGCCCCGCCGCCCTGCCGCCCCCTTCCCCTCCCGTCTCCCGCCCGTTCCCCCACCACTGCTCTGCCACAGACGCCAACCAATGACAGGGCCTTTCGAGAAGATTCCGGGGCGCCGTAGAACGCGCGCGACGGTTTGAAGCTGCCCTTTCGAGGGGAGCAGAGAAGGGAGGGGGGAGTCTGCCACCAGCGCCAGCCAATGAGGGCGCTGTTCGAGAAAAGTCGAGGGCGCGCCAGAAAGAGCGCGGCCGTTCGAATGCTGCGGCCCAGCGGCCACCCCACCACCGCCCGCTGCCGCGCCGCGGCCGGCCAGCCGCTATAAAACCGATGCGCGCTGCCAGGGGAGGCATTCTCATCCAGAGAGCGCAGAGCGAGCAAGCGAGAAGACAGTGCAAGCAGAGCAGAGCTATTCTCTGAGTTGCCTCAGCGAGCTTCAGCAGTGATCAGTGCGTCTTCAGTGCGAACGTGCCGTAGTGCAGTGCAAGTGTTCCCACTCGTGTTTCAAGACAAGCAGTGACCCATCCACTCCAATCATCAAGATGCCAGCCATCGGTATTGACTTGGGCACCACCTACTCCTGCGTGGGCGTCTTCCAGCAGGGCAAGGTGGAGATCATCGCCAACGATCAGGGCAACCGCACCACGCCCAGCTATGTCGCCTTCACGGACACGGAGCGGCTCATCGGCGACGCAGCCAAGAACCAGGTCGCCATGAACCCGAAGGAGACCGTGTTCGACGCGAAGCGACTCATCGGACGACGCTTCGACGACCCCAAGATCCAGGCGGACATCAAGCACTGGCCGTTCACCGTCGTCAACGAGGCCGGCAAGCCCAAGATCCAGGTGAACTTCAAGGGCGAGCGTAAGGTGTTCGCGCCGGAGGAGATCAGCTCCATGGTGCTGACCAAGATGAAGGAGACGGCCGAGGCGTACCTGGGCGGGCCGGTGCGCGACGCGGTGGTCACGGTGCCGGCCTACTTCAACGACAGCCAGCGGCAGGCCACCAAGGACGCGGGCGTCATCGCCGGCCTCAACGTGATGCGCATCATCAACGAGCCCACGGCCGCGGCCCTCGCCTACGGGCTGGACAAGAACCTCAAGGGCGAGCGCAACGTGCTCATCTTCGACCTGGGGGGCGGCACCTTTGACGTCTCCATCCTGTCCATCGACGAGGGCTCCCTGTTCGAGGTCCGGTCCACGGCCGGCGACACGCACCTGGGCGGCGAGGACTTCGACAACCGCCTGGTGACCCACCTGGCCGAGGAGTTCAAGCGGAAGCACCACAAGGACCTGCGGGGCAACCCCCGCGCCCTGCGCCGCCTCCGCACCGCGGCCGAGCGCGCCAAGCGCACCCTGTCCTCCAGCACCGAGGCCAACATCGAGATCGACGCGCTGTTCGAGGGCGTCGACTTCTACACCAAGGTGTCCCGCGCCCGCTTCGAGGAGCTGTGCGCCGACCTGTTCCGCTCGACGCTGGTGCCGGTGGAGCGCGCGCTGCAGGACGCCAAGATGAGCAAGAGCGACATCCACGACGTGGTGCTGGTGGGCGGCTCCACCCGCATCCCCAAGGTGCAGAGCCTGCTGCAGAACTTCTTCTGCGGCAAGCAGCTCAACCTGTCCATCAACCCGGACGAGGCGGTGGCGTACGGCGCGGCGGTGCAGGCCGCCATCCTGTCCGGCGACCGGAGCGAGGCCATCCAGGACGTGCTGCTGGTGGACGTGGCGCCGCTGTCCCTGGGCATCGAGACGGCGGGCGGCGTCATGACCAAGATCGTGGAGCGCAACGCCCGCATCCCGTGCAAGCAGACGCAGACCTTCTCGACGTACGCGGACAACCAGCCGGCCGTCACCATCCAGGTGTTCGAGGGCGAGCGCGCCATGACCAAGGACAACAACCGGCTGGGCACCTTCGACCTGACGGGCATCCCGCCCGCGCCCCGCGGCGTGCCCAAGATCGAGGTCACCTTCGACATGGACGCCAACGGCATCCTGAACGTGACCGCCAAGGACACGAGCTCGGGCCGCTCGCAGAACATCACCATCAAGAACGACAAGGGGCGGCTGTCGGCCGACGAGATCCAGCGCATGCTGGACGAGGCCGAGCGCTACAAGGCGGAGGACGAGCAGCAGCGCGAGCGCGTGGCGGCCCGCAACCAGCTGGAGGGCTACGTGTTCAGCGTCAAGCAGGCCGTGGACGAGGCCGGCGACAAGCTCTCCGACGAGGACAAGGCTAAGGCCCGCGAGCAGTGCGAGGCCACCCTCAAGTGGCTGGACAGCAACACCCTGGCCGACAAGGACGAGTACGAGCACCGCCTCAACGAGCTGCAGCAGCAGGTGCGTGACGTCATGACCAGGATACACACCGGCGGCGCCGGGGCCGGCGGGGCGCAGAACTGCGGCCAGCAGGCCGGTGGCTACGGCAGGCCCAACGGACCCACCGTCGAGGAGGTGGACTAGGCCATAATTCTCAGTTAATTAATTTTTATTTTATTATCTCTCTTCATTCCATGTGTACATTATTTCATTTCTAAGTCATTTTTGAGTTATGGTGTTTCAATGTGTGTATGAGTGCATGCCTGATATGCAAGACTGATTATTAAATACGAGGCGTCGTATAAGTGCGTGAAGGAAATGATGTTATGGTATTGTGATCACTAATTTAATTTAATTTGTGTTGTGTTATTTATTTGATGTGTATGATCGGAGTAGAAATCAATAAATGTTTAGTTTAAGCTGCAACCTTGGTGTACCTTTTTATCATCCTAAGCATTCCCTTCACAACAAGCATTGGTACTTGAGAAATAAGAAGTTCAGGAAATATGTCGGGAGACAAAATAAAATTCCAAACAGTTCACTAACAAACAAAACGAACTGGCAGGGCTTGTCTGCAAACTACCTTTGATTCCTGCTCTGCTGCAGAGTTCCCTCATCAAATTTTAAACTTGCAGCCAACAACTGTAAGAATAATTATTGGCAACTACCAAAGTTATTCAAACATTAAATTTTTTTGAATTCCAACTGTAGTGTGGCCCACTACAAGTATTTGAAATTTAGTGACCAAGAACGTAATGACCAGAGGATACAGAACAAAAAGCCAAGTAACACACTAACAAGCAAACGCAGTATGTGCTCACAGTGTTACGTCGCTTCTTGCTACGCTGATGATCGCAGCGGTGGAGGGAAATCCAGATGGGAATACTCCAAGCCATGGAGTATTCCCATGCTCATGTCTTGGAGTATTCCCGTTGTACACGGAGTCTCGGAGCGAGTTCCTAGAGACGAGCATACCACTTTATATTTTTCGGAAAGGGGTGGTGGCATTTTGTAGATGGTTTGGAGAAGTATAAAAAAATAACTCACAACATCATTCACCAGTAAACATGATTTTATTGTTGGCACATCTTTGCAGCACAGTTCAGCAAACAATCATCTGTCATATAATATAATATACTGCTAATGATCTATTTAGAAAATAAAGTAGAGTGTGTGTTCGAAGAAAAATCCGACCAGACACAAATTATGCTAAGCAAAAAAGATATAATTTAATTATAATCCAACATTTCCTTCTCACTCGTGAAAATAACAAATTCTTTTTATGTCGTTCGCCAGCCAATCACTTTTGGCAATTAGTCTGTAATCTATATCACACCAAAACACCGCCTAAACCTATCATTCCAAAATGATAACATAACTACATCTAAAAGCGAACCAGTGCTGCACATACTCTATATTACATTTTATATCATCAGTCCGAAGCATTCTAATCTAGAGAGCTCTGGTCATTGGACCTTAAATAATTATCAGCCCAATGTGTGGAGTCTCTTCACCAGGGAATATATGATTCCCAATAAAGTACAAGCAAATAATAGCAAAACCGCATGCACTGTCATACACTTCAGGACCCTTGTGCATATTCGCACATCCCACAGAAATTATGTTAAAAGAGCCACCACACAGTTATCCAATTCACAAATACAAATTTAGAGTATTGTAAAATGCTTATTGAAATACTTGATTTTTTAAAATTAAATAGTACTTACAACAAGAGATCAAATTACTTGTGTTCTCCGAGACGGTTTGGTGTTACACATGATAAGAGAAATAAGATCCCACTCAATCCGAACATGTTAAGAGAAATCGAATACTGTGAACTATCGCTCTCACCACAACAGAGTTACCGATCCAGCGATAACCACCTGAACCTTATTGCAAAACACAAAATATATCACATTTCTTATTTTAGCTTACCACTAAGGTACATCTGAAAATATTCTACTCTTTGATCACATTGGAGGGACAACGACAAATCAAGACGCTCAAGGCCGCTCTTGTGAAGTGATTATGTGATTAGTGCACAAAGCCTTTCTACCTAGTGCTAAAATATAGACAAAACCAAAAAGTTGCTTGTATTTTGTATTTTTTTCGTCAGCTACGAAGGGAAACAAGGGACGGATGTATCAAAAACTGGCATCTGCTGACCATGGAAACCTAGGAAAAACACGAAAGTCCCCATATCACAGTTCTTAAAAATTAGCGTGCAATTTTATGTGGCTCCTTTTGGACTCATGTGTTGCTTAGATTTTCATAGCCACAGTCTAAGAAGGAGGGTGTGTTATGTCATTCTTTCACACATTGTCAGTTTTCTAGTTGAGAATTAATGTAATTTCTAGTCCTGGTTACATAATGCAACTGTGTTGCCCATCCAGAACTAGGTTGTTTGGAAAGTCGATTGAGTCTGCTAATCCATTTGTGCGCACTTAAATTCACCCAGAAAATAAGTGCCGTATAGAGGAAATCGCAAGTGTGCTCGGCATGGCATACGTCACTACCCCATGCAGCCTCGCGTAACTACCCCACGTCGAAGGATAGGCGGGGACAGCGCTAGTGCTTCCCTGGAGGAGTGCTGGAGAGCAGAAGCAGCGAGCGAGCCGGATGCGCGAACGCGTTAGCAGCGAGCCGAAGGCGAGCGAAGGGGCGCGCGAACCTAGCGAACGATCGCCGACGCGAACGGACGGATGAGCGAGCGAGTAGGAAGCGAACGGATGAGCGAGCGAACGATATGTCCGCTGTTGATTTTATTGATTCTGCCGCGTTTATTGGCTCGCTCATCCGTTCGTTCGCGTCGGCGATCGTTCGCGCGCCCCTTCGCTCGCTTCCGGCTCGCCGCTAACGCGTTCGCGCATCCGGCTCGCTCGCTGCTTCTGCTCTCCAGCACCCCTCCTGGGCACACGCAAAACTGGATAGCACATCAATTGATATACTCCATAGGACACCTGTTTTCTCGGTGTGATTCCCTATGTAATTGGAAGGTATGAGGCTTAATTCCTACATAGAACTTACAAGAACGAATTGTGGCAGTATGTGTAATATGCTGTCCAGCAGCAAAGTTAAGTAGAATTCTAAAAAAAAAAAAACAAAAAAAAACTAGCGAGCGTCAGCCCGAGATATTCAGTGGGAGTGATATAGTACTTTTGTTACCGAGGTAGTGATGCTGATTTGGAAACGTTCGCCTAACAGACGTGGCAGTTGGAAATGGATTGTGATTTGGAACCTTAATTGAAAATTTTAAGTTGTTTCCCATGATAATTTAAACGGAATGGAAGCTACTAACTCTATAACAGACGGCGACATTGGGAGCCCTTCTATGATCAAGAGTCAGTCCTCCAGTCGACAACCAAGCCATGACTGTCGCACATACACAGACATTTTTAGTAGGCTCTTGCGGGGTGCCATTTTTTTCGATTAAGTAATCATGAAGTATTTTGCTATTTTAGTCTTTGCCCGGAGGGACACTACTCAGAGCCATCAGAAATCTGAGTGCTCAAATCAGCCCCACTCTCCTAAACACTGATTCTTCGATAGGCTGAAGTACCCTGCTCCAGCAATGTCCTTTTAAGATGGAGAGTACACTATCGCACCGCACATCCCCGTAAAACAACTTTTGGTCCCAAAAAAACACGATTTGCAGACTCGTTCGCAGAGTGAAGTTATGCAAAAGGCGTGGGTGTTCGAGTGCTTGTGTGTGTATGCTCCGGGGACGCGGACAGCCGCTGTGCGCGGCAGACGTGGGGCCGCGGCCGTGTGACACTTTTAATTTCAACAAACCAGGGTTCGTTCGGGTGTCCGCAAGGACATTAGGTCCGCTCGCATTGCCCATCTCACGTCGTACAACCCAGCTCAATACCACCTATGTTTTTTTTTTGCATTAAAAGTACCCGTTCAGAAGTCTGCCTTGGGTATGCGGAATGCCGGCCGGTGCAGGCTCGTCTTGACGAAGCTGCCGATGTCGGACATCTTGTTGGCGGCCACAGCCCGGCCGCACTGCTGGGGCTGGTGCAGGTGCACCGCGGCCGCGGCGGCCCCGGCGGCCCCGGACCTGGCCGCGGCCCGGCCCGGGAACTCGTCCATCGCCCACAACTGGAAGGGCTGCTGCTGCTCGTGCCCCGGCACGTGTCCGTAGCCGTTGCTGCACGTGGAGAAGGTCGTGTCGCACACCGACTCCTCCACGGCCTCGATGCGCTTCAGCTTGTTCCGGGGCGGCGGCGGCGGCCTCAGCACCGAGGTGGCCGTCAGCATGAGGCTGCACTCGCTGCCGGCGGCGGCGGCGGCGTGGCCCGGGGGCCGGGGAGGCTCCGGGGGCGGCTCCGCCGGCAGGTCCGCCGCGCTGGGGCGGAGCGACGACAACGCAACGGAGACGGGAATGTTTTCGAACTGAAACAGAGCGTACATCAGTCATGAGCGCGGAGGAGGACAGGAGCAGAGGACACGCCAAGGCCGGGGAGTGCCGCGTCGGGGAGTGAGGGGGGACCGCATGGATGTGTGGACGTCGGCCGGTGCCTCCACACCGCCGCTCTGCCGGCACCGCGACAGCGTTTCCCTTTTACCGTCCAATTGACGATTCAGCCGGAGGGGGCCGCGGCCGCAAGTGTCAGCCCCGCTGTCAAGCCTCGTCAAGCCCTCCGCGCCGTCCCGCCGCAGTCGGGGACGTCTCCGAGCTGTTCAGGTGCCACGTGGAGGGGAGATCGAATAAGTCCTGCGAGGGAGGGGCTGTCCATACGTAATCGTTCTTTGGCCTGCTCGTAAGGGGGCTAAGTGGGTGCCACGTTCGAGACGGCAAAGGGGTGGGCACAGAGGACCCCGTCCACCGTCCCTCTACGGACGCAGGCCGGGCAGGCGGGTCATGTTCTCATGCCCTTAGGCAAGACACTGGACACCTCACCTGGAAGATGTTCCCGTCCAGCTTGAGGGAGCCCCGGCGGGCGCTGGCGCTGCCACCACCGGAGACGCCGCACAGACTGGAGCGGCGGGGCGGCGTCGGCGGGGGCCCCGGGTGTCCGTGGTGGCCTTGCGCGGACAGCCTGCGGAGCGCGGCGGCCAGCGCCGGGGGCTGCACCGGGGCCGGCTGCGCGTACGTCGGCGACAGCTGGTCCTCGTCCTCCTCCTCTAGGCTGTCCCGGTGGAGCAGCTTGCGCCGACACGCTCGGTCGGGGGGCGTGAGCGGCGGCGGCGGCGACGGGTCGTCGTCCAGGTTGCCGCCGTGGTCGCTGCCGCTGTCCCCGGAGCTGCCGAGGCGGCGGCGCTCGCGGCCGCCCCGGCCCTGGCCCTGCTGCTGCAGCTGGTCGGACTGCAGCAGCGGCCGCCCGCTGCCGGAGGACGAGTCCGAGTTCTGGCGCACGCAGGTCTGCGAGCGGCCGCGCTGCAGGTGCACGCCGCCGGCCGCGGCGGTGTACTGCGAGGGGTACTTGTAGGCGAGCCGCACCAGCCCGCCGCCCGTCATGGGGCCGGGCGACTCGCCCGCGCTGCAGAGGCTGTCCGCCGTCAGGGGCGTGTCCGTGCCCGCCGCCGCGGCCGCCGCGGCCACCGCGCCGTGGTGGTAGCCGGGCACGGACGCCACGGCCCCCAGCGGCATCGGCAGCGGCCCCAGCGGGTTCGCCAGGTCGCCGGCGACGCCCCCCGACGACGGCAGGTGGAAGCTCTGCACCGACATGCTGTCGCAGTGCGACGACTGGTGGCGCAGCGGGTGTCCCGGGTGGGAGGACGCCTCCAGGGACTTGCTGCAGGACCGAGGGAAGGCAAGAGAAAGGAGCATGATATGGGGGGCCGTGACGTCACAGAGGGGAGCAGCACAACGGAACGAATCCCTGGAAATCCCAATATGAACGTGTGAGAGAACTCTCACTCTGTCTATCTATCTCCCCCTCTCTGTCCACGCACCTGTAGTAGGAGGCGGAGCGGCCGTAGCTGTGGCCAGGGCTGTCCTGCGGCTGCCGCATGGACGCCAGCTTGAGGTGCAGCACGCGCGCCACCAGCTTCTTGGCCTCGAGCCGCACCTCCTCGTTCCGCAGCACGTAGATCCAGGGCGAGACGCAGGCGTTGACGTGCGCCAGCAGCAGCACGCACGGCGGGCTCGGCTGCCGCATCGCCACGAACACGAAGTAGGGCGTCCAGCAGGCCAGGTAGGCGCCCACCACGAACACGGCCGTCTTGACGGCGCGGCCCTCCTCGCGCAGCAGCAGCGTGGAGAAGCTGGCGTTGGAGCAGCGCCGCCTGCTGTTGAGCACGATGGAGCCGAGCGGAGGGTTGCGGCCGGGCCGGCGGGGTAGGTCCCTGCGGGCGAGACGGGCACGGCGGCGCGCCCGAGATCAGGCCAGATCCAATTCACGTTTCCAATGAGGCGCCGCTCGGCCCCGCCGCCGGCGGCTACGGCGGAAGCCTTGCGGGAAGCCGAAGGACAAGGAACAAAACCGAAGCGAGGGGAAAAAAAAGGAGAGCACACACAGGAACACACTTCTGCCAGACCCGGAACCCCCGAGAGGCGGCCGAGTGCGCGGTAATGTTCTCGCGATTGAAGGGGCGGTAGGAATTCCCCCCCCCCCGCGGCGTTCAGCAGGGACCCCCCCGCCCTGCCCCGCACACCCCTGCCCCACACCCACCCCTTGTTGGCGAGCTCCGGCGTGCCGGTGAAGGGCGGCAGGCTCAGGTCCAGGGAGCCACCCCGCGACCCGCCCCGCGACCCGGAGCCGGCGTCCAGCGACATCTGCTGGCCGGTGGGGGCGCCGCCGCCGCCGCCGCTGCTGTTGTTGTTGGCCGTGCAGACGCTGTGCCGGCGGGTGCGCTTGCTGTTCTGGTGCGCCGCCAGCGACATCTGGATGTACATGTAGACGATGATGGACAGCGGCACGACGAAGCCTGCGGGGCAGAACAGAACGGAAGACGTCGAATGAGTTCCGGTGGTCTCGGGCACGTGCCCCGGCGCGCACACGTGTGGGCGGCCCGCGGCCCGCGGCCCGCGGCCCGCGGCCCTGGTGCGTCGAGCGCGGCCCTGGTGCGTCGAGCGCGGCTATTTCCGCCTGCCACTGTCCACTGCCTGCCCCCGACCGGGACCACTGGCTCCCTCATACATAACTACACGTGGCTAACATGAAGTTATGTAAAACTATAATTGATCAATATTGTTCTGTGGATGCTATTGAAAATAGCTGCCCCGCCCCGGACGCCCCTATAATGTCGCTGCTGAGGCCGTGGCTGCCGCGGGGCGCAGCGCTAGCGGTCTTCATCTAGTTCGCGTTATCGGGGAGAAGACTGCGGGGGCGAGGCCTGCCACCAGGCCTGCCAGGCTCGCTCAAAACCTCATCACGGCCGTGAGGAGAGCCGCGGGCCGCGGGGAACGCGGGGACGCGGGTTCGAGACCCGATCGTGGCGGCCGAATCTACGCGCTGTTGCTGCTGCTGCGATTGCCCGACATTCTGAGTGGACTCGCGCGGCGGCACCGCCGGGCACCGCAGCCTTGTCCCCGCGGCCCCGCCCCGCCCTCCTTGGTCCGCCGAACACTTAGTAGGATTGGAGATATTATGCAGCGCATGCGGCCCCCATCCCTTCCCCCGCACCCACGTTCCCCCAAATATTCCACTCCCTCCCCTCCCTTCCCTCCCCCCGCCTCACTCTTCTCTGTTTGGAATGGGAACCCCTCGCGACGACATGTTAGATTAGGCCGTACGCTGTGAAATATTGTGCCGTTTTCAGTCGGTGGTGTGCGCAGACCGAACTGATTACGCTCGCGCAAGCCCCACGCTGGCGTCAGTATCTGGTCCCTCCTTCTCACTGTCTCTACTCTCTCTCCCTCTCTCTCTCTCTCTCTCTCTCTCTCTCTCTCTCTCTCTCTCACTCTCTCCTCCTTGAACGTCAGCTCCCTTCTCCGTCGGCCTGTTGCGGTACCCTACCATGGCCTGCCGTGGTCACCGTGCATTGTCTTGTTTCCATGAACTGCCCCCCTCTCCCTCTCTCCCCCTCTCCCCTCTCTCCCCCTCTCCCTTGTAACCCCCTCTCGTATCCCCCACTACACATTCCCCAACGCAAATACCGCCGAGCCCCCGATTGGCGTGCGATTGACGTTCGTTGTCCCAGACGACGACGACGTTCTTGAGCAGTCGGCCCTTTTGGCCAGTATCGGGCTGAGCACAAAGACAAGACACGTTTTCATACAGCACGTGCGAAGTGCAAGACAGCGAGGAGCGGCAAAAGAAAGGCGAGACTACAAGACAGAGAGAGAGAGAGAGATTATTTTATTTGGGGACGAAAGTATAAGTGGACGCCCCGCGGCCGGCGGCGATGCCTTTTATCTTCCACTCTCCGACGCCGACAGCTGCCCTGCCGTCGTGGCGGTGGCGGTCGGCCCGCTCTGGGTCGCTCGTGTCAGTTCAATTTAATTTTTCTCAGCCCCCCGCAGCGGAAAGAGAAACCCAGCTGCAAAAACGGGACCGTCTCGCTGCCCTCCCTCCTCGCCCCCCCCCCCTGCCCTCGCCACGCAGCCTGGCAGGCCCCACTGCTCCGCCCCGCGCCGCTCCGGACTCCGGCGCACAACAGGAGCGCGATCCATTCCCACGCCCCCTCAAGGCCGGCGTCGTGGACGACAACGGAGGCGACGACGAGCGAACGGGGCGGGCCGTTTCCAGATTGTTTGTTTGTTTTAGTAATAGGGGTCGCCGCCATTCATCTCCGCGCCCTCGTCCCGCTTGTCCACGTGGACGGCCAGGATGCTGCTACAACGACGGCGCCGGCCTCCCTCCCCCGTCCGTCCCCGTGCCGCCCCTCCTGTCCGCCGGAGTCGGAGTCTGCTACTCCATCACCGACCGAGCGGGGCCGCCACCCCGGCTCCCCCCGCCCTCCCTCCCCCCTCCGACGCCGACCCCAGACCGCCCCTAATCCCCTTCTTAATTCATCTGCCCCTGTGCATTCGAGGCGGCCTCGGAGGTCATCTGGGAGGGCCGCGCAGGTCGCGAGTGCCCGTTCAATAAGTACCGCACTCCACGACGGCGTCGGAAGCGGAGGGGTGTCTTCCGGGGGGTGTCGTCGGGGTGCAGGCCGGCCCCGCTGCAGGGTACGGCTGCGCGCGTAGGTCGCATTTCCAATTCAAAATGAGACGGCTGGTCCCCACGGCCATGGAGGACGGGGGCGAGGGCGCCGACGAGGACGCGAGTACAGAGACGACTCGGCGCGCGGCGTTCAGGGACGTACCTCCTACCCCCACCACGCCGTCGTCGCCGGGGGGGGGGGGGGGGGGGGCGGCCCGCGCGGCCCGTGCCGACGGAGCACGAGGCCGGCAGGCTGCGAGGGCGAGGCCTGCACCTCATCGCCAGGCAGGCTCGGACCTTGTCCCCAATCATGGGGCACGTCAGCCCCTTCACTCTGGCACTGGGAGGCCGCCGGGGGCTCGGGGTAGGCCCGCCTGTTGCGCTGCGGTGCCGTGCGGGCTGGCCTACCCTCGACTCCACAGGCGCTCCGGGTTGACGACGCCCTCGTCCGGATTCGGGACGGCATCGGTGTCGAGTGCCCCTGCCCTCGCCCCGCGGGGCCCACGTAGCCCCGCGCGCTGCGCGCCGCCCCGATCCGCTTACCGATGGAGAAGTGCACGAACTGCGAGTACGGGATGAGCCGGGACTCGAAGAGCACGGTGAGGGCGGGGATGAGCAGCCAGTTGCAGACGATGAGGCAGGCGGAGCGCTGGCGGGTGGCCATGCGGTGGTAGTGCAGCGGCGACAGCACGGCCTTGTGCCGGTCCAGCGCCACCAGCAGCACGGAGAACACGGACACCTGGACGGCCAGCGCCTCGGCGAAGCGGTTCGCGTCGCGGACCCACAGCTCCCAGGGCCGCGCCCACAGGTCGGCGGCGGCGGCGGCGGCGGCGGGGGTCGCGTCCGGGCCCAGGTCCGGGCCCACCAGCGCGGCCGCCGCCACCGCCGCGCCCGCCGCGCCCTCCGCCACCGCCGACACCTGCACAGGGCGAAACGGCGGGTGTGGCAAAATACTGAATATTAACCAGGCAAAACCCAAATTAGAGCACTCCGCTGATTATACAAGAGGAGGACGGGAAGCCTACCTGGGCATCGGTGGCGGCCGCGGCCGCTGCCGCAGCGACGGCGGCGGCCCCCGGCCACAGCAGGTCCGCGGCGGCGGTGGGCCTGACGGCCGACAGGGGGGCGGCTGGCGGCGGCGGCGGCAGCGGGAACAGCAGCACGAACACGTCGAGCGGCGCCAGGCAGGCGCACAGCAGGTTGGCGGCCAGCATGTTGTAGACGTAGCGCGTCGAGTGGCTGCGCAGCGCGGGCCGGCCGCTCCAGATGAGGGCGCACAGGACGTTCACCACCAGCCCCAGCGCGCACACCAGGACGATGCCGACCGCCTGCACCCACAGCCACACGCCGCCCGACGACGTCCACCAGCCCATGGGCAGGCCGTCGGCCAGGCCGTCGGGGAGGCCGTCGGACAGGCCGTCGGACAGCCCCGAGCGCAGGCCGAGGCCCCCGCCCAGCGCCTCCCCGCCGTCAGAGACTGCGAACAAAGGGGACGGCGCAACGTCAGTGCCAGAAGATCGGAAAAGTTCACATTTCCAGGGCCGTGCATCTTTAAATAAAAAAAAAGATACTTAAAATTACAATGGTGTGAATTATGTCTTGAGAGGCTACCCGGTGGACTACCTGCGCCCATGTTACGCTTGGACCCTGGAGCCACCAATGGCCCATGTGGAACAAGTTTGTTCTGCGATTCTCTCTCTCTCTCTCTCTCTCTCTCTCTCTCTCTCTCTCTCTCTGTCGCGGCGGCAAACTTCTTTTTTGGGGTCAGCCCGGGCGGGGTGTGCTGCAGGGGGCTGCAGGGCGGGGTGGCCAGGGGGGGGGGGGGTGAGAGGGAGTGTATTACGGTTTGAAAGGTTGCCTCCCCGCGGGTCCGGCCCGCCGACCCGACCGTTGTCGCGAGGCCCTCCTGACCTCCTCTCCAAGAGTCTGCGATCTCTCGCTCTCTCTCTCTCTCTCTCTCTCTCTCTTGCTCTACCGCCCTTTCTCGTTCTGCAGGCCCACCTCGCGCGCAACACCCTCCCACTCTCTTCTTTTCCCGCCCCCTGACACGCCTTTGTGCACGTCGCGAAGGGGGGGAGGTGGAGGTACATTTTATGCGTGATCCGATTTCGCGTTCGCTCGCGCGGCTCCGGAGCCACCGACACCTGTCCGCCGTCCCTCTCCTCCCGAGAGTCGGTGACGGCTGCCACGCGGCGGCCCCGGCGCGCGCCTGGCCGTCGTGCCCCGCGGCGCCCCGCGGCCCGGCGGGGCCGCTCCTCTCATTTCCTGTCCGTGTTTCCTTTCTATTCTCCGGAGCCCTCCTTGTCTCTCCCAGCCGCTGCGCCTGTCCCGCCCGCCTGTCCGCAGGCACCGCAGCCCGGCCTGCCGGAGCCCGCCGCGGACCGCCGCGGACCGCCGGAGCCTTGGCCGGAGCCGCCGCCATTTCCCCAACCTAAACGTCGTTTCCTGGTTTGTCAGCGGTGCTGAAGACGAAATCGCCCTTCTCTGCCTCTCCCTGCCTCCCCTCCTTCTCACTCCGCCGTAACTACCGAGCTGTGCAGGGGGCCCCAGCAGCGTAGCGCCTGTCTGCGGCCTCTGTCCGTCCCCCGCCCCCCCCTCTCACGGCGGGACAGGTGGACCAGGAGATGTAGGCCTCCCCGCTTACCCCCCCCCCCTCCCCTGACCTGAATCAGAGACCCCGGCGGCGGCAGACAATCGCTAATGATGGTTCATGGCATATCGTAAAACGCCACTGAGAGGTGTCCCACTTGTGCCCCACTTCCTGAACCAGGTCAGCGTGTCGCGGCGCGGCGTCCCTGCTGCCCTCCGAGGGGTCCTCCGGCACCGGCCCTCGGCGGGGCCAGGCGGGGCCAGGCGGGGCCCTCCGACTCTTAAGCGTGAGCCACCACGTAGTGCTCGTCGCGACTCGCGCTGTTTGCCACTGTGCCCGACACCACTCCTCCTCCTCCTTCTCCTCCTCCTCCTCCTCCTCCTCCTCCTCCTCCTCCTCCTCCTCCTCCTCCTCCCCCTCCTCCCCCTCCTCCTCCGGAGGCGACTTGTTGCTGGGGTTGGGGCGCGCGACTGTGGTTTCCTCTCGGCGCGTACGCAGCCCCGGCAGCGCCGCCGTCCTTCGTGTCATTAATAATAGCTGCTGCATCGTGACCTCGTTTAGCGGCCAACGGCTCAAGCAAGACTTTGGCTTGAGCCCCTTACAGACGCGGCCACTGTTCACAACGATTCCGCCGCACACCATGTGCCGGCTCATCGCTCACAAGTTTTTTTTCCAGTGACATAAACTCACATTACCTGCGCGGCCAGCGCCGGTCCACTTGTTATTGGCCGCGGCCAGAGGTGTGAGGAGCCATAAATCGTCTCCAGCCTCGCGGCCGCGGCCGTGCGGGGCGAGAGGCCACGACCTCGGCAGGTCTCACATGCTGCTGGTGGCCTCGGCCGGCCGGGCAAGTCATAGGGGGCGGCGGTCAGGGCGCTGACCCCACGTGAGCTGAACACGCAGTGACGGCGGCACGCCGCGACACATCAGCTGTGCCGGTCCGCAGAGATGACGGGCCGCTTAGGGCCCGCAGGGATCAGCTGTCCGGCCAGCGGCCCCGGCGGCCGGCCGCCGCCCTCAGTCCGCCAGCTTCATTAATCCGCGCCGCTGTTCGCGTTACGGATCGAACCGCGAGCGGCGACACTCCGCCGTGGATCGGTCGAAATCACGATCTCTAAATTAAAATGTAAATAAGTAACAGGTTTTGCTCCAATACGGTATTCCGTGACAATAGGGTGTCCTGGCAATACGGTATTCCGTCGCGATTGGGTATGCGGCGGCAACTTGCTAAGTGTTTTTTTTTTCAGGCGGACTGACATGAGGGTCTGCTATGCGCCGGGCGGACGCAGACACGATGTGTGGTGAGAAGTGGGCCAAGGGAGCCGTCCCGCCCGTCTCCTCGCGTCCTCGTGTTACGGAAGAGGGGGGGGGGGCAGTGGGGGCGATCGGCGGCGCCCTCCGGAAATGTGCCATCGCCACTTTACGACGATCTTTCTGGAAATGGAAATATTTTATTTTGCTTACGAATATGTGGATGCTTTTCTAAAAAATGCAAAAATGGGTGGGCACTACCTCGTCCCAGGCCTCCGCCTGGAACCCTCCTGCTTAACTTCGGTGTTCGAATGGGAACCGGTGTTCCAGGTATTGACCGCCGCAAAGACACCGGCACAACGCAGCGGCCTTTTTCAGGGGCACGCTTCCGCAACGGTCAATGTAGCCCCCTCCGCCGCAGCCAGATTTCCGGAATCAACTCCCTTCGACTGGCTGGCTGGTCTGTGGCACTGCGGCCACTCCCGAGCGGATTGGGGGGGAGGTAGGCTTTCCTATAACGTACACAGCCGAAGCTGCTGTACTTCACGACGAACCCTAGTCGCGACGTCGTGTCCTCGTCTGCCAGATTCACAGGGAGCGAAAACGAAGGCACCGAACCCTAGATACCCCCGTAGCATACACCCGAGTCTCCGAACCAAGTTTCCTTGGTAGACACAGAGCCGCGATGATGCCCGCTGCGCGCCCCCTATACTTAAAGCACTGTCGTCGTAGCTGAGCCGACAGTAAAAATGCACAGACCGGCAAAGAGTTGAACGTCCGACCAGCCGCCCGCCGGCTGGACTCGCTAACCACGCGGCTGCCGAGCTTCGGTGTAGAGCGGCCGTGCGCTTCCGGTACTGTAGCCGCACGACGTGTCCGACTGGAAATTGACTGGACTTTGACTGGAGAGTGGCTGGACTGGAAGGCGTACACTGACTGAAAGCTCTGGGGTGCCCCTCGACGCAAACGCTCAGTGCTCTCTCTCTCTCTCTCTCTCTCTCTCTCTCTCTCTCTTCCATAATCTATCCCCTAGCTGTATACTCGCTCTGACTCCGGCGACCTTGCTGCTGTAACTACTACTACCACCACCACCACCACCACCACCACCACCACCACCGCCGCCGCCACTGACAGTCTGCGCCGCTCCGCCAAAGCGGCTAAAAGCGGCGTGGTGAAAATTTGATGTGAGATTAGCCTGGTCCATCCGGCACAACGGCCCCCCTCTGACGGGATGCGCCGAGGAGAGGGAGGAGAGGGTAACTGGTGATGACGGTGTTGATGATGTAATGTCTGTAGTCATTTTAATTTGAAACTAAATTTCTCCTCCGTTTAACCACACCGGGACATCCGGCAGGTGTATCCTGCACCGGCTTTGTGACCAATTCAGCAACCCCCGCGTGTACGGGGTCTGAAGGGGGGAATAAGAAGAGGCGCGGCGTCTCGGATCAGCTTATCCTGTGCCTTTCTCTCTCTCTTTTTATCTACTCCGCTCGAGCGTGAGTAAGCGCGCGCGCGCACGCAGGAGTCAGCGTCTTTTGTCGGGAAGCTACGGGCCATTGTGTACTCGGCGCCTCTATGGGAGTGATACATTACAGAGAGGGGGGGGGGGGGCACTCGGAGCCGCTCGGGCTGCGGGTGTGTGCGTGTGCGTGTGTGTGTATGTGTGCGTGTGTGTGCGCTGGAAGTAAAGCAATAGCACGCGCCATCTATGACGCTCTGTTACTGCTTCACTCCGCAGGGCCCTGTTGTAGAGAGACGAGGACGGAAGTGCAGAGGTAATTTTTCGTTAGTTAAGGGCAGTCCCGACCCGCTCCATAACGATATCAGGGTAACCCGGGCCGGGGACACGTTCTCCCGCCGAGAGCGCGGCACACATCACCTTGGCAGCGGAAGCCCGCGGATCAATGGCGCATAATCAGAGCTCAGCGCGGCGGCGCCACCGCGACGTCGCTCAAACACCCGCGCCACCTTCCACGCCACACTTTCACGTGACGTCCGCGGGTAGCTCGCTCCTCCTTTTTCCTCCCATATAAATGACGTACGGCGTGGCGGCGGCGGCGGCGGCGGCGGCGGCGGGCAAAACCTGACGGCTGCGGAGGGCCGACCGCCGAGCCGCGGCGCTGCAAACCGGACCAGCCGCGGCCAAAGCCTCCGCGATGACAAAAAGTGTAACGCGAAATTGTGTTTGGATTACAGAGGGGGGAGGGGGGAGGCCCCGCTCTTGTTAAGCCCCCGCTCTTTTTGCACTGGTTTCGTGTGTCCCGCCGATCGCTCCGGCGGGCCGTCTAGAAAACGCCTCCTGGAACGGATCGGCTGCCACCGCCGCCGCCGCCGCTGCAGACCGGCCGAGAGCCTTGTTAAGCCCATTAAACACAATGGCAGGAGAGGGATTATCGGGGGACCTGCCGGCCCCAGCCCGTCCTCCGCCTGTCCTACACTGTCGCGCGGCGGTCCTGCGGCCTCTCCGCGGGAGGACGAAACTGAGGACTGCTGAGGACGCAACTGCTTTACTGACCCGCGACTTGCGACAGCGGAGGGTTCTTCCCTGCAGCTTCGCCCCGATCGTCCTCGACGGAGCGAGATCCCGAAAAAAAGTGTCGTGCTGTGCCAGGAATCGAACCCGCGTCGCCCGCTCGGCCGCGGCCCTCGCGCACTAATTTACGAAATGGTACCCCATCGTGTGAATTGCGAACGTCCGACGCATTGCGGCGCCGCCTCGCTGTCGCTGTATTGCGTCGCTCGGCCGGCTGGGACCGGTGTGGTGGCGGCCCCTGATTACAAGGGAGAGGCCGAGGTCATCTGGTGCGGGCGCGGCCGGGGCACGCACGGCCCACACACGGCCCACACGCACGCACGAGTGGAGTGCCACTCTGCGCCCGCTGATTATAAAGCACGCGAACGCGCGCCCGCTGCCCGCTCACCTTTGTCAATCAGCTACTCCCGAAGGGCCCTGTATCGTCTGTCTATCTCTCGCTGTCTGCCTGCCCTGCGCCGTCTGTCTGTCTGTCTGCATCTATGCACACTCCGAAAACGTGAGATTGCTCTTTGATTACTCTTGGTGTACACAGCGGCCTCACCTGGCCAGGGCGCGTGGCGCCGTCACAAGTCAGCCTGGAGCCGCTGGGCCGCTATGCTGGAGCTGGAGCGGGGCGGAGAGGACCCGACGCGGCATACCTGAGCGGCACAATAATGCTTCGCCTCGCCGGCAACAACTATGCCTTGCAGCGGTATGCCACGACTCTATGGGACCGGGGGCGTGCGTGCGAGCGAGAGAGCGAGCGAGAGAGCGAGCGAGAGATAGACAGAGAGAGAGAGAGGGAGGGGGCAAGTGAGCAGCGGGAGAACACTCAGCTGCTCCAACGATTTGAAAACTTCCAGGAAATGGAGGAAATTCTAGGAGGGGTATATACTTGTGTTTTCTAACCACGAGATAACCGAAGTGCCCCCCCCCCCCCCCCCCCGCTGCGTCTGTCGGGAGGGAGCCCGTCTCTGGGGACACCGTCGTACGGCGCGGGCCTCCCTCCCGGCGCCGCCCCTCACAATCCGAGACCCGGCCGCGCGGTCCTGAGGGGGGCGTCACGTGTGTGCGGGCCGCCACGTGTGTGCGGGAGGCCGGAGAGGTCGGCCACGCGCCACGCGATGTGTGGGGTGGCGGCCGACGGAGCGGCGGCGGCAGCGGCGGCGGCAGCGGCGGCGGAAGTGCGACACGCACGCACCTATATTCTCGATAGACGATCCGATTACAAACCCGACACGTGCCGCCACACGCCGCCACACGCCGCTTCCGTGCTGATTAATATAGAGGGGGAAGGAGGGGATAAGGATGCGGGCCGGCGGGCCGGGCGCCCCGGCGATCCTTTAATGAGGGATTTCACCGTCGTGAGGCACAAAGCGGGCAGTAATCCCACTGCCATCCGGTCCGTGCCGGACCCCGGCCGGGTGGGGACGGGACGGATTTGTAGGAACGTCTGCACAGGTCCGACCCAGCGAGGGAGTGAGAGGGAGAGGGAGAGAGAGAGAGGGAGAGGGAGAGTGAGACACAGAGAGAGAGAGGGGGGGGGGACGACGAAGACGGCCAGATAGACACAGAACAGACACAGACATACAGATAGAGAGTGAGAAGGGGGGAAGTAGGAAGCAGGGCACAGGTCCTGCGTGGCTCCCTGCGCAGAACACACACACACACACACACACAGGCTCTGTGACGCGTCTGCCCCGGACCCCCGCACGATAATATGGCCTGCCGCCGCCTGCCGCCGCCCCCCCGCAGGGCCCCCCCCCCCCCCAGGGCCGCCCCCCCGCAGGGTGTGTCGTATCGTCGGTGCGCATGTCGCTCATGTCGCATGCCTCCGGGCCTGGTGGGGGCGGCGGCGGGGGCGGCGGCGGCGGGCGGCGGCGGGCGGCGGCGGCTATTTTTAGACTGGCGTCGGGGAGGGTGCGGGGGCGGCGGCTCGAGTGCCACACTCATTACTGGCCCACGCAGTGCCTCCGCGCCGGTCACACAGGAAGGCGTGCGTCGTGCTGAAGACGAGCAGTGGCTGCCGGGCGGCGGCGGCGGTGTCAGAGTCGAGCGCCACGCCGCCGCGCCGCGCCGTTAGGGGATCGGAGGAGAGCCATCTAATAAAGCGGGGTGGCTGCCAACGAGGCGCGGCGCGGCGGTGACGCGTGGTGACGCCTCGGGGCGGCGTATCATGCGGCGCCGCCCCTCCGGGCCCGCCCGGGCCCCCCCGGCGCCCTCCACCGCAGCGCAGCCCCGTCACGCGCCGCCGCGCCGCGCACCGCACCGTTTTCGACAGGCCCTCGCGCCTTTCGCGTCAACACGTCAGCCCCATAACGGATAGCGCCGTCGGCGGCGGCCCCCGCAGCCCCCCACCCCGGCCACCGCACCGCGCCGCCGCCTGAACACGCATCTGCAAAAACTGCTGCCACCCGCCGAACCTATCCCCGGGGACGCGTTTCGCGGGGCGCGCGCCACTGGCGCCCCCGGCGCCACACGACACGCGGCGCCAGGGGGCGCCAGCGGCGTGATGACGCCGTGCCGCCGCGGCGGTGTGCAGCTGCATGCGCCGCCGCCGCTACGCCGCTTCTGTGTCCGCGGCCAGTTCTGAAACAAGCAGCCATTCGTTTGGGCGCGAGTTCCAAACTTGACAGACAGGGTTTGCGGGGCGCGGCGAAAAAAAAATATGGTGGGCTTGCGTGCACGCGCGCCCCGCTGTGCTGTGCGCCCCTCGCCGTGCCGCGTGTGGTGGCGGTGCTGCTGCTGCTGGCCGACGCAAATGTTTTGTGACAGAAATCAAGGTCACAGCGCCGCCGCCGCGGCCGTGCCATTTCGCTCACCGCAGCCATCATAAGGGGAGGCAGAGGCCGCGGGGAGCCGCGGGGAGCCGTGGGAGCCGGCCGGGGCGCGCCGCGGCCCGACCAGCGACACGTGTGTGACGTTTGATTTACATCACCAAAGGAAAAGAGAGGGTCGGGTGGAAAAGGCATTTTTGTTGAGGGGTTGCGGCTTGTGTTCGGGAGGGAAGGGGGGGGGGGGGTAGTCATCGGTGACGAGCGGCACAAAACACTTTTCCGATACACACACACACACACACTGTCCGCACGTTCGACGTGTTTGTGTGTGTGAGAGGCTTTTCAATATCTCGTACGCACTGATATCTTTCCGCAGGCAGAGACTAACTTTCAGTGGACGTTTTGGAGACACAAAATTCAAGTTTGCATAGATTCAACAGTTGGCTCCGAGGACCCACCGCGGCTCGGAGCTCGGCGGCCTCTTTTATTATATTTTATTATATTCGGGAGGGAACTCGTCAAACTGTAGCCTCCAGGAACAGAGACCGCCGCCCCTGATTGCGTCTCAGCTGGACCGACCGACCGTTCGGCCGCTGCTCGGTTCAAATACTCGTTTTCGGGACAGCTGGAGAAAGGGAAAGCAAAAGGAACAAACGAGGACGACAGAAAAAGAGGAAACAACACAGACCCTGCCGATCCAGGTCAGACCCATTCTTATACCTGTTCCTGGTGTACAATCAGAGGCCGGGGGGGCCGGATACCTGAAGACCCGGAGGCCCAGAGGCCCGGAGGCCCGCAGGCCCGGAGGCCACGGCGACAAAGAGAAGCCGAGACGAGGCGGAACATTGGCACGACGCTTAATTTTGTAAGCCTGAGCTCCAGAGTTCTTTCGCAGCCGATTCCCTGTAGCGCCTCACAATACCCTCTACCCAGCGGGGCCAGCGCTAGTTTCAAACATCCCGCACAGGTCTTAAGTGCTCCCCCCTCTCCCCTCCCCCATCCTCTCTCTCTCTCTCTCTCTCTCTCTCTCTCTCTCTCCCTCCCTCCCTCTCTCTCCCTTTTTGTTGACCGGATTTTCATCTGAGTCTCTGGAGGGGTTTCGACCCAATCACACGCCCAGCCAAAAACTGGGACGTACAAACATTGTCGCTTTTTCCGCCGTGTGAACACCAAAGCCAACTCAGCGACAACAGCGGGGCGAGGTTGTTGAGGGGTTCAAGCACCTTCGCCGCGAAAACTTTTGCCACTGCTCTTTTGGGTGGCGGGGGGAACAGCGGGTGGGAGCAGAGGAGGGAGGGGGTCCCATGTGGCTGGTGCGGCGTGAAGTCTGCCATCAAGTTGCGGCCCGCACGTCTGCCATCTGGCTCTGCCTGCATGGCAGCCAGACAGTAAAGATTTCACTACCCGCGCGTACGTCCCAGTGTCGCTAAGGAAGGCTGCGGCGCTGCCGTGCTCCGGCCCGAAGCCAGAGGGCCGCTGCAGGCTGACGACCCCGAGGCGGCGGCGAGGCCGGGCGCCCGCGGACCGGCGGGTAGGCAAGCCCGCCGCGCGCCGCCGACCCGCGGGCTGGCCTAGCCGCAGATCCGCAGGCGCCCGCTCTGCCGGCGGAGGGAGCAATGCGGGAGGGTCAGCGAACCGGCGACTATACCCGCTGTTTATTGCGTCCCGTGCCTGCCCACACACACACACACACACACACACACACACACACACACACACACACGCATACACACACACACACAGAATCCCTGTTTACTACGCGAGCGGCTCCTCGTAGACCCCTCCCTTTTCCCACGGTTCCGCGGCGGCGGCCCACCTCTACAATAATCCATAATATTCCGAGAACTAGGTACTATTCTGGGTGCTGCGGAGGGAGGCGGGGCGGCTCCGGCCAGAGGCCCCCCCCCCCCAGACCCCCCGACCCGCGAGCTCCGGCGCAGCTACCTGTGGAACGGGCGGCTGGCACGCGTGCGGAGCGATTCCGAACACTGTCAGCTGCCTTCTCCGCCATCTCTCTCTCTCTCCCGTATGGAGCACCCCACGAGTGCGACAGAGACGCAGGTATTACGGAGGCAGCGCGCGTGTTCGGAATCAGCCGGCTGGTACCCGCGGCGGCGGAGGCCAATCATTTGAATCCGAACACGGAATCGGCCATAAAACCGGCGGCGGCGCGGACCGTCACGGGGCACCGGCATCCGGCGCCGCGGCTCCCACCCGGAACGGCACCATTGCGTTTAAAAGGCCGGCGCGGCGCAGTGAATAGTCCCGGCTCTCTCTCTCTCCCTCCCTCCCTCTCTCTCTCTTCCCATCTCTCTCTCTCTCTCTCTCTCTCTCTCTCTCTCTCTCTCTCTCCCTCTCCCTTCCTACGCAGCACTCTCTGGTGACGGTGACGCGCGGCGTGGCATTAATCAAGGCGAATAAAGCGTGCGACAAGTCTCTGGAGCTGCCGCCGCCGCCTCGGATCATAATAACCACCGCTGGAGCCGGGCCTGGAGCCGCTGGAGGGCCCGCCGCGCCCGCCGCCCTGGAACGCTACCTGACGGCGGGACTGGCTACTGGCGGCGGCGGTAACGGCCGCGTGTTGTCCCCCGGCCAACAAGACGGGACGGCGGCGTCGGCGGTGGCCGCCGGCCCCCAAATCGTCTCCAGCAGAAGGAGAGCGCAAATATCTTGTTAGCGCGACAAGAGGAGGAAGAGAGAGAGAGAGAGAGAGAGAGGAGAGAGGAGAGGGAGAGAGAGAGGGGGAAGGGGGGGGGGGGCGTGTCCCGCGGCCGCGCGTCTCCGGGGCGCTCTGCTCCGTGTTCGTCGTTGTTCTCTATCGGGGCGTGTCGGCCGAGAACTTATTACCGCGGTGGCGCTACCGCTCGGAGGTCGGCTCAGACGCTGACCTGCCCTGCCGCGCTCCGCTCCGCTGCCGGCCGGTAACGCAGCGCCGGCTCTCCTCATAGGGTGGCGCCGCGCCCGGCCTCCGCCCCGGCAGCATCCTTTATTCAGCCCCGGCCGCGGCGGCACACGCTTATGCATGATGCATGGCAGGCAGGCTGGACCCGGCGGCCTCGGCCACTTGACTCACGGTGCCTCTGCTGCGAGCCGAGGCCGTGCGCGGCCGACTGCAGCCCGCTGCAACCGCTGTGCAGCACAAGCCGCGTAGCACACCTCTGGAATCGATACCGTCTCTCTGTCTCTCTCGCACACACACGTACACGTCCTGCTATGCTGTACCGCGACTGGCGTCCTTGGCGAGGACCGCCCCCCCCCCCCCAGCAGCAGGGGGACCAACACCACGACGGCGGCTGCCTGTAATTAGCCGGTCTTGTGTGCACAGCGCACCGCACAGCCCCGCACCGCCGCTGGGTAATGAACCACCTATTATCCGACGGAGGTAAGGAAAAGAGCGGCGGTAGCGGCCCTCCCCGCGGCCCCCGCGGCCCCCGCCGCCCCCGCCGCCCTCCTCCCCATGAGCCCACGGCCGCGGCTCAGTAATCGACTCCCTCTCTTACGCGCCGCCCTTCAGGGTTGCTATGCTGCCTCTACGCGGCTGTGCCTGCCGAGGTCCGACATACTTAGTCGCAATTTTTTCCCTCCCCCGCTACAACCGAAAACGTTATCTAAACAGTTCTTTTTTTTTTAAGAAGGGGCGGGTGGAATCGCGAAGTAAACGTGATCGAGGAGCAGTCTTGTTTCCTCCCGCTGTGCCAACACCATAAGACTCCCCAGCAGCACCCGGCTCTGCTAATTTGCCCGAATAATGGCGTTTGCTACTATCGGCGTCAAAGGAATTTAGGGCGGCGCGGGTGAAAGGCAAACGGGAACAACAGCGGAGCCTCGCTGCAGAGCGGTTTGGGCGGCCCTGCTTCTTTCTGGCGCCGCCGCTTTGATCCCATTACGGACCGATGCGGCCGATAGCAAATGAGATCCACCCGCTGCACTGGTAAAGCTGGCGCAACGGCCGTTCTGAACTTGTGCGTTCCGTTCTCGACAACATTGTACCATTTCGCCCTTTTGGGGAAATCCTCTGTCTGTTTTGCATATATGTGTATACATCGCATTGCGGGCAGGGCAGGAGATTTTCCAGAGCTTCAACAGAGGAGAGCCATCGGCATGCATCTAACGGACGCAAAGTGTGGTGCTATGGTTTGTCACAGAGTTGTGTGCGAGTCGAGCTCTGTGGATGTTGGAAGTGCTGCTGTCAACCCAGAGCCGCCAACGTAGAACCGTAGACCGCAGAGAGAGAGAGAGAGAGAGAGAGAGAGAGAGAGAGAGAGAGAGAGGCCGCTGTTAGCAGACGTCGTGACATATATTTGACGCTTTCCCGCAAAGTATACTATTCCATTCTCTTCTCTGCTGCGGTATAAAGTCGCTTCCTGCTCTCGTTGTTTATTTTGGTTTAAGAGCGCACGAGCACGGCGGAAGCAGTGAATCTAAGCCGCGCGCAGAGCGCGAGAGAGACAGAGAGCACGAGCTAGAAAGAGAGAGAGAGAGAGTAACCCGCAGCAGCTCTCGTTAAAGAAGAAGATGTCCGCCCGGGGCAGCGAATGGTGCTGCTGCTGCTGCCAGTACAGCGTCCACGGTCACGGCCAGACCGGTCGGGTGCGCGGAGGAGGAGGGGGGGGGGGGTCTAGACGCCTGAGAAAACAAAGGAGCGGCGGCGCAGGGCGGGCAAGATGAAAAGGGGACCATGACACAATGTAAGTGCCCAAGCATGCGTGTGTGTGTGTGTGTGTGGGAGAGAGAGAGAGAGAGAGAGAGGGGGGGGGGGGGTAGGCACCGTGGTGCAACACCTGACCGTGTAATATGCTTGGGGGTGGGGCGCGCAGTGGCGGGCTGACAGAGAGTGCGAGAGAGAGACGGGACACCCCATTTGACTGCGGTGGTGCGAGTGAGATGTCCGCGGGTGCCCGGCCACGAGCGGCCATCTCACTCGCACTGCCGTGGTCAAATGGGGTCTCTCTCTCACGCGCGCGGTCAGATCGCCACAAGGGGGGGGGGTACTGTACGGCAGTGGTCATGTATGTTAACGTAAGCACACAGGACGGCGGAGGATACACGCATGCCTGCACATAGCTTACGCTGCTTACGCCCACACACACACACACACACACACACACACACACACACACACACACACACGGGGTTGACGCCCACGTGCGGCACATCACAATCGGACATCTTATAAGGGCACCTCGGCCCTGCGGCACAGAGCCATGCCAGTGCTGCAGGAGCTCTGCTATAGCGCACCGACGGCATCACAGCATCCCAGGTAATGGCGGCCCGACCCCTGACATTAGGCAACAACAAGACCTCTCGCCCGCCGCCCGCCGCGCCGCCCACGGACATCACCGCGCGTATTTTTATATCTGCTGCTGGCGATCTGATAAAAACGGCTCAAACGGAACAACGGAAATAATACAGCGGGGCGGGATGACAAACGTGACGTCTCACAGGCGGGGAGGAGGAAACCCGCAGAGCTCTCTCCGCAGCCCCGGCTGCGTTTATACGGCGAAGCTGCGGTCCGGGCCGGCCGTGTGATGGGTGGGGCCCCGCGGGGGGCGTGACGGGCCGCCGCCGCCGCCGTCGGCCCTCTGTCCATACCACCGGCGGGCGGGCACGGCAGGCCGCAGCGAACACGGCCCGAAAATAATTGGAATCGCAGAGACACGAGAAGGCTCAAGGCCGTTATATACTGCCTCGGTTTTTCGCAATAATAGAGTATTCCGGAGGGAGGTCAGGCCGGAAGTGAGGACGCGGTAGGGGTAAGCGCAGCAGGGGGTATCTCCGCCGCGGCCGTCACCCACGCGAGGCGGTGAAAGTTAACCGGTTTTTTTTTTTTTCCGAGGCTTAGTTTTTGCTGGCGATGTGTTACGGCCCCTCGATAGGGTCAGCACGGGCTAGCAGCTACCACGAGGGCCTCGGGGCACCGGCCGCGCCCAGGCCTGAGGCACCGGGCCTCCTTCTGCAGTGTATCGCCGCTGTGACTGTGTCCACTCCGCCCGCCCCTCCCGACATACAATACGGCAAGTGTGTTTAAATTCCGCTCTGTCGTCCCGCGCGGCTGCCGGCCGGAGCCAGCCAGGGGGCCGCTGGCGCCGTGTTTTGCTCACGGTTTTGCTGGCCACCCTGATGCCGTTTCACGGTCACGTCTTGCCGCACTCCCTGGAGTGCGTGCCGCATCCCCCCTCTCTCTCCCTCTCTTTACTCTCTCCTCTCTCTCTGTTGCTCCGTCCACCACGTGCTCTCCGCGAGGGAGGGGGAAGGGGGGGGGGGGTACACACAAGCGTATCACAGTCACCCCACCTTGCCTCCTGACAGCGACGCCACGAGACACGGCCACCGCCGCCGCCAACTCAACAAGACTCATCCGTTCACGTCCGACAAAGTCTTTGAATCAAACAATATCCGAGGCGGCGTCTGCGCACTTGGCTGCTGCGGGTGGTGGCGGCGGGGTGGGTGCCCTCGCCTCCTGCCTGCCTGGCGAAGCAGACGGCCGAAACTTCGGTGATTGCTTGCTGGTTAACTCGTGCATGACAGGGGCGAAGCACCCGCGCGCTGTTTATTGGACTCCCCATGAACTTGGCGCTGGTTCAAGAAGTAAAAAAAAAAAATATCACTGTTCAACAAAACGTGATCGATGGGGAAAAAAAATACGGGTGTGAGGAGGGCTGGTTTGTTTTTCAGCTGCACCGGATTGCTTCGCCGCTGTGATTTATTTGCATGAATACCTTAACCTACCTGGGCGGCGACGCCTCGGGGCGTTCGTGCGAACCAGGTCACTCCGCTCTGCGGGAGCGCGCCTCGGCTCGGGTACAGACCGCGTCCGTCCGTCCGAGCGCCGCTCGGGTCAGCGAAAAGTTAGGCGCGGAGGTGCCGGCAGGGACCCCCGCGGTGCAGCCGGGCCGCGCCCTGACCCTGCCGCGGGCCGCCGGGCCGCCCTGCAGGCCCGCTGATCAAAGCCGAGTTATTTCGGGCCGCCGCCGCATCAACGCCGGTCAAGCTCACGGGGGTGGAGGTGGAGACGGCGGGGAGGCCGGGAGGCCGCACCCCGCCAGAATGTCCCTCTCCGTTTCACTGTCCGGCCCGCGGGGCGCCCTGCCGCGGGGGCCTGCGGATGGCGGCCGCAGTACCGTGACGACGCGGACCTTGACCTGCTTTCTGCCGAAAAGTAGTACCGCAGACCTTGGAGCCCTTTGAGGAGGGGGCGGTGGGGCGGAGGAGCCACGCGACCAGAAGCGGGGCGGGAGATTAAAAAGAGAGGCGCAGCCTGCGCTCGCTGGTGCCGCCGTGCTGCTGCTGCTCCGCCCTCCCCTCCCCCCGGCATCAAGCAGTGAGGGGGGGGGGGGGGGCGCCGCGCAAACGCACGTCTGCATTAGCCACCTCATCACCGCGCCGCGTCCTTGTATCAGAGGCAGAGAGAGAGAGAGAGAGAGAGAGAGAGAGGGAGAGAGAGGGAGAGAGAGGGGGAGAGAGAGCGAGAGCGCCGAACCGGGGTAAATCCGGGGTAAAAACGGCTCTCGCCCTCCAGCGCGGCGGCGGCGGCGGGCGCAGCGGTAGAGCAGTTGGCCCCCAGGCGTGGCCGTGGCCTCCTTCAAGGATGCCTGCCATTTTGCCCGCCGGCGGCCCCCGGGCGGCCCCCCGGCGGCCCCTGCGGCTCCGCTCCGTGTAAGACCCACCTCAAATCCCCCCATTCTCTCCTTCCACATGATCCACACACCCCCGTCGCGTCTCCGCCGGCGACGACTATCCACGCAGAAGCAGGGGGGGAGGGATGCGGGGCGCGGGGGGCGCCGGGGGGCGCGGGAGGCGTCTCGCGGCGAGACCGGGCTGCGGCGCGTGGCTGGCGCGTGGCTGGCGCGTGGCTGGGGCGGCGCGGGGCGGCGCGTGCCGGGCGTCTCGGAGGCCGACTCACACTCGAGTGCCTTGTCCCAATTTCGCCCACTGTTCTCTCTCTTTAATGCAGCGGCCGCGGCGGCTCGGCGGCTCCGCGGCCGGGTGTCGAGTTGTCGGAGCGTGGCCGTGTTGAGTGGTCCGGGCGGCGCCCAGCAGTCTAACGAGGGCAAGGGCGGACAGAGAGAGAGAGAGAGAGAGAGAGAGAGGGGGGGGGATGCTGTGGCATCCAGCCGCGCCCGCGGCTGGCAGTGGGAGAGAGAAGGCGCGCACCGGCCGGCACGGCCGTCCGTGGCCATAGGCAATTAGACTCGAGTCATTTTTGATAGTCCGATTAATTTCACTGTATCCACAGACTGATTCACAAAAGAAAAGTGGACAACTCGAAGCGGCGTCGTTATGTCATGGCACTTACAGCTGACGTTGAACACATGTTCCGGTGTGTCGGGGGTCGGCCAGTCGCTCATGGTGTTAAGAAACGTGTCCGGGGGAACATCGCCACGAGCTCTGCAACATAAACATAAATTACATTAGCAGTCTCCTTATTTATATATACATATTTTTTTTATCGTCGCAGTAAAAAGAGCTGTATGACGGGCCCATTTTTTTCTTTTTTTTTACGAGCGTCACGTTTTGGACTCTGCGTGCAAATGAGAAGACACTCGTAGACGGCAGTCTCTTACGACCTTGAAGCGTTTGCTCTACAATGTAAAAATATTTCCAAGTATCTCCACTTTTCAAGTCGCCATCTACGTAATACGTAAAATATATTTTGTCTGAAAATCGGCAAATACAGCCACACTCGTGGGGGGGGGGGGGGGGGGCTGGTTGTTTCCAGGTACACTCGGGAACACTCTCACTTTCTGGATAAACAATGCACGTGGCTTCGGCGTTTCGATCTGGCCGTGGCAGTCACGCCAAGGCGAGCCAAGGGCAGAGAGTTAAGGCCGGCACCGCTAGCAGGCCGCCCCGCGCCGCCGCGCCGCCGCCGCCGCGCCCGCCCGGCCCGATCCGATACAGTCGTGCCCTCCGGCCTCTGCCTCGTTTGTGTGGACACTGGATTTCGTTTTTGTTTACAATCGTGTTTCATGCCACCGCGCGTCTGTTCTATGACTCACCCTTATTCAGCCTGCCTGTTATTATTATTATTATGCGATCATGGCCGACCGTGGTCACCCCATTGTAACGCATCGGACCCGCCTGGTTCCCTCCGCCTGCTACGGTGGCCGCGTTTAAAATTCGCTCTTCTTTAGCGCAGGGCGGATTCCCGATTGCCCACCTTAATGTGCGGCGGGGCGGACGCTGCCGTGCAGGGGCGGGCAGGGGAGGGGGTGGGGCCCCCGGCTGTGCCCGGGTCCCCAGGGTCGGGCCCCATTGTCGCGGTGCTCACTGTGATGCGAGTGCCGCGTGGTGCCGACCAACGCTGCGGGGAAAAAGATTCCACCGCTGGCCACTGCTGAGTCACCCTCGGGAACAAAAAAAAAACAAAAAAAAAACGAGAATTGTAGATATGCTCTCGTGACCTTTGCCTTCCTCCTCCTCTGCCTGCCTGCCTCTGGAGGGGACATGCTCGGCTCAAGTCGTACCGAGCCGACAGCAAGGCGGTGACGGCCGCTGCTGCCGCTGCTGCCAACGCTATTGTGCCCCGAGCCGCTCAATCATTTAGGCCTGCATGCCTGATCAGGTGCTGCGACGGGCCGCCGCCGCCGCCGCCGCCACGGGTGCCTGCCCCCACACGCCGCCGTCGACGTGAAAAGGGCGAGCCGCCGTCGTCTGCCCCGCCCCGCCCCGCCGCCCCTCCTCCTCCCCTTGACCTTGGGACCCCATCAACTTGTGGCTTCCGAAATGAGTTTCGATTGTCAGACCGCCGCCCTCGCCGCTGCCGCCCCGTGCACGCGGCAACGCACCCACGCCGAGCCCCTGCCACCCCTTCCCCTTCTTCCGCCACCACCGACCATCGGCAGCGGCGCATATTTCCTTTGCGAGCGATTTTGGTATTCAAAATGCGAACGGTGCGGGGTCTTTGTCAGATGGAACCCCTTCTCGCTCTCTCTCTCTCTCTCTCTCTCTCTCTCTCTCTCTCACTGTCTCTCGCTCACATCTTTTCTCCCTATCGCACCTCTCTCGCTCTTCCTCGACACCCTCCCATTCTATTCCCTCTGGAGGAGAATCAACTGCTGCCTTCGTAATATTTTACTACCTGAGCGGCACCGGAGAGAAGGGCCGGGTGCCGGCGGGTGCCGCCCTAGGGTCTGCGCGCCGCACCATGGTAGCTGGAAGAGGGTGAATCCACTCAATTACTGCTCGGGGGAAACGTAACAACTTCAGTCGTCGCAGTGCAACGACCTGAGCTGCTGCTGCTGCTGCCCTAACCCCTCCCGCTCCTCCTTGCTCTCTTGATCCCCCTGGAGAGAGAGTGTGTGAAAGAGAGAGAGAGAGAGGGGGGGGGGGGGAGGTTACAAACTCCAGTTCTGTCCTTTAAAGCAGGATTTAGCGCTCCCACTGCTATTTAAAAGACCGCCTCTCCGCCTCTCTCTCTCGCACTCGCATAGCCGCGCCGCACACACACACTCTCTTTCCTCTTCTCACCTCCTCCGGGACGCGCGAGCGGGCGTCCTCACGCGCGTGCTCGCTCTGGCGGACTTGAGTGAGTGGCGGTGTGGGGCTGCAGGGGGCGCTGCGGGGGGGGGGGGGGGGCGCTGCGGGGGGCACAGCTTCGGGGCCACGCAGTCGGGGGCGCGGCCCGCGCGGCGGCCAGCCGGGGAGCCGGGGCCGCCCCCCCGGGGAACACTGTGAGACCGCAACTGGAAGCTCACCTCGCCTCACCTCGCCGCCAGCCGGGCGGTGCAGCCAGAGGGATCCTCCCACCTCGACCTTACCCAGTGCGGGGCGGAAGGGGGGCCCCGTCCTCGGCCTCCGCCCTCCTCCCACTCCTCCCCCTCCTCCCCCTCCCCCTCCTCCTCCTCCTCCTCCTCTCGCCCGAGGAACACAGAACATATCGAAAAGGGACGAGAACGTCAGCGACGAATGCAGGTGTGTTCCGCGCATCAAAATCATTGCGTTGTCTGGGCATGTTGTGGAGCCTTAATCAGGAAGGGGTGCACACTGCTGCCGACACCCCCACGAGATTCACCCCCCTCCCCTCCCCCCCAACCATGTGGCGGCGTCGGTGCCGCCAGAACCTCGTGCAAAGAAAGAGTGCTGCGGACGCTGTTTGCAGAAAATCGAAAAGAAATCCCATGGCGTGGCGGTGGCGCGCGGCCCTGCTGCAGCCCACCGCATGCACAGCAACACGGCAGCTCGCAGAGGCGGGCTGCCGCTGTGTGCGCTGTGCCAGTGAGGAGACAATGATGCGACAGGGTCTCGGGTAAATCCGGAGCAGCGCGTGTCACGGAGGGGGGGCGGGGGCAGCCGAGGAGGGGTGCGTAAATTGTGTGACGGGTAATATAGTTGGCTCCCGCACCTCCCCTCCCCTCCCCGCCCCTCCTGTCCCAATTGACCCAGATACGGTCCAGGGATGCGGAGCAGCGTTGGCATCCTGGCGATCTCGGAGCTCAATAAACCAATCATGCCACCTTTCCGGGCGATCCCGGCGGCTCCCGGCGGCTCCCGGCGGCTCCCGGCGGCTCCCGGCCGGCCTTCGGGGCAGCGCCGAGGCAGCCGCGTGGCACCGGTGCACCGTCCGGGTCTCCAACAGTCCGCGGCCGTCGGGATCCTCTTAATTGAGCGCGTCGCTAACAGGCAGTTAGTTGCCGAGCACCGACGCGCTGCCACTACGGCGGCGTTAAGTGCGGCACAAATAGTTTCTTTCAGCGCACACCTGGCCCGCGATACCAAAGAACGATTCACGGAATAATTAGCCGTTCTCCCTTTGCCAAGCCTTCTCATCATCGCCGTGCTCCCGCCGCATCTCCCCGCTCTGCTGACCTACAAACCCCCCCCCCCTTCCCTGATTAATTAGGTTGCCTGTTATTCTTCACTCCCTCCGGGAATTTTTATTTTCTGCCGGCCCGAAATAAGTGGAAAAAGAGATGGCGCCTCTCTCCTGTTAGCGGATTAATCCCTCTCCATCTTCTCTTTTTTTGCACCTCTTTCGATTTCTTTTTCCTTCGTCGCTGTCTCTAGTACCTCTCTCTCCCTCCCTCTCTTCTATTCGCTTTTCTTTCTTTGTCGCGCTCACACTCGGAAGCCTCCGCAACGTGCCACCACACTCACCTGGACAGCCCTGCCCCATGAGCTCCCCCTCTTTCTCCCTTTCCCCCCCCCCCCCACTTATCTCTATCTCACTTGCTCCTGTCTCCCTTCTCTTCTCAGGACCAGACCAGCCACGCGAGTCAGACTACTGGAGCATGGCACAGCTACATTCCGGAGCCACAGAAGGGAGAGGGAGAGAGAGCGACAGAACCCATGCCATGCGGAAGCAGAGAAGAACTGAAGCTTACCCGCGACGGGGGGTCGGGGTGTCTTGAGGTAACACGCGCCCTATCCCCGCCAACACACGCACACACACGCACACCACACACACACGGCGCAAGGCCAAGGGCACTACCACAGCAGATCAAAGGCCACCTCTATGGTAATGCAGCAGCGACTGTCTCACTCCCTCTCCCTCCCGCCCGAGACACACCGCATCCCCATGTCCCTCTCCTCACCGCCCAAAAGCACAAACGAAACGGCCTCTATGCTTTCGCACAATGCAACAAAGCAGTGAAAATAAAAGTTTTCGAGGGCCGATTTCCGGCCCGCAGTGTCCGAGTGGGGCCCTCCGGGGTCCGCTCCCGCCTCTCCCCCGAGCGCAGACCCCCTCCGCCCTTCCATTTCCCCCGTACGGTCCGCCGATAGGTCCGCGTGCACTCGCTGCAGCCCGCCCACACCAGTTGCGTCGTCCACAAGGCGGAGGGCCCGGCGATGCCGAGAAGAAATCAAGTCGTGTGCTGCGGGGCACATCAGCTCGTGTGCGGTGCGGCACCCCGACCTACACTACTTGTGCACGTGGGCACGGACGGTGGAGAGAGGGGTGGCAGAGGCCCAGTAGAGGCCCGGCGGCCCTCGAGCATCCGCCACGCCGCCCGCCGGCGCCCGAGGGGTACCTCAGTTCACGGACGGGTGTACACTGACTGGTGACTGGACCGGACTTTTCCATTGACTGGAATGAAAATTTCACGATCATTTTCACGCTAACCACGCGGCTACCGAGTCTCGGTGCGGGACGATCGTGCGCTTCCGGTACTTTAGCCGCACGACGTGTCCGACTGGAAATTGACTAAACCTTGACTGGAGAGTGACTGGACTGGAAGGCGTACACTGACTGGAAGCACCGGGGTACCCCTCGCCGGCGCCGCACCAAGCCGGGTCGTCTGCGGGTCCGGTCTACCTAGAAGGCCGGCGAGGCCTTCTCCGAGGCCGCCGCCGAGGCCCCCGCCGAGGCCGCCCCCCTGGCGCGCGCCTCCCGGTCCCCAAAGTTTGCGTCCAATATGGGACAACTTGTGTTGCGTCCCCTCCGGTCCCCTCCGGGCCATCCCCTCCGCCTCCCCTCGGCAGCCCTCAGCGCCGAGCTGGAAGCCTCTGGAGGCGCCAAGTGCATGCAAGTACTACATTCCAGGGACACGGTGGACTTGGCGACGCCCGCGCGCGCTCGGCGGCCACCTGGGGGGAGGGCCCCGCTTCAACGCGGCGGTGGCGGGCCCCCCGTTCCGCGCCCAGTTTCCCCGGCAAGGGCACGGGAATCGTATTCGGGTGGAGAGACCATCGGAGCCCCCCCAAGTATCCGCCGTCGGGCGCGTCGGGCCGGCGGCACCGGCTCCGAGACGTCCTGAAGAGGCTATCGCAGGGCCGCGGATGGGATTCACTCGGCCAGTTCAGCGCTGCCATGGCCGGCCGGGCCGGACAGGGTCCCCAGGCAGGGCCGCCCAGGGCCGGGCGCGGCAGGGGATGGCGAGATTCAGGGTCATGGCATCCAGCAGAAGGGAAAAAGGAGACAAAAAAAACAACACGCGGCCCACTTCTCGCTGGTCGTCCTTGCTGGAGAATCGACGCGCAGATTGCTTTTTTCAGACGTTTTTTTTTAATGTATCTGAAACTTCAGCAAACTGTATTCAATCCAAAGCTATATACAGCGTTCCCGGTTTGCGTGTGAACTGCTTTTGGCAATAGAAAGCAAAGCGTTTGCACAAACACACCCGATCTGGTTGGGAACGCGAGAAAGCTGTGGACTTCCAGCGGACTTCCAGCGGACTTGGCCGCCTCCAGGGCTGGAGCCCACATCCGCCGCACTCAGGCGGAACCAAGCTGGCGGCGCTGGCGGGCCGCCCGTCTAATATCATGCGATTACTCGTGGTTCCTGCTAAATGGATAAAGGCGCCTCGGTGGGTAGGACCGGAGGAGCCTCAAACGACCCGAACCGGAGAGAGTGAAAAAAAAATCAACATTTAAAAAAAAGGGAAGGAAGGGGGAAACGGGCGAGAGAGTCGATCAGTGAAAGAAATTGGGGCGGGAAGTGGGGCAATGCGAAGCAATCGAGTGCCCGCGTGCCCCGGTCTCACCAACGCTCCACCCTATTGTTGTGATGCGAGATCCTTGCGTCACTACGCTCCGCACCGTTTCCCTACCGCTTTGAATCTGCGCGGGCAATCGAGTGTCCGGCCGCCGTCCTCACCCGGGCTGTCGGGTCGACGCGGCGGCTAGGCGAGCAGGCGGTGGCTGCCGCAGCGGCGCGGCACGGCGCGGCCCTGCTCGGGCGCGCGGGCGGCTGGCTGCGCGGCGGGGAGGCAGGCAGGCGCGGCGCGGCGCACGGCACGGGACAGAAGGACTTCGGCTGCGCTTCGAGACGGACGTCGCCTGACTACGCAAGAGAGACGCTACGCTACCGCGCTTGGCTGAGACCGCTTGGCTTTGAGGGCTACCTTGCATTGATTGCAATAAATCCCAATTGTTTATCACATCCTTGCCTCCTCAATTCTCCTTAGAACCATACACGCTAGTACTAAACCTACCGGATTCGGGGTTTACAACACTGGTGGCAGCGGTTTAAGGAGAGAGGAGAGGGAAAGGTGATAGGCGTCTGGCGCGCAGGTCCTGCAGCCAAGCCGACCCCGAACCCAAACACCCGCATTTTTGCAGCTGCTGCAAAGGGGGTAGGGTACGAGAGGGTACTCGTCTTAAGTAAAAGCTCAGGCTTCTGGGATTTTAACAATAAGACGCTTCACGTCCACACTTCGCTGCATCGGGATAATCGACTAGAACAAGGTTTGAGAGTGATTTAGAACTCGGGAGTGCCGTTCTACCGCGGATCTAGTGCGTTAATCCCGCGTCGTGTTAGGATTTGTGAGCATTCTGACTGCAACCGCCATCTTCCGATTATTTTCCCGAGTCTGGCACGCGCGTCCGCTCACGTTCAATGGCAGTGCCGGCGTCGGCTAGCCAGAGGACGCGGTGCGTAGGCAGTACGACGCGTCCGTACCCGCTTGGTTCCCGCCATCGGTGTCGCCGGCCGCGACGGCGGCAGGCCGCGCTCGGGTTACCATGCGGGGCGGCGTCGGTGTGCCGAAGGACGCGGTGCAGACGCAAGACGACGCGTCCGTACCCGCCAGGTTCCCGCCATCGGGGCGGCCGGCCGCTGCTGCGGCGGCTGGTCCCGCTCGGGGACGAGGCAGGACGGCGTCGGCACCGGCACCGGGAGGCGCGCGCTCGCGCACCGTGCCAGGCCGAACGCGCCCGTCTATGGAAAAAAAGGGCTGTGTTGGCGGGACGCTATCGCGGTCGTGCTGGCCAGGATGCTGGACAGCATGGCGCCGGAGACGCACGCGCCGTGCAGACCGACACCGCGAGTCCCATGACGCCGTGAGCAAACGGGCAGGTTTGAACTTGCACGACAAGCATTCTTGTCGTCGCGAGAGACGCGCCCGGCTCTGTCGCCCCACTCCGTACACGGGGATGTTGAAGGAGGACAGAGCGTTGGCCGGATACGAACCGCGACCCCGGCGCTGCCGTCTGGGGCGTCTTTGTCTCCGCTGGGGCTCACCCAAGCCGGCCGCTCCGCCTTCGGATGCCGGCAGAGGGGAATAGCCTAGGCCACGCTCTGATTTGGCGGGAGGCCGTGCCGCGGCCCTGCGAAGCGACGCTGCGTCGCGAAATCGGAAGTCCCTACCGCGCGACGCGATAGAGGATTCCTGTGCAGTTATAAACGGAATGCTGGCAAAATAACTGTGACTACGAGGTTGGCGTCGTTGCCCTCTCTAGGTGCGGCCCGGGCCGGGCTGTACGGACGAGGCGTGGCAAGGCCTTGGACAGGCGGTACGGACTCTGTAGCCTCCTCCAGCCCCGCCCACGTCTTGTGGTGATTCTGGGTCCTGTTCGGACCTTGTCGGGCAGTGAGCGCTCGCGTCCTGTTTCTGCTTGACGGAAACGCCGCTGCAATAGGCAACCTCAGTTTTCGGAAGGTCGTCGATGCGATGCTCGCGTCGGCGCCTACCGTGTCACAGCGGGTCAGTGCCCCGCAGGCGTAACCGGCGCAATGGTGCACCAGGACCGTCAAGCTGGTTGAGAGGGAGGGCGTACATTGCTTGGGACTCGGTGGCCGCGGCGGCTGCAGCACAGAGACCTGCTCCTGGACGTCTCCCTCTAGACCACGCCAACGGGCTCGCGGCCACAGGGCAGCATCGTTTCTACCCGGGCTCCCCCATGCCGGCTGCGGCGTGGCGGAGCGCCCGCAAAACGATGGCCCGGCCTCGTGCCTTGTTTGGTACAAGAATCACAGTCTGCAGGACGCAGTGTGTTTCTAGGGTCGGAGTACCCTACTCACTCACCTGGCCAAGGTGGGGCCACGCATATCGGTAACCGAGCGCCCCCCGTTGTTCGTCACCTCATGGTAGAGGACGGCGACAAGGGGTCGGCGTCTGGAGTCCGAGGCCACGGCTCACTGCGAGCCAGGCTGGTCATGGACAAATGTGTGCGATTCAGGTTGTCGTCAACCACCCAGTCCTGGTGTCCGTCCGGCAGGGCCCCGCAAACGGCGGCCCCCGCCGGAGCACCACGCCGACGTTCCCGGCGCGACCCACCCGGGCAGAGGGCGCACTCGCTCCTCTGCTCGCCGGGGAGCCCGGGCAGGCAGTGCAGATCACCGTCATGGCAGCACGCCCTGTGCGCCCGTGGTGGTATATGTGCACGTGCACAAACGCGGGGGTGACAACTATTGCTGGGCAAGCCTAATGTCCTGCGACGGGGCCAACACAGAGGGCAGTTTCCTGTCCCAGGCCCTGCCAGACAAGGCGCTCGAGGTCCTGCAACATCTGGCGCCGGACCGGCTGCATGATTTCTGGACACTTGAAAAAAAAAAAGCCCTGAATTGACGATTTGGTGTTTCTACTGTCGTTACGCTCAGAGCACACGTTAACTCGAACTGGTTGTGGGACTTTCAGGCACTGGGAGTCCATGCAACCAGCATCGTGGTTGCCGTGTGACTTGTGACTAGTGTACCAAAGGTACCCGAAGCATCTGCCGCAGCGGCAGATGGTGACGGCTCCTGTTGACGGGCACACCGCCGTCACTATGGCCCTACCGCTTGTCCACGAGAAGCATGCGACCCTGGTGTCCGTGCCGGACTCGGCACGGACCCAGCCCGCACATGTGCTGGGCGCGGACAAGTAGGTCAGGTTGCACGTCGTGGACGTGCAAAGCCGGGAGACTGGACAGAGAGCGGCTGCTGAGGACCACGGCGTCGTGGTCACGTCAGCCCCGGCCCCTCGACCAGAGAGCCGCGTGGCCTTAGTGGGCAGCACGCTGACGTGCCGCAGCAGGCCGTCGTCAAGGCTCACCCCGTGTGACGAGCGAGACCAAGTTTTGGCTAGGAGTCATCTTGCGTCTCTTCTGTCCCTGGAGGACAACGGACAGCGCGCCCACAGACGGGCTGCTGTGGGTTTGAAGTGAGGTTAAAACCTAGAGAACATGGGTTCTCGACTCATCGTCGTTACGTACCCCCCTACCCAAATTCCTTCCCGAGGGAAGTCCGTGCCGCGGTGCCCCGTCCAAAAACGAGGCTCGGTGCGTGGGCGGCCCCGGAGTGCGAGGACGATTGCCCCCCGGCCAAGCGAGTTTCCCTTGCTACCCGGGTGGAACGCGGACAGTCCCGCACAGCTGGCGGAGACCTGCCGCAGCTGGCACGCCCTAACGCCCGCGCCGGTTCACGGCAGGGCAAGGGCACGCCGGCGCAGTAAGGTGACTCCCCGCACTCCGGCGCCGCCGGCGCCCCGCGCCCGTTGGCGGGCGGGCACAGCGACCCACCCGCGAACCGGGGCAGCACTGCAGCACTGCAGCCTCGGTTCGGGAGCACCGGCAACCCGTTTCCCCCTCCTTACCCCTCCCCCTCTCGGCTGCACTCGTGCGACCATGTCCCGGTGTTGACGGGCAGGTGCACGCCGCGGCCGCGGAGGTTTCCCCCCCGGCAAGCGCCACCGCCAGGACGGCGGCCGCGGGCTTGCCGGGGTCACCCGATCCCCTGTACAACCGCCTGCCCCGCGGTGTTCGGCGCGGCCAGCTGATCTGGCCGCCCCGAAGCCCGCGCGGAACGGGGAGGAGCCGCGGAGCGCGGGCGGATGTGTCGTAAGTGTCTTGTCCCCCGGGACGGAGACTGGGTGTGGCGGGCGGGTTATGGCCGGGTCTGATGGCAGACTTGTTTTGGCTAACGCCCTGTTCTGGCCCGCACACCAAACCCCGGATCACCAGGGGTCGCTCCCCTGGGTGGATCTCGGGCTCCCGTAACGGCGAACCGTGGCTTGGATAGCCCGGGTTTGTCGGGGTTTGTAACCTCTCATTCCCCCTACGCCGACTCAGTCGTGCCCCCCGCGATGACGTGGGTGGCGGACTCGGTCTTCGTGGCCATGGGCGCATATGAAGTGCACCTACTATTGAAATTCAGTTTCTGGATTTCAAAAGTGGCCTGAGCTATGAGAAAGTCAGCGTTCTGATAATCTCAGTACAGCAACGTAAGTCGCATCCTGCCAACGGGTATTTGAACCCGGGTCCGTTTGTCTATGAGGACAGAGGACAAAGAGGCGGGTGCGGAGGAAATCGCGTCCTGCCAACGGGTATTCGAACCCGGGCCCATGTGCCCAAGGACCCGGCCGGTTCCCGGTAGGCTCCCAGGGCGTGGTGCATTCAGGCGGGTGCGATAGTGTGTCGAGCACGGCACGCACTGCGTGCGGCCGCCCGTGTCCGTGACCAGCGCGGTGGTAGGCGCACCTCTTACCGCGAGGCGACTTTGGGACAAGTCTGGCTCGACGGCGAAAGGAGGCGCGTTATAACTGCGTGTGATTCCACGGTACGCTTCGTACGTGGCGGCGGCGCGCATTGCCTATGTCTGCCGATTTGCGGTTGCTAGACAGGCAAATTTTCATACCTCAAACAGTCCACTGGGACGGGTACGCGCATGCGAACGCGCTCTATGGCGCGAACCGGAATCGGAACGCCAAAAGACGCCGATCAGGCCCGGGGCGACCACCGACACCCGCCGGGATCCCGTAGGCGGCGAGACCCCCTCGGGACCCGGTAGGTCGGCGTCGACCGCGGCGCCCGGCGAGTGCGCACCGCACCATGCCCAACTGTGCTACTGTAATTCGGGGCTCACTAGGGCGAGTCAGGTACGCCGCTGTGAACGCGCGATGCAGGAACCTGGACGGCGCGAGGCTGACGCACGCCGTCGTGCTGAAGCCCACAAAGAGCATCACTCTGACGTTGAGGCCGACTGTGCGAGGCCCGACTTGCGAGACGAGGCGGTCGGCCCGCCGTCGCACGAGGAGCAGGCGCAGGGCGACGTGCAGGCTCCTGCCATATTCCCGCCACCGGGGCCGCCGGCTGCGGCTGGCCCTGCTCGGGAACCGGCGGGGACGCCGTCGGTGTGCCGAAGGACGTGCGGCGCACTGCCGCTGCCCGCGCGGACTCAGTGGAGAAGGCTGCGTCCGAGGGACGCTGTCGGGGGCGTGCTGGCCAGGGCCCTGGACAGCATGAAGCTGGAGACGCACGGTAGCGTGCTGACCAGTCCCGCGGACGTCGCCCCGCCGACGCAGCGGCCGACCGCGGCGGCGGGGACTTGGCCGGCGAGCCATCTTGCCGCCGCGGGGCCCGCCGCTCACAAGGCTGGGCCGTATCGGCTAAGACTTGAGCGCGCCAGCCGTCCGCAAAGAGCCCAAGCTAAATCAGTTTGGCAGTGTCGGTTGGTATTCGAACCCGCGGCCCCTGTGGCTGAAAGGCGGGCTCGTAACTGCGACCGTGGTTGGTTTCGAACCCGCGGCCTCTGCGGCCGAACGGTGGGCTCGTAACCGTGACTGGCGCGGTCCACCGATACTCCAGCCGGAATTTGGTTGTACTGGTTTTGGCACTAGTTGTCACGGTCGTGGAAGGTTGGAAACACGGCTGGTATTTGAACCCGCGCTCCGCCGGCATTGTTCGGTCAGCGCCCCCGCATCTCCGTCCACCACGGCCGTCGCGGCCGAGCGGAGGATTGCACCTCTGGGCTCGGCGGGTGGAGGCGAGAACTGAACAGCATTTCTGGACGGTACTCGAACCCGCGAGCGCCGCGGAGGAGGGGGAGTGGTTGAGTGTGTAGACTGGGGACGAGGGCCGCTGCGGCCGCGTCTATGTAATTACACGCCAGTAGCCAAAATTTTGGGCGATTAAGGAAAATGCAAGTGCATTTTGTTTGATCTGACTAGTATTCGAACCCGGGTTACGGCTCGGTGGGCTCTCTTCGGCAGGATCCTGCCGGGTGCCTAAAAACAAATGACTCATAATCGTGCAAGGGGGTGAACTCTAGACTCTAGAGTTTGAATCTCGGCCACGATCGGGAATTGTTTGTTGGTATTCGAACCCGAGTCTCTGGCGCCTCCTGCTGGCAGCTATCTGCTAGCGCAAAGGCCGCCCTGGTGCTTTCCGACAGTGTGCTGTTGGCAAAACGCTTTGAAATACCCTGGCAGATTTCGAATCGCAGAAAAGACCGAACTCTGGATTCGGAGTTTAAATTTGGTAACGATTTCGAGCTGTCCCCGGTATTTGAACCCGAGGCAACGGGCCGGCTCTGGCTACCCGCGGTCGGGTTTGCTTGGCCCTCGTGAGCCTTTGTTTTGTGTGCTCGTGCGGCGCACCCGCTAGAAATGGTTGAGCGTACTTGACTGTGGAACGGGCGGCTTAGCCGCAATCACACACGGGAATAATTTCGGCATCCTGAGATGAATGCTGTTCAATCCTCCCACCGACCGAGAGCCTGCTGGACAACGCGCTGCTGCTGGACACGGCGCTGGACACCGCTGTTTTGCTGTACCACCCCGCGGCTGTGAATTGTCTAAAGAAAAGCTAAGTAGTCTGACCAACCCTAACTTGGTTTCCCGTTTGCAACGGTCAGCTTTCCTGCCCCTGGACAAGCGCCACTGCTGCAGACCCCCCGCGAGGCCGATATGCCAAATTTTCGGGACAAAATTTACTGCAAAAACGGCGTTATGTTTTAGGCTATTCTCTTCCATGCGAGTGAAGCTGCTGTCACCGACTCTGCACCTGTCATCGAGCTACAGCCTGGGACTACGCGAGACCCAGCACGGCTCCAGTTCCAGCACCTACGAAGATCGGCGTTTGATTGGAGGCCCTCGCTCTGGTTGCGGTTGTTATCAGCTGTCAAGTGATAACGGTTTTCTGGCCAGTCTCTGGCATGAAGCTGGTCGCTCGCTGACACCCGCTACGGGTTACAACCTTGGTACCGATCCCGGTCCACTGCTGAATTACCCGCTCGATTAGCGCGTCTTCTTTGGGAGGAGGGGAGGTAGTGTTGTGATGCGAGATCCTTGCGTCACTACGCTCCGCACCGTTTCCCTACCGCTTTGAATCTGCGCGGGCAATCGAGTGTCCGGCCGCCGTCCTCACCCGGGCTGTCGGGTCGACGCGGCGGCTAGGCGAGCAGGCGGTGGCTGCCGCAGCGGCGCGGCACGGCGCGGCCCGGCTCGGGCGCGCGGGCGGCTGGCTGCGCGGCGGGGAGGCAGGCAGGCGCGGCGCGGCGCACGGCACGGGACAGAAGGACTTCGGCTGCGCTTCGAGACGGACGTCGCCTGACTACGCAAGAGAGACGCTACGCTACCGCGCTTGGCTGAGACCGCTTGGCTTTGAGGGCTACCTTGCATTGATTGCAATAAATCCCAATTGTTTATCACATCCTTGCCTCCTCAATTCTCCTTAGAACCATACACGCTAGTACTAAACCTACCGGATTCGGGGTTTACAACACTATCATGCTTTTATTTTTTTCTGCCCCCCCCCCAAAAAAAAACCGTCATTGTCTGACAACGCCGGCGGCGGCAGAGGAGAAACCCCCGCTTCAAACGGGGAGGCAGTGCAAGTTTCCCCCTTCTGTGCCCAAGGCCGGCAGGCGGCAGGGCGGGGACCTGTGAACAGGACGGGGCGCCAATCAGTCATCGTCGAATGTGCGCGTCGCAAAACAAATGTTTTCAGTCGCTGCTGGGGCCACGCGCCATGGCCGGCGGGGGGGCTGCAGCACAGACACGGCCCGTGCGGCTGCAACCGCACCTCTGCCAAGATCCCCCTCCACCTCCCGCCCGCCCGCCCCCGCGGGGGCCCCGTGCCGCTCAGTGTCAAGGGCGAGGCGGGTGTATCAGGCCAGCGGGCGCGGCCAGCCGCAGTGTGTCCAGACCGCCGCCCGACAAGGCGAGCCGGGCACAGAGGAGTGCGAGAGAGAGCGAGCGAGAGAGTGAGAGAGAGAGAGAGAGAGAGAGAGAGAGAGAGAGAGAGAGAGAGCGCTTGGCGGACCAACCGGCGCGGAACCGGACACGGCAGGGTGGCAAGGACAGGCAGAGCAAGGAGTAAGGAGTAACTCTGTCCCGCGCCGCCCGCGGGGGTGCCGTGCCGGGGGCTGTGCAGAGAGCTGAGCTGCCAGGAGCTGCTGTGCTGCAGGAGGTCGGCCGCGGCCGGGGGCGGACGAAATATGGAGTGTGCAGCCTTGAAACAGCTGCGGAACACATTTTCACGTGCACCCGTCTCGCCGCGGTTGTGATGAAGCAATAATAAATTCCCTCGTGGACGGAGCCCCGCCCCCGGATTAGCGCCGTCCTTCCCTTTGACCCTGCCGCCTGGCGCCTGCTCCTGGCGCCTCCCGGTGGCGCCTGTGGCGGGGTGTGGTCCGGCGGCGGCGCGTGGGCGTGGCCCGCCGGACGACCTGCATGCTAATAGGCGGAGCAACAGGTGCGTTTGCAGGTGGGCCCCGGAAGGGCCTCGCAAGGTCACCGCGGGGGAGCAGACCAACTTCCACACACCCACACACACCAACACACACACACTCGCAAACACACACATCACGCCGCACGCACCGCAGATACCTGCACGCCCATTCCAGACACGCACGTCCTAACCAGCCATAAAACCGCTGCTCAGACACACCACATTAACAGCCCACTGCACACCCTCTGAAGGGCTTGGCCAGGCCTGCCGGCCCCGCGGGGCCACGTTTGGTGCCGCCGCAGGGGGTCTCTCTCTGGCCTCCCCATGCAGACAGCCGCCGTCACACTCTAGCGAGAAGCAGGCGAAGCAGAGAGAGAGAGAGAGAGAGAGAGAGAGAGAGAGAGAGAGAGAGAGAGAGAGAGAGAGAGAGAGAGAGAGAGGAAGGGTGGCGGGGTCCGCTCTGCTGCTGTGGGTTCGCAGAATAGTTGACAGGACAACCCTCTGTACTGCCCACCTCGTCCGTTTCTCCTTCGGCCGAGAGCGCGCCCGCGCGCCGTTTGCAGAAAAGTTTTCCTAGACCTCCTTATGAAGAGAAAGAGGGGGGAGTACTGTGGGAGGGCCCGGAGGAGGAGGGAGGGAGGGAGGGGCGGAGGGAGGGTCAGTACACACACAGCGTCGCGCAGCGTGGCCGTGATCTTGAAATAGGACCGGGCGAAGCCGGCCAATCGCGAGGACGCCGCGGGCCGCGGGGCCGGCGGCCACGTAATTCTGGGTCCGCCACCCCCTGCTGGCCCGGCATGCTGATGTAATGTGACCTTCCACGCAGCCGATATGACTGCCAAAGCTGCCCCCCCCCCCCCCCCTCTCTCTCCCTCGATCCGACACAATACCGCCGCACGCACCCATTTTTCCCTTTCCGCGCCTAAGGTCCTGCCAAGGCTGTGTGGCGCACGTGCCACACGCCGCGCGGCCTGGAGTGCGGTATTCTCATCGCGAACGGCCGGCCCACCCGAGGCCAAGAGTCGGTCCCGTCAGGGCGTGAGAGAGAGAGAGAGAGAGAGAGAGAGAGAGAGAGAGAGAGAGAGAGAGAGAGAGAGAGAGAGAGAGAGAGAGAGAGAGAGAGAGAGAGAGAGAGAGACAAGTCCGCGCCCGAGGCCCGGTCCAGTCGGAGCGGAAGATCCCCTGATCTCCACTGTCCGCTGTCCGGCCCAGGCGGGCCCAGGCAGGCGCCACCCGGTGCTGCTGCTGCTGCTGCTGCTGCTGCTGCACCGCCGGACTCTGGTGAACGACTCGCCAGGGAGCCCATGCGGGGCTAGGCGGAGCCCCGAGGGCCACTCTCTCTCTCTCTCTCTCTCTCTCTCTCTCTCGCTTTCTCTCGCTCTGTCTCTCTCTATCCACGCCTTTCACACACTCTATAACGCAACTGTGCAAACAACGCGTCCCCGCGATTTTTCCTCTCCCTCCCTCCCCCCCCCCCTCTCTCTCTCTCTCTCTCTCTCTCTGTCTCTCTCTCTCCCTAATCATGCGTTGGAAATAAGAACGCGTGCCGCATACCACACCGCGGCGGCGCGCGCCGAGATCGGATGGGGTCGTGCGGGCCATGTCGCGGAGATAGCGGAGAAGGAGGGGTGGTACAGAGAGAGAGAGAGAGAGAGAGAGAGAGAGAGAGAGAGAGAGAGAGAGAGGGGGGGGGGGGGAGGGAGAGGGAGAGAGGGAGAGACGACGCTCTATGCATGTTATCTCTCTCCTCGCACAACGCCGCGAGATGGCTTGCTAAGTCACTGTGAATAATACACACGCGTTGCGGGGATTTTCGGCTTACAGGCGCTCACATTACGGGGGCTGCGGGGGCTGTACGGGGGGGGGGGGGGGGTCAGCCGGCGTCACGTGCGTCCGCATAATCTTTAGTGAGTAGTTTGCTACTACGGCGGCGGGTAAGAAAAAGAGGAAAGAGAGAGAGAGAGAGAGAGAGAGAGAGAGAGAGAGAGAGAGAGAGAGAGGGGGGGGGGGGGGGGGGGGAGGGCGGTGCTCGCGGCATGTCGTCGTGGGTGTTTGACGACCTGACGATAGAGCCGATAGAACCAGCACTTTTCATGCGGGCGTCGTCGTCATCGTCAACACTGTTAACGTTACTGACAGCGCGGCGCGCCGGGACGTTGTGCCGCAAATGATAGCAGACGTCACGTTTGCGCGGTAACGATATCGGCTCACAGCAGACGTGGTAGTTTGAGAAAAACGTTTGAGAAGCCTTGTTTGTGACGAACGTCATCGCTATGTCCCTTTCGCAAGGCTACATACATCACCGTGCGTCGAGCAATTTTTTTTTAAAGGAGGGTTTTCAAAACTTGAAATTTAACGACCGCAGACAGAGAGACGCACAGGTCATAGGTCATATGGGACTGTCCGGACAGAAGAAAAGAGACCTTAACACACACGTCACACGTCGTCCCTGCGGAGTGTTCGCCTCGGCCGCCCACCCCGCGGGGCCCGCCCCCCCCCCCTCCCCCACCACTCCTCCTAATGCGATAACCGGCACTTTGGGGGGGAAGGGAACCGAAGTAAATGGCCCCCGCCTGACAAACGGAAGAGAGATGGAGAGATAGAGGGGGGCCGAGCGAGAGCGGGCGAGCGAGTGGGCGAGAGAGTGAGAGAGAGAGAGAAAGAGCACATGCCATATTTGCTCACACGTGTGGCCTTTTTTATTCATAAACCTTCTTACACTAACACGCGCCCACACACGCGCGAAGGACGGCACGTCAGGCCGCCAATCCCCACTAGGGTTTAAAAAAACACAAACAAATATTATGGAGAGCAGCGATTCACGAGCGGCGAGGGATGTTTTATGGCGAGAGGTTTGTACAAAACGCACCTGATGTCCATTTTCACTTTCCTCTGCCATGCCGCTAGCTCCGGCTCGCGTGCGCCCACCCAGGCCGGTGAGGCGGGGGCCGGGGAGGGGGCGCCCAGGGACCCCGCCGCCGCCGCCGCCGCCCCCGGCTGACCCCCCGCCGCCTCACCGCACCGGCGGAGGCCGAGCGGCGAGGCGGGCCGGCCGCCCCCACCGGAGTACGCACATAAACAGCACGCATCCGCGCCTGAAAATACACAACGGGGCGCCTCTCGGCCGCCGCGCGGAGCGTGCAAACAGCGGTGCAGCGGCGCTGCGCGACCCGCGGCCCTGCCAATAACCGGCGGCGTCACAGCGCGGCCCACAATGTTGCCCCGCGCCGCGCAAGCACTCGCCAAAATGCCGCTCGGCGCCGCCGCCGACCGGCCGCGGTCGGGCGCCGTGCCCTGCCACACAGCACCACCGCGACGAGCGCCGACCCTGAACCCTTCTGCTTTTATCGCCCTCGACTTGGAATCAGGTCAGCGGCAGCCTTACGGCCGCGGCCCGTCCTGGAGAGCGGAGTGCGGGCCGGGCTGGACACGGAGGCAACGACCCACATGACACCGGCGGGGCTCAGCCCGGGAGGCGGTGGCGGGGGCACCGGGGACACCGTCACGGTCCGTCGCCACACCGCCACGACCAACGGGGTCAGGGGTCAGGCGTGACCCCGATGCAACCCGCTAACCCGCTGCACTGTCGGATGGCGGGCGTTCAGTTTACGCCTGTCTTTTTACTGGCGACGGGCGTGCTCGGCCCCTCGTCAGGGCCCAGGGTAGGCAGCCCCCGCCTCCGGCACGCACGCGTGTCCTGCGTGCTGCCCCCCCCCCCTCCACCCCCGCGGCGTTGTCCTGCACTCGCTGCATCCGCTGCATCGCAATGCTCCGTCTGTTTTCCGCCCCGTTTGTGCGCCTGACCTCCGACCGGCGTGGCGGGGCACGCCAGCTCTCTGCGGGGGGTCCCGGTGGGGGGGGGAGGGGGGATGCACAGCGCTTGTGCGGCCGCTCCGCCCCGAATAGCCGGCGGCGGCCAGCGGCGCGGGCGCATCGACCATGCAAAGTGGCGCAGCAACGGCAGAGAGCCGGGCAAAGCCTCGGCCACAAGTGTTGACGCCGTCCCCTGCCGCTCCGCTCCGCCCGGCCGCGGTGCGGTTAGGACCCCGTCGACAGCCATCCCTCACACGGCCGCCGCCGGCCGCATGGAGGCCCGCCCGCCTGCAGCCGAGCGCACTGACCCACATGCTTATCCGGGCTGAAGAGGCCTCCGTCGGCCTCCGTCGGCCTCGGCACGCCACGGCCGGCCGCCGCAGCAGCGACACACAGCGCCCCGCCCTGCACGACGCTAGGATGCGGCACGGTGTAGAGGGTCTCCGTCTTCGGATTGGATCGGACGACGAGACACCGAAACTCCATTACAAGTTGACAGCATGTGAACCGAAAGCAGTAGTCTGATACATGAACCGGTACCACCATCCCGCGCGGCCCCGCGTGCGTGACGAAAACTTTTTTTTTCGCGTCCCGAAAAGTTGTTGCGCCCTTTTGGAAGCGGCTTGAGCGTTGCTGCAGCGCTGCCGTCCCGTGACCCGGGTCAGGTCGGGCCGGGCGCCGCTCCACTCCGCGCCGCGCCCGGCCGCGCCGCTCTGACCCAGAAACGCAGGACCATCCATCGTTATTCTCTTTCGCTGAGCCCGCAGGAAGGAAAGAGTGTTGCGTTGACGAGCATGACGTTCCGACAATGGGCGGCATTGAGCACATTCTGCGGCCATAGCTCCGGGGCCTCCGGGGCCCCCGGGGCCCCCGGGGCCGCGGCAGCTCCGACGCCAAGTGGCGGCGCCAGTGCCAGGGCGCCACGCCGCGTATTCCGTTCACACTAAAGTCTTCTGCACAATTTTATTCGCCCCGGACGCCAGTCGTGAGTACAGATTTGAGCATCGCACCGCGGTGCGCAGTTTGACACGTGATGGTCTGCGACGTACGTACTCCTGCTCAGCGGCGGCCCGCTCCCCTCCGGACAGCCAGGGCCGCGGTGTCGAGGGGTGACCTTGGCACGTGGAGGAGGACCAGGAGGGTGACGTGGTGGACGCGGTGCGTGCCGCCGTCAACAGAGACAACGCGCCTCCCCCAGCCCCCGCCCCGTCCGGCAGGCAGACACCTCGACAGACATTCGTTAATACGGCGCGGCGATGTCACTCCCCAAGACACACATACGACCAGAACAACCTGGACTTGGTTTCTGCATCAAGGCCGCGGACTTGGCCTCTCCTCCGGCCCGCGCTGCTGGTGTCTAACTGTGGTTCAAACTTTTTCAGAGCGCAGATTACCATTTCGTCGCCTTTCCCATACGGCGCCGCGTGAAAGGGCTCGAGCCGAGCAAAGCTCCACACAACGCGGCACAGGGGCGGGCGATATACCGAGAAACCGAACGCGCCGACAATGGCGCATTCTGGGAGAAGGAAAAAAAAACGCCCCCACGACAGTCGCAGCGCAGAGGGCGACAGAGAGCGCGGGTTCCAGAAACCGGGGCGGGGCGGCGACGGCGGCGGCTCTACACCTTGAATCGGATAGACCCTGTTGTAAAGGTGGTCGGTGGGGCCCAGGGAACGTACATTACAAGAAGAGACTTTAAAAAAAATCTCAAATTTTCTTTTATGCGTCACGATCTTTGATTCCTCAACGACTCGAAGAGCATCTGCAGCAGAGTCCCCGCGGCACGCGGCACACGCCGCCGGGGAGCAGAGGAGGAGGGTCCTGGAGGGTCCTGGAGGATCCTGGAGGATCCTGGAGGAGCTCACGCCCAAACAAGGAGGGGAACGATGATGGAGGGGCGACGTCTTTCCGCGGCGATGTTTGAGTTCGCTGATGAGCGTAATAAAGCGCGCCGTACAAGAGTGACCTTAAGCCGTGAAGGAGGCGGGGCGGCGCGCGGCGGCCGGCGGCGGCCACGCAGGGCTCGGCGTCGGCGGGGCGTCGGCGGGCTCTCGCGCAGCGCTCCGGCCGCACCACTCCGCGTCTCAGGGGACGCGCGAACCGGCGGCCGGCAAACTTCCCCAAACTTCCACCCCCTTCGCTCTGCCTTTCCGAGGAACAACGGCGCGCATAGCATTCACCCTCGACCTGCTCCTCCTCCTCCTCATCTTTCTTCTTCTTCTTCCGCCTATCCATATTCCGGGCCGTGACTGCTCCGAGGGAGACGTGTCCCTCGAAAACACCTTTCTTATCAGAAATCCATAAATTTCTTACAGAATTTTACAAGCTCACAAGGAGCATATGACTTAAAAATTGGTTTTGGAGGGGTGCGAAGCGGGGGAGAGGACCGCGAACACCGCCCATGACGTTCTCAAATCGTCTGCCCTCCCTGCCTGGAATGTTGCGCTTGCCCCAAAATCAACGAACAAATTAGTTGGTGCGGGGGTCTGTGTTTGTTTCCGTCTCCCACACATCCGGGTCGCAGGAGTTGCACACGGCCCGCGCCAACCCAATCACATTGCGGTCTCGTCCCGCCACGCGCCGGCCACGCGCCGGCCACGCCGCGTCACGTCGGTCAGCAGATATGACGGAAAACTTTCGGCCGGAGCGGCCGGCTGTACCGTGGGAGGTGGGAGGCGCTGCGGCGGTAGCGGCGGCGGCGGGGCGGGGGCCTCGAAGGTCGGGGTCAGCATTCTCATCATGGGCCGGCCAGTTTCTCCCCGAGGCGACGACGTAAGGCCCCCCGCCCCGCCGCCCCGCCGCCCCGCCGCCCCCGACGGCACGTGGCCGCGAGTGGTGGAGAAGAAAGAGCCGGGCTCGCCTGCGGTGCTCTCGGCTATCGCCACGCGCCCGGCTTTCTCTCTCCAGGCCCGGCGGCTTTCGCGGCGCGGCGTGGGTTTCGGCCCCGGGAGATACGGCGCGCAGAATCGATACCCTGGGCATTACGGCGGGATCAGAAGTACCCCGCACCGCCGCGCCCGCCCCACAGCAGGGCCCCACAGGTTCGGCGGCCGTGCCCTTGCAGTCCCGCACCGACCCCGAGCTGCCCCCCCAGCCGCCCGAGCCCGGGGCTCTTGTAACAGGATGACTTGGAATATTGCGGTGGCCGCAGGTAATGAGAGCATTTGTATGAAGGGAGGACGGCGGCTCCCCCGTGTCTCTTACTTCCGATTCGTTTTCTCTGACTCCGGTGCCGCCGGTCTGTGTGCACTTCACCATTACCATTCCTCCCCCGTGCCCTGTCCTCGTTCTCGTAACATTTTCATACGAGGCGCGCGCGCGCGCACACACACACACAGACCGGCACGCTGCCAGCGAGATACTACTACCTTCCCTGCCATTTCCCTTTAAGAACACAAGCAGCTACCTACTTCCGCCCTGCGGCCCCTCCACGGCCCCTCCGGCTCAGCCCGGGACTCTTGCGCGCGCCCACCCCCCGCGGGATCCGGCGGACGAGCACAGCGCGAGACACGGCAAATCCCGGAATCCTCATCGCGATCCCTCCCCCTCTGAAATCTCTGCGGAAAATGGAGGGATGAATAAGCAAAGAGCGGCGCCATAAATGACTAACCTCAATCTGCTGGGCGGTAACGTTGTTCCGCGGGCGTTCGGCGCGACCCTTGCGGACGGGATCAGCGGCGGGAGCAGCGAGACAGGTGTGTGGAAGGGCAATCAAGAGGTGCGCCGCGCGGGAGTTCGCTGACCTACCCGGGCCGCCGAGCCCCCCGCCTCGTCAGCCAATCACCGGTGGGGGTGTGTCAACTACCTGCACGCTGATTGGACGGCGACAGCGCAAGAATCACGGCAGAAACAGCAGCCAGCAGCAGTCGACGCGGCGGCGGTGGAGAACGCCTGCGGTTCGGAGGGTAGGCAAGCCCGCGGGGCGCCGCTGTCTGCCGGGCTGGCCTACCCTCCGAACCGCAGGAGCTCCGAGCCGACTGCGGCGGGGACGGTTTATCCTCTCTCTCTCTCTCTCTCTCTCTCTCTCTCTCTCTCTCTCTCTCTCTCTCTCTCTCTCTTTCTCTCTCCTTCACACACACACACACACACACACACACACACCTCCCCTCTTTAGCCGTGGGGCTCCGGAACAAACGTCGCGCCGAATGTGTGGCGCTCTGCTAATCGCGTTTCGGGCGGCGGCACGACGCGTCCTCCGGGCTGTCAGGGTGTGTCGGAGCCGCCCCGGAGCCGACCCGGAGCCAGCCCTGGAACTCGTCTCCCACTCCCCGGCTGCTGTGTTTATTTTTATTGCGGCTGTGGGAGGGAACACGTGCGGCTCGGCCTCGGCACGGCGCTGCAGGGGAGCGGCGCGTGCTACAGGACGTCCTCCATGTCCTCATGGCGGACGTAAGCACAGCGGCCGCCTCCTCGCTGTGGGGGCCAAAGGCTCTGCGGAGCTGTCAGCGCGGGCCGGGCCGAGGGCCGGGCCCCGACACGGCAGCCCGTGAGAAAGCGCCGGCCCCGCCCTGCCGATGTCCTCTTCTGCCCCTCGCCGAAAGATCGGGTATCTGAGTGGCAGGCGGGGCGTCATGTGGGGGTCGCGGTGGAAGGGCACATCCTCCCACGGCTGCGGGGGCGCGGTCAGCGGCCATGTGCGGGTCGTCCACCTCCCCCCCCCCTCCCCGGGTCTCTATCGCTCTCTCCCAGAAGCAGCATAAAACACACTCTCCGCCTTAAGAGGCCTTGTTACTTTCCGCGATCCTTGCCTCCCTCGACGCGGCGCGGCGGTGCACTCGCAGCCTCGCGGCCTGCCCTCCCCCGCGGGAGCTGCTAGGCTGGTAGCGGCGCGAACCGGACGGCTCGCGGCCCGAAAGGGTTATGAATGGCGGAGAGGCTTCTGCACTCGAAGGGGGCGCAGCAGCCAAGCGCAGAGGGGCGCCCCAGCCGGCCCCGCCGCCCCCGCCGCCCGGGGAAAAATGATGTCCTTCAGGGAGTTAGCCAAATGGTATCCTTATGGGAGTTTCGCTCCAAACGAGATGGGGGTGGGGGGAGAGAGAGGGGCGTATAAGAGTCTAGCGCAGTATGTGCCACATGCCGAGGGCGAGAGAGAGAGCGCGAGAGGGACCCTTGTCGTTGGAGAGAGAAGGGCAATAGGGTGAAGAAGGGGCGGCTGAGAGTGGACGAGATACGATGCGTTTTCCGTCTGGAGTAGAGGGGCCCGTCTACAAATTTTATAGGCGTCAGACGTGTGTGAATTTGTTGTCCAAGCGGCTTCAGACGGCAGTTATACCAACTCGGGTATCCGAACTCGCACTTCACAAAAATCAGGGGACAAAAACCTCTTAAAAAAATAAATTTTTATGTTTTTGCATACTTTGCGGGTGTAGACGGCCACGCTGGGCGCCGCCCCGCCGCCGCCGCCGCCGCCCTGCAACGAGGCGTATGGCTCGGGTTCGGGTCGTGTCGGGTCGGGTGGGCGGGTCGTTGCACCCGCCGCCTACGAGGCCTACAGCACAGCCAGCGTCCGGGCAGAGAAGAAGCTCCGGCACGGCGGGACTGCAAGGGCAGACGGACGACAGCGCAGATCTCTCAGTCCGGTTAGTTATGCGGCCTTGAGACGGGACGGCGCGAGGGGGAGGGGGGAGGAGAGATAAGCCCGGGGAGCGCCGAGCCCGCCGGCAGAGCAGAGCACAGCGCACAGCGGAGCAGCGCAGCAGCGGAGCTCAGCCAGCCCGCATCTGGTTGCTGAAATTGACCCAAAGCGTCGGCAGCGGCTGTAGCAGCAGCTGCAGCAGCTGCCGGAGGCGAGCTGTGAGAGGAAGGGAAAGAACAGAGGCGCACGGGAGGACGAAGGGCTTGCCGCCGGCAGCTGTGGCAGCTACCGGCAGCTGCCAGAGGCAGATGGGAAATCTCTGGCCCCGTAATGAGGCGAGCAAAGGCTGGGGATGAAGAGACGGCGTGTGCCAATCTCTCTCTCTCTCTCTCTCTCTCTCTCTCTCTCTCTCTCTCTCTCTCTCTCTCCGACGCCGCTCCTCACACACGTCCTCACAGCCGCCTGCCACCTCCCCCGCTGTACACCGCCACGCCCACCCCCACAGCCCGCGTCTCCACTGCTTTGCCCATTTATTCTCGTCTCCGCACCCCGCACCTGTGAGTGTCTCCTCGCGTGCGGTCAGTGCCGTGCAGGTACTCTGGGGGTGCGGCCGCGGACTGTCCAGGGAGCGCTGCACGCGGGCTGTGACCCCGCGGACCTCGCGGGCACCGCGCCGCCTGCTGGCCGCTGCCCCCATAGGACTAGCAGCGCCTTGCTGCCCCATCGATTTAAGTCCAGTCCCATCGCCGCTCCGACAGACCTGTTCTGGGAAGGCACCGGCCGGTGAGCCCGGCAGACGTGAGGGAGAGTCCATCGCACGGGCCGCACCCGGGCTTTACAGCAGGCGACGGGAGGGGTAGGGAGGGTGGGGGGCAATCGCGTCGCAGACGTGGGGGCATCGTTGACGCGAAGGTCAGGGCGGGGGCGTGCGCACCTGGACAGTGTCATGTTGTCATTATAGGACAGTGACATCGGCCGCGTCTGCCCCGTCTGTCTTTCGTCTCTGTCTCTCCCTTTCTCTCTTTCCTCTCACTGTCTCACTGACTCCCTCGTTGTCTCTCTCTCTCTCTCCCGCTGGCCGCGCGGGGACCCGACACGGGGACCGGCCATGTTTTTATGATTAGCCACTTGACATTCACGGCCGGAGAGAGAGAGAGATGACTGCTGCTCCCCGCGAGGGCCGCTCGCAGGAGGCGAGAGATGCCGAGACAAACACAGCAGCAGCTGCTGTTTATCGCAGCGCGAGAGAGAGCGAGAGAGATAGCGAGAACGTGACTTTTTGGCACGTGTATGTGTCTCCTCTCTTTTTTTGTATGTTCTCTCGCTGCAATAGCGCCCGCGTGTGTGTTAAAGAGAGAGACAGAGAGTGTCAGAGAGAGAGAGAGAGAGAGATAGAAGGGGGTGAGGGACGTAGGGACCGGGGATAAAGGGGGAGGGGGAGGGGGTGAGCAGCAGACGATCCAGCAGACCCTCTCCTCGGGCCGCGTCCTTTTTCGCGCGACACGTCCCATTGCCTCTCCGAGAGCTCTCCCCATCCCCTCCTCGCCCTCCTCCCCCTCCTCCTCTTCGCTCCGCCGCCGCCGCCCGTTTTGGGGTCATTGAACTCGTTTCCAGCAGCCAATGTAACACCCCAGCGGAATACCAAACCGCGGCGCGCGCCCAGCCCCGCATCATCGGCCTCCGGTCTGCGGCGGGGCCTCAGGCGGCGCGGGGCCGCGGGGCCGCTGGTGGCGAGCCTCCGGTGAAAAGTTGAGACGCTTCCGGGAGGGGCGGCGGGGAGGGCCCGGAGGCCGCGGGGAGCATGTGATCGTGGAGGGTGCCGCTCGCTGCCGCCGCCCCTGCCGCCCCAGCGCCGCGGGAGGTGCGAGGTGACGGAGCAGCAGGGGGTCTGGCCCGGCCGGATACGGCCATAAACAACAACTTCCGCATCGCTTTCGGCGCCGCCGGGGGGCGCCGCGGGGGTCCAAGAAGTTCTGAGCGTCGATGACTATTGCGGTGCGGGCGGGCGGAAGGTATTGTCTGCGGGGAGGGGCGCAGCGGACACGCAGCGGGCACGCAGCGGCACGACGCGGCACGCCGTGTCGTGAGCCGCGAGGCGTGACACGACAGGAGCCGCGGGGCCCGGGCAAGCAGAGAGGCGAGGCGGATCTGTCTCACTCACTCGCACTCCCCCTTACTGCCATTGCGTGCGACTGAGACGGGGCTATACGAGAGCATAGCGGTGCGGCGTTCGGAATCAGCAGCCGCGACTTGGGGGGCGGGACGGCGGGGGACCTTGATGATGTCCGCCGCGCGCCCCCTATACTTAAAGCACTGTCGTCGTAGCTGAGCCGACAGAAAAAATGCACGGGCCGGCGAAGAGTTGAACGTCCGACCAGCCGCCCGCCGGCTGGACTGGAAATTGACTGGACTGTGACTGGAGAGTGACTGGACTGGAAGGCGTACACTGACTGGAAGCCCTGGGGTACCCCTCGCACGAACCGCTCGCGACCATTTCGCCGCTTTTAAAAACACGCGCGCCTTCGTATTAATAATAATGGTCTTCTCAGCGCGCTGAACTTTCCGCCGCCACGGAGGCTATCTGAAGTCGCCACCAGCGAAAGGCGCCCGCAGAAGTGTCGGTAAATTGTGGATTGCCACCGGCACACCGACGACGCCGGCCCTCGTAAAAGTCCCTGCCTTCGGCGGCGCGTGCAGAGGCCCCCCCGGGCCCCGCTGGCGGTGACCGCGGCGACGCCCTCGCTCGTGTGTGTGTGTGTGTGTGTGTGTGTGTTTTACAAGAGTCATTTGCGGTTCAGCAGCCTTCGATCGGAAACACGGCAGGCGGGAATCCGGCGCGGGATCGACCCTGCCAGCCGGCCCGCGGCTCTGCTGCGCAACAAACACAGGGGAGGCCCGGGACCCCCCGCGACCCGCGCGGCCCGCGGCGGCCGGCGTAGAGCTCTCCCACGCGGCTCTCTGTCCCACACGCACACGCTGCGAGCGGGCGCGCCCTTGCTGCGCCTTCCTGCGCCCCGCCCCGAGTCCCCCCCGATAACTCCAGCTGTGGGAGCGCCATTGGGAGGGACTAATATTCCGTTTCCTATCTCCAGTCAGTAATCTCTGAAGGGAGGTAGGGTAGGAGAAGCGTGGCGGGAGGGAGAGAGAGAGAGAGAGAGAGAGAAGAGGGTGGGGAGGGGGTGGGGAGGGGGGGAGAGGTGTATCGACTTCCACTAATTTCACCCCAATCCACTTTCCGTTCTATTTGAAGGGATCGTCGTTACACACGACGAGTCCGCGTTTCTATTAAATTACCCTGTCCGCGGGCTGCCGGGTAGAGGGGTGGAGGGGAGGAGGGGAGGAGGGGAGGAGGGGAGGAGGGGTGGAGGGGAGGAGGGGAGGAGGGGAGGAGGGGAGGAGGGGAGGAGGGGAGGAGGGGTGGAGAGGGTCCGGGGTCTCACCGACTGCGCGGAGAAGACAACATTGGGCGAGGGAAGGGCGTCCAGAGCGTGGAGTATTTCGGGGCACGCACCTTGCCATGCCGCGGCCTGACGGCAGCAGTACCCGGCCTTGGTGGGGGGATCCCTGAGTCCCGACGCGTGTAAACCTTAAGAGGGAGAGGGAGAGTGGTGGTGGTGGGGGGGGACATATTAATGTGACCATGGCCATGGCCAGTGTGCCGTGTGTCCCACGGGAGAGAGCGAGACAGAGAGAGAGAGAGAGAGAGAGAGAGAGAGAGCGGGAACCTTGGCTGAGCCGGAGTGAGGCGCGCGCACGAGCCGCTGGTGAGGGCGAGCGTAAGGGGAGGGCAGGGAGGGTGTGTGTGGGAGAGAGACAGACGGAAACAGACAGGGAGAGAGAGGGAGAGAGAGAGGTAGATAAGAGCGGTAACGGTCATTCATTTCGTCGTGAATAGCCGCCACGCACAGCCCACCCCCTTCCGCCGTCCGGGTTGTACGTTATTGTCCGTGTGTGGTGTGTCCCTGGGATTGAAAGTGGACGTGAAATGTTGATCTGGCGCGCGCGACGGCGTGCGGGCGGGCGGGCCGACACACACGCCGCCGATTAGGTGGGGGAGCGGGGGCAGCAGCGGGGGCAGCAGCGGGGGCAGCAGCGGGGCACGACGACGGCGCCCTTGGCCGTGGAGGCCGCCGTCGTTGCATCCCCCCGCCCGCCCGCCGCCGCCCCGGAGCCCCGGGGTCCGGAGGTCGGACCGCGGGGCGGCGGACTGGTATCCACAACGATGTGACCTCTGCCTCCGCCAGCAGAGAGAGTCGCAGCGGGGCGGACGCGAGCCGCGAGAGGCGCAGCATGCGGTGGTGGTGGTGAGTGCGCCTCGTGTGCGGCGGGGGGGGGGGGGTGTCAGGTGAGGCCGCGGAGACACGTGGCCTACACGTGGCGACGTACGCGGTCCCTCCCCGTGACCTTGGTGACCCGGTCCGGTCGGACGCCTCTGTTCGTCTCACTCACGAATACTCCTGCAAAACTGCCAATAGCCATAGGCGCGTACTCCTGAAGAACGAACAGGGCCACGGCAGCCTGTAGGCGCGGCGGCGGCGATATTTATTCGATGCTGAAGAGGAGATGATGGGAGGGCCAGCAGTCGGGCCGGACCCCGGGCAACACCAGCACCCCGGGCCGGGGGGCGGCCGCCACCCGCCTCGCCTACGGTACACATACGTGACCCACTTTCTGGATATCGGCCATTACTACTGCTTGCTTCTTTTTTTTTTTGCCGCCCGACCAAGCCGGGCCCATAACGCGTGTACAGAGAGAGAGAGAGAGAGAGAGAGAGAGAGAGAGAGAGAGAGAGGAGCGCGGATGGTGCTGGGGCTAGAGAGAGCTCCACTGATGACTTTATAGATGTTCCCTCTGATCGTTTTTCACTCGTCCTAACGAGACGAAACAGGCGAGGCGGCTGCAGCGGCGGCGGCAGGGCTATGCAACGCCTGTGGCGGCCAGTGGCGAAGGGGAGGGGGTAGGGGGGGGGGGCTGTCACGCTCCGCTTTCCGCCCGCAGCTGTTCCGTGGGCCCCGCCAAGCCCGGCGGGGCCATGGGCAGCGGACCCCTCCCCCCCCCCCCTGTATCTTCACCCCCACCCCCTGCTGTGTGCCAAATAAATCGTGAGCAGGACTGGACAAGGTCGGGGCCACAGCGCGGCCCGGGCAGCCCGGGTCTGCCTGCACACCTATCGCCCCGCTCCCTCCCATCCCATCCCATTGACACTGACCCGCTCGGCGCGTGGCGGCGGCGGCGGAATCGCGTGTCCGGGCCGCCAGCGCCAGCGTGTCTCCCCCTATATTCTCATCAAACATTCTCTACACACTGGCCGATGCAATTTTTTTTTTAATCACACACACACACATAAACAATATTTCCAGCGTGTTAGGACCATTCTAACGTGTCCAGGCCAGGCAGGAGGCACCCGCGGCACCGGCTCTGAGGCGTACATTACACAGACAGGGCCGGCTGACACTGGTTGTCCCGAGAGAGGCCGCACCTGAAGGCGGCCCGAGAGGAGCCCGAGAGGTCGCCTCCTGCCACCCCCCCCCCCCCTCCCGGAGCCACGGACACGACCCACCCCAAGCCGCCGGCCGTCTCGTCGTAGGGGCCGAAGGGCTACGGGCCGGAAGCTTTGGGAGGGGAGGGGAGGAGAGAGAGGGGGAGGGGAGGGGCCCGGGCGCCCGCTGATGGCTTTCGCATAGCGTTCATTGACCTTTCGGGATTCGAGACCTCCGCTCACGAACACCGGGTGCCGCTGAGCCGCGGCAAAATACGTCCTGCCTCTCTCTCTCTCTCTCTCTCTCTCTCTCTCTCTCTCTCTCTCTCTCTTTCTCTCTCTCTCTCTCTCTTGCGGTGCTACGTTGTCCAAGACTCCTACAAGACTCTCCCCTCTCGTCGCCGCGTACAGCTCGTCAAATTTACATACATTAACCCGCGCGTTGTCTGTGAGGCGGCAAGCTGTCAAGGAAAACGGGCAAGTTTTAAGGGTGGGGGGGGGGAGGAGGAGAGGGAGAGACAGTAGGGAGGCGCATGAGGGTAAATTGGAGAGAGAGAGAGAGGGGGGGGGAGGGGGGAGGGATGGTATGTGCGTGGTTGAGCTGGACGCGTCAGCGAGAGGTGGCCGACCCTGGCCGGGCGGCGGCGGCCGGGACGGGGTGCGGGGTACGGGAGGGACTCTGTTGTCTTTACAAAGAGCGTGTGGCGGTGCGGCGCGGGATGCAGGCTGGCAGGCCGCCGTGCCGAGAGTGCGAGGGCCCTGCGGGGACGCCGCGGGGCCGCGAGTGGACAGTGTGTCGGCCGCGGCAGGACCATCATCAGTTTAGCGGGGGCTTTCAGTGAGGGGTGTGTCAACACGACACTGAGAGAGAGAGAGAGAGAGAGAGAGAGAGAGAGAGAGAGCAGAGGCAAACATTGTGTTCACGTCTGCCATGCCGGCGGGCCGCGAATATTTCACAACCAGCGACTGCGGGCGCGCGGCTCGTCTCTCTGTCTCTCTCTCTCTCTCTCTCTCTCTCTCTGTGTGTCTCTCTGTCTCCCTCGTGGTCAGTAATTATCACTTGACATTCAGCAGGCGATGGAACGTGGCGCCAGACGGCTTCTCTGCTTATCATCGGCTTGCACTAAACGCAATATGTGACGGTAGGCTTTACACCGCAGAACTCTACGGTTGAATATCACCGTTGCCGAGAGCAGATGACACGCGTGCTCTCTCCGTGCCGCCGAGTCGCGTGCAATGAAACGCCCTGCGCCTCCGGCTCGCGGGGTCCGGGAGCTGCAGGGTCGCCGATCCCCTCTCCGCGGCGGCAGCAGCAGACGACGCCTCTGACGGATGGCTTTGGGCGCCCGGCTCCTTAATTCGGCCTCCCGCCACGTCAGCCGAGCCCGGCAAGCCGGCGAGCGCCGCGGGTAATCAGGGCGGCGACGTCATCATCTGTACAGTCCGGCACAAAAGCGAGCGCGAGCGGAGTACTCGGACCCAGGGGGGTGGATCTAGGAGGCCGGGGCGGCGCGCGGAGACGCCACCGGGGGGGGGGGGGGGGGGCGGCACTCACCGACGGACTGCTTGTTCCGCGTCGCAGGTCCGCCACCCCGCCGCGCAGCGCCCGCGACGAGGAACATCGGGCCGCACCGCCCCGCACCGCACCCCCTTCACCTCGGACCACGCTCTCTCAAACCGACATTTCCGTATAATAATTTACGCAAGAGTTGGCCTCATCAATATTCATCCGGGACGTCTGACGGCCGCTGACGCCGCTGACGCCGCGACCGAGGGGCACCTCAGTTCACGGACCGAGGCGTACTGTAGCCGCACGACGCGTCCAGGAAATTGACTGGACTTTGACTGGAGAGTGACTGGACTGGAAGGCGTACACTGACTGGAAGCACTGGCAGGGCTGGGAAGTGTTGTTTGTTTAGTTTAGTTCATCTGCTGCAGACAAGTGAGGGCCCGGCGGTGTTTGAGGCCGGGGCCCCGCAGCGGCGTGCGGGCTGCAGGCCCGGCGGCCCGGCAGGCACGTCCTGCGGTCCCCTCCGGTCCCCGCCGGTCCTCCCTGCGTGTCTGCGGTGTCATTCCGCAGCACCAGACGGCTACTCGGCGGGAACGACCGCGTTGTCCGGGAGGCAGAACGGCACTAGGAAAAGGGGGAGGAGGGCGGTGGGTGCGGGCGGGCGGGCGGGGTGGCTGTTTGCACAGAAGGCAGTGGATTGGCGAGAGGAGGAGAAGAAAGCGCCTCTCGCTGTATGCTTTCCGGGTTCAAGATCCTCGGCCAAGAACGACAGTGTGCAGCCGCGTCGTCGCAGAGCCCTCCTCGTCCGGGCGGGGGGCCGGCAGTGCGCCGTCAGCCGAGAGTGGCCGAGGGGGAGGCCGCGGCGGCGCGGCGCTGCACGCCCCGCACCCCGCGCCTCGTCAACAGCCCCACCATCACCGAGGGTAGGCGGGGCGGGGCAGTGCCTCCGACGGCTTAGCTGCAGCAGCTGCAAGCGTGGGCGGCGCGGCAGCACGAGATAATTATTGTGGGGACGAGGCCTCGCAGGTCTGAAATTAGCTTCCTCCGCACAGCCCTTCTCCTTTTACTTTTTTGTTGCTTTTTTCCCTGTAGGGTCTTCTGCTGCAGCATCCGCCGCTGCTGGCTCCTTGCTTGTGGCGCCATGACGCTTATGTAATCATTTTCCGCGGTAGACGTCGTCGCGGGGAGAGAAGAAAAAAAAATATCTCGCCTTCTCTCTGCTGGGCTCTTTGCGGCGCCTCCTTCTGTAATTCTGCAAACGAAGCAATGGGGTAATGGGTCGGGAGACGGCACGGCGGCGCGTCTCCATGGTGACGGCGTGGGGTGACTGTCTTGGTACCCGCGGGGGGTCCTTCGCGGGGGGTCCGACTGCTTACGTCCTTTATCATCGCGGTGGGACTGAAAATTAATTATTCTTTTCTTTTCTGCTGTTTGTACTGAGTGCGCTCCGCGGCTCCGCGGCCCCGAGTCCACGCAGCGCCCGGCAGCCAGCCCAGGGCCGGCCAAAAACCACGACCCGCCCCAAAGGCTTCGGCACAACTCAAGCAGTGCTTTACGGACCGCCCCGCTTCATAACTCCTTATCGCACATCGGATCGAGAAGTGGCGGCGGCAAGACTGATTCCGCTTTAATGCGGGGCTATCGGATCTCTCTCTCCCTCTGACTGCCTCTCTCTCTCTCCCTTCGCCGCCCGCTCCCCGACGCCCCCGCGGCCTAACTGCTCTGACGGCAAACATCCTGAATTCAATTACACGCGGGTAGGGAAACTTTTCAATCCCGGTGCCAGTTGGTTTTCGCCTCCGCCACTCCGCCCGCCGCGTCCACTCTTCCTTCCGTCCCCCTTTCTCCGGTGGCTCCGGCCCCTTTGTCTGTCCGGGGGGACCTGATGTCGTTGCCTCCGGGTCCGGTGGCCGGCCGGCAGGCAGGCAGGCAGCCAGCCACCGGAGTGAAACTTGGACGGAGACGAGGAAAACCCGGGAGGCGGTTCGGCTTGATGCGGAGTGCAGTTCCAGATGTAATCAGGTGCGGTGGCTGCGGCCTGCGGGGGCCGCGGGAGGAGGCGGCGAGTGCCGTGCCGTGCCGCGGCGGTGTTATGCCCCGTCCTTGTTCCGCACAACGGAACCCGGCCCGACCCGGCCCGGCTCGGCGCCATAATACATTTCAGCTTTGTGAAACATTCACGCGGGGCAGCGGCCCGTTAGGCGGGCCGGCCGGCCGGCCGGCTCGCGGGGGAATAAAAGGCGCACGCTTCCGCTCTCACGCCGTGAAGGTCGGCGGGCGGGCGGGATGGAATGAATAAGGAATGCATCGGCCGGCCGGCAGCAGGCCGGGACCACAGCGGCAGCGGGGGGGGGGGGGGGGCGGGGGCGGCGGGGGGGGGGGGGGGGGCGGGGGCGGCGGGGGCCTCAGAGGCAGCGCGGGGGCGGCGGCGCTGCTGTACGACCACCGCACGCCGCGCGCCTGCGTCAGAAGTTGCCGCTCCGTTTGTTTGGCAGCTCTGTGCTGGTTGAAAACAACGCAACAGAAATTATTTTTTTTACAAATGGTACATAAAAAAATATTCAATCTATTACGATTTTATCGCCCGAACGACGCTCTTTTACCTCGCAGTGTTTCTTCTTTTTTCGCTTTGTCATTTTGCCTGACATTGGTTGCTCGGGGCGGCGGGTGGTGTCTGCGGGGGATAGAAGTCGAGGAGACGCGGGATCGGCGCGGAAGGCAGGGAGGAACAGGGGATCAAGCACACCCTGGTCTCTCAGGTGCGTCTCAGTGCACCTGCGACCTGGCAGCACGAGCGACACACACACACATGCGCTATCCGATCGAAAAGGCGAGAGGCAAAGAGGAGAGAGAGAGAGAGAGAGAGAGAGAGAGAGAGAGAGAGAGAAAGAGAGGAGAGCGACGGGGTCTTATAGCATGAATCATTGAAGGACCGGCAGCAGCCCCTCCCCTCGGGCACGGCCATATGTGGAGGCGCCACCGACATCCTGACTTTCTCACAAGCAGGCTGCAGACTGCGAGGGACGCGACAACGTTTCGGCGAAAACGTATTATTTTCGGTCGCTCTCTGCTCGGCCGGCCCGGCTCGGCGCTCACTTCGAACAGTATTGACGTCCCCCTGTGCTATCGCCGGCCCGGTCCCCGCCTCCCCCACTGCACAGCCTGCGGAGCATGCAGAGAGCCTTGTAGGGCCCAAAGTGACGTCCATTGGTTTCCGATTCATCAGAGACCGCCCTCCTTTACGTCCGGCTTGCATCCCCCGCGTCTCCCCTTTTGCCCGGCCACGAAGCGACTTGCCCTTCTCTCTTCATTCTCTCTCTCTCTCTCTCTCTCTCTCTCTCTCTCTCTCTCTCTCTCTCTTTCTCTCTCTCTCCCTCCCTCTCCCTGGCTATCCATCTCTCATTTTTTTTTGTCATCGTCGGACAGGAGGATGAGAGCACCCCCACCTCGCTGATCCTCTTCTCCCCGATGGTAGTTGACTTCTTGACTGCAGGAGTGCGGACAGCTCCGCGGGGGCGGAGAGGCCGCTGCCTCCGCCGCTGCCTCCGCTTGCGTGACCCGCTGAGGGTCGGTGGCGACGACGACGGCGAGGACGGACGGCGGCAGGGGCGGGGGCGGGGGCCGCCCGGGGGTCGCGCGGGTTAACGGCGTAGCTGCGTGTAGATCCGGATTACCCGGGTGGGACGGGGATAACCACGGTGTCCTCCTGAGCCGCCCCCGTCGGCCCGCGGGGTGGCGGGGAGCCGCGCGGGGCCGCTGCGGTCAGCGTGGAGCCGGGGGCGGCGGGGGCACCGTGCGGCGGGCACCCGCCCCGGAGCCGGCCGGGGCCGGCGGCGGCAGCAGATTGAAACACGGGGGGATGTTTGCCGAGTGGCGTGAGCGGAACGCCGCCGCCGGGGGCCCCGCTAATAAAGTGGGGTGCGGACGGGCGGGGTCTTACATCCCGGCCGTCTTGTGCGCAGCAGACAGGCCCCCGGGCGACGCCACGCCACGGCGACGCGCCGGCGGCCGCCCGCGGAACTGAAGATGGGGGACGTTCTGCCCTGTGGCCTTGCCTCTGCCTCTCTACGTGCTGGCGACACATGAAATTCGTTTGTAGTGTCCTTCGCGTGTTTCTTTCCTGTGTAATGGTGTCACCTTATTAAAAAACGAGCGTACGCTGCCGGCTGCTGGGTTGTATGGTACATTGCAGCGCAACACAGTTTGGATGATACGTTGGCACGCGTGCAGCTTCACGAAGCATAGGGCTTTGCTGAGAGCTGAAAGCCCCGGCGGAGGAGCCCGCGGGCAGGCCGGGCGGAAGACGAGCAGCAGAAGTGCCTAAACCACTTCCGACGACACGGCAGGCGAGGCACGGTGCGGCTTAGGCTTTATGGCCTCCGCCTCCGCCCCGGCCTCCCCTTCCGGGGGAAGCAGGACACAGAGGAGCACATGAACATCAGAGCGGCCCGCCTTACCGCAGGACACGCCGCAGTGAGGGCCCCCCATTCAGGCGGAGGCCTCAGGTGTGCGGCCGCCTGCGTGCACCACAAGGACCCCCGTCGGCTAATCAGTCTCAGAATCAGCCTCAGCCGCCGCGGAGGCGGGGGACGAGGCCGGGCCGGCGCCGCCGCCGCCGCACCGGGACAATCGCCCTCATTACAGCCCAAAGGGGGGCCGGCATGGCGGGCACGGCAGGCGGCAGGGCGGCGGCGGAGGTTCCAGGAAGCTGACCAGGAAGTCGTCGGCGGGCGGAGGCTCTCGTACCGGGACAAGGACGCACGCCGCAGCAGCGTGGGGCCGGAGGGCCGGAGGGCCGGAGGGGGACAGGCGCCGCCTCTCTCTCTCTCTCTCTCTCTCTCTCTCTCCTTACTCACCCTCACCGTCTCTCTCTCTCTCTCTCTCTCTCTCTCTCTCTCTCCCACCCTCCTTCCTGAATATTACAACAAAAAAATATATACACCCGCGTCGGCAAATAGATTGATGTCGCTCTGCCAGGGCAGAGACAGCAGCAGCGGGCGGGCGGGACCAGGAAGGAGCCAGCAAGGGAGCACAAACAGACGTCCTGGCGCCCCCGCGGGGCCGTCCGAGTTCCGGTCATCCACCCCGCCGCAGCAGCAGCGGCGTCCGCGGCCCTGGGCCTTAGTGTTGTTTCTTGTGCGGCGTGGGGGTGAAGTAGAGTGAAGTTGCCGTTCGGCCCGGCAAACTTGATTAGTGTTTCACGGGTACGAGGTCCCCGGGCCTGCGGACTCGCACGCAGGCCCGGGCCCCCGCACGGCCCCCGCACGGCCCGGCAACATGCGCCGACGTCCGCCCCCATCCTCCTCCTGCGTCACACTCGCGGCAACTCAACTCGGCCCGGAGCAGCACCTCATGATACGCCTCACCTCACCGCTTCGGCCCGCCGCCGCGCCGCTTGAAGAATGAATAAACTTTGTTGTTGCGCGAGGCAAGGATTTGTGCGAGCTGCGCTGCGCGGGGCCCCGCGCCGCGCCCCGCCAAACTGTCACCAGCTATTACAAGTTGGCATGCGCGCGTCGCGGGGGGTGGGGGGTGGGGGGGAGGGGAGGGGCGGGGGTGCCACAAACACGGAAGTGCCTCGGGCAGGGGGACGACGGGGGCGAGCGAGCCGTACCGATTCGCAGCATACGGCGAGTGCGTGCACGGGACCGGTATGCAACCCCCCGCGGCCTCCACGACACAACCTCCGCATAGCTGATTCTCCCGGCTGCACCCAGAATTTTTTCTTTCTTGTTTGAAGTTTATCATTTGTCTTCTCATTTTGAGCAAAACGAAGAAGAAAATCCGAGTTGAGAAAATTTTCGTTAGGTTCAGCCAGTTCTACAATGTCATTTATTTTGCATTTTTGAGTGCTCGATAAGCGTTGAATCAAGAACATTTTATTTATTTTTTCTAGGTGTGCCCCATAGGTAGGCGGTCTCGCTGAGCCCCTGACTGCGCGTTAACGTCCACGGCGTGACGCTGTGACGCCGTGCCCCGCGAGTGACGCGGTACCCGCCTGCCTGGGGCGGGCCGACGCCAAACAGTAACCACTCGCAGCACACGCTCACACACTCCCAGCCGAGCAAGTTAGTGCGACGGAGCTGCTGAGGCCGCGTGCGTACGTACGCTGTTCGACGCGGGGGCGGGGGGGTCTGGAGGGCGTGTCGCGGTGCCTCCGATGACGACTTATGAAACAGCTCCACCGCACAAGATGATCCATGTTTTCCTTCTACGGCTGCACTCTGGTTAGGCCGGGAACGCGCATGACGACATTTCACGTGTCAACGAATGTGACAAGTGCTGTCACATTCGTTGGGATGGGATGTCACGTTCGTCGGGCGCCTTTATTACGAGTCACGTTATTCAAACGACTTTGTGACGCCGCACATTCGAAGGAATGCGACACATTCCTGGATCACCAATTGTTGCGTCACAGCTCCACGACGCGGACGTTGGTTTATCCTCCTCTTTTCCCCGTGCGGAAGCGTCACTGCGCGCCCACACACCCCGCCGCTGCGCCGCCCGGAACCCAGAAGCGTGTGCGCGCGCAGTCACCCAGCGCAGGCAGCCGTGACCGACTGATGTGCCTCCTTAAATATTCCGGCTCCGTCTGTCGCTGCGGGCCGGGAAACGAACGCACGGGGACTGGCTGAAGCGGCGGCGCCGCGGCCGGGAGGGCTGCTGTGGGGCCGTAACAGAAAGTAAGATAAATATGCAGGGCCCGCTCTCCCAAGGACAGACACACTGTCGGCCGGCGGCCGGGGCAGCGGCCCAGCCTGGCCCAGCCTGGCCCAGCCAGCCGGGTGACTGCCACCACACGCTCGTCCGGACCGGAGGCCGGGGGATGGGCACAGCACGTGAGGGGGGTCCTGTCAACCGCGAGTGAAGCCTAGCCGAGCCCAGCCCCGGCGCCGGCTGGCCGGGCCCCGGACAGGCCCCACTCCAGCAGCAGCCGCGCCCGCACCGCGGAGACACGGCCAGAGCAGAGCACGCTCATATTTCCGCTTGATCGCCGACGGGCTTTGGCCCCTGCTTGCCTATCCTTCTGTGCGCGGGGTACCGGAAAAGAGGGGAGGGGGCTGTGTGTTTCGCGTCCGCCTGTGACGGAGTGTATAGCTTCCGTGAGGAATGTGTGTGTGGTGTGCGAGAGAGAGGCAGAGAGAGCGAGAGAAGGAGAGAGAGAGAGAGAGAGAGAGAGAGAGAGAGAGAGAGAGAGGGCACCCGACCTGGGCAACCGTTTGTACGCCACCCCTTCCCTGCCGCCCTCGCGTGCCCCCGGTCCAGTGAGGCGTACGGGGTGAGGGCGGCCATCGGAGAGTGGCCCCGCCCCCGGTCGGCCTGTTCGGGTCGGGGCGGGCGGCGGGCACCTCAGCTACCTCTCGCGCTTTGTCCGGCCGTCGCCAGTGGTGTGGGCTCGACTGCGCCCGCAATGGCCTGCGTAATAAAGCAGTGTTGCCGTTTTAAATGACTCTCCCAGGGTGCGGAAGGACCTTGACGTGACGGACAGTCCGCGGGAAAGCGGCGGGCGAAGACCCGACGCACATAATAATAGGAGACCGTGGAGATTCCGGCTGGTAAACAAGGTGTAATGGAAGCAGTTGGTGGAAGCACTAATAACGTGCAGGTACACAGAGAGGGAGAGAGTGCGATCAGCAAAGGATGGAAGATGGCAGCGTAGCCGTAGGGGTGAGCAGACGCCTCGCTCCCACGGGAACATCCCACACGGGGGTAAGTCAATTAAAAGTTGGCCCCTTGTCTCGCATGCTCCCCCCTCTCCTGCTCTCTCTCTTTCCTCTATCTCTCTCCCACTCTATCTTACTCCAGCTATCTATCTATCACTTCTCCCTCCCACTCCCTCCACAAGCACAAACACCCGCCGCACCGCCGCACCCGCACCGTCGCAGTAGCCCAACCCAACCCGACAACAGTCAATCGGTGCTATTTATATTTACATAGCAGCCCAACGCACAATCCTAGTCGGACAGAATGGCTTCGATTTGGAAACACGGAAACACGAAAACGGAACAGCCGTGAGCGCAGCCACAACTTTTCCAATCACAGGCAATAATTATAAAATATTTCGAGTGCAGAAAATTGTATTGAAAGTGTACTGCGATCGTCTTTCGTCACAAGAAAAAAAAAGAACGTGAAGTCCGCCACCAAAACTTCTAAGGTTCCAACAGGGTTTTCGTTACAGCGAGTAGACCGCTCGCAAACGGAAAACATAATTTCTCTCCTCTAAAAGAGACTGCTTCATGGGGAACTCGTGGCGAGAAGGATGGGAGGAGGGAGACAGGGAGGGAGGAAGAGGGTGTGAGAGAGACAAGGAGACGGTACTCTGTCTGCCCGCCGTTATACTACCGTTCCCGCTTGACGATGGCGAGGGAGGACGGGACATCTCTCTCACACTCCCCTCCCCCCACCCCTCTGTCTCTCTCTCCCTCGTTCTTCTTCTCGTTCGCGCGTGGAATAGCGCGGTCCGTTTACAGCCGTCGCCGCCCCTTCCCATGGCAGCCCATGGCAGCCCATGGTGGCCCGTGCCGGCGGCCGCGCGCCATGGCTATGAGGAGGCGTCTATGGCCAAACTATCGGCCTCGTTTGCCGAGAGAGCGTCGCCGGGGTGTGGATGGCCGCGGGGGAGGCGGCGGCCCGACGGCGTCCTGAAGGCCCGACGGCTTCCTCCGCCGGCCTCCTCCCCGCCGACGGCCTCCCCTCCCCGACGGCCTCCCCTCGCCGCAAACTTTGCGTGTCATTAGGCGATATTCGGCCAGATCTTGTCTCCCGGCCGGCAGGGCGCCCCACCGACCCCAGCCCCGATCCGACCCGCGGGTGCGCCCCGCGCACCAAAAGAAAGGAAAAACAAGTTTCGGTCGCCGTCGATTTCACTTTCGCCTTGCTATAGTAATACCCACACGCCCCCGCGAATCGTGTGTGTGTGTGTGTGAGCGCGGAAAGGGAAAGAGGATTCGGGTTTGTGACTTCCTTGTGAATAAGTTCCCGCGCACGCCGCTGCGCCTCGGGAGGGCGCTGCGTACGCTGCCCGCGCCGCACGCGCCCCATATTAGGAATAGGAATCGCCGTATTTGGCCCGCCGCCGCCGCCGCGCAGGTCGATCACTGCCGTGTTCCCCTCCTTGTTGTTGTTATTGTTTTTGTTGTCTCCGCTGCCGCCTTTCCAGTGCTCTCCTCCTTCTCGCGCCCAGAATATGGATGAGTAAACAGGTCACGCCGCCGCCGCCGCCGCCGCGCGTGCCGGCCAAACTTTTTTCTCTCCCCGGCAAAACACGCTTCGTATAGTGAGGTGCGGAAGCGGTGCGCGCGAGGTCCGCCGCCGCCGCCGCCGCCGCTGGTCGGTCTGCTTCGTATAAACGGGGAGGGATTTTCGGGGGCCTCGGTGGCGGGGCGGGGCGGCGCGGGAGGGCCTCGGGGAGGGCGCTGCGGTGGGTAGCAGAGGAGGAGGGTTAGGGCAATCATGATGTTGTAGGAGCTGCAGGGGGCGCGGCCGAGGCAGGCCAACGCCCCCGGCGCAGCGCAGCCCGGTAGAGGAGGAGCCGCCCCCCCGCGGTGCGAGTACTACGGGGCCATAAACAACAACAGGTACGGCAGGCACGGCAGGCACTGCGAGCGCGCAGGTCACTCGAGGGAGATGACCGCGCATAGCGATGGGGGGGCGGCCCGGCCGGCTGCACTAAAACCCGATCTGCATCCGGAGGGGGAAGGCGAGGCGGTGGACCGAGAGCGCGCGAGCTGGCGCCTGCGATCGACCGGGTAGGCCGGCCCGCGCGGCACGGCTGAGTGGAGCGGCCGCGGCGGCCTACGCGCCAGGCGCTGTGCGCTGTGCGCTGCGCTGTCCACACACGCGGCCCACTGCCCCCCAGCAGTGACAGCAGCCGGCCACTGGCGCTGCCCAGAGTCAATTATGTCATTCAGCCAGCGTGAATAATTCACAAGCTTTCAGTCCGCTCATTAATTATCAAATCATAATTCTGGCCGTCTGCGTGCTGCTCGCTTCTCTCTCTCTCTCTCTCTCTCTCTCGCTCTCTCTTTCTGTCGCTCGCTCTCGCTCTCTCCATCTCTCTCTCTCTCGCGCGGCAGGGTGTGTCGTTGGCGCGGCATGGTGGAGCGTCGCGCGCAACGCGGCCGTAACTCGTGTGATAGTGCGCCTCGTGTGACAGTGTGTGTGAGAGAGAGCGAGAGAGAGAGAGAGAGACCACGCGCGTGCAGCGTGGCCAAACCAGGGCCAAACAGGCTAGTGCCCCATCCAGGGGCCCTCGTGTGTGTGTGTGTGTGTGTGTGCGTGTGTGTCTGAAGCAGCAGACAACGTGGGACAAAGATAGATGCAAAGCAAGTGACACCAGCGGGGGAAGCATCGAATCAGTTCAGAAAATCTTGCTGGAGCAACATATACGAACCACTGTTAAAATTCCGAAAACAATATTAATTAATTATCTTTGGAGAAAATAAAGACTAAAATTTAGAATTTTAGAGAGTGTACCTGTGTCGTGAGTGGCCACATTTCACGCGGGGCCTCTCGCAGCGTGCGCGTCCCGCGGTGGCCGAACCCGAAACTTTTGCGCGCCCCTTTCGCAAATTAAGCATATTCGAGATTGGCAGAAACTCTTTTTCAGAGGGAAGCGTGGGGAAAGTTGTAATGAGACCGCGACTCGGGCGGGGCTGCGAAGCTGCCGGGCCGCCGCCGGGCCGCCGCCTCCGACGGGGCCCTCCCTCCTCCTCCTCCTCCTCCTCTTCGATAAACGCTGAAAGTGTATAGTAACGGCAATGCGAGTAAGCGGTATAGAATGAGAAGTACGTCCCGGGCCGGCCGGTAGGTCGCGGGTGCCCCGCGGGACAGGACCGCGCGGGAGGCCGCGGGGCCGCGGGGGCCAGCGGACTGCCGCTGACAGCCGCGGGAATGGGGCTCCCACAAAGTCAACTTTTCCTCCGCGGCGGCTGCAACAACGTCGTGCGGGTGATGTCGCCGTGCGGAAAATGAGAGAAACAAAACGGAGCGGGAGCCGGGGCCGGAGCGGCACGGGCCGCGGTATAACCGTTTAGGGGTGGATGGGCGAGACGGAGGAATTGAAATTGGATTTACTTCTCATAGGTACGGAGACAGGAGTGCGGAGTTTCCAGAGAGACAGAGAGCGAGAGGGAGAGAGAGACGGGAAGGTTTCCGAAATGGTGGTTGGCAGAGTCCGCGCCGCGGCGGTGCGGGTTCGGGTCAGGCACCCGGCGGGGCGGGGCGGGGAGAGCTGGAGCAGCACTCGCCGGGTCCCCGGCCTCCGGTGACGCGGAGCCGCGGGGAGAGCGCACGGAGTGCGACACACACACACGCACACACGCGGCACACGCACACGGTGCGGCAGAACTAACTTGCAGCAGGCGTTACAACAACTTTACTCTTCCCCCTCCGGAAAGGTCAAGGACCGCCATGGCCAAGGGCTTGGACCGCCGCCGCCACCCGCCTGGAGGAGCAGCTGCTCGGGGGGACACTTTCGCGCCACGCGCCACCACGCGCCGCCACGCGCCGCCACGCGCCACCACTCGCCGCCACGCGCCGGCCCGCACACTGCGTCACAGCAGCCGCGCGCGTCCTCCGCTGCTCTCACTGCTCAAATTAATTTGACAACACGCCGAGTGCGGCGAGGCCCGCGGGGATCGACTGGGAGCGCGCACAGCTGCAGGTCACCGTCCGACCCCTGGAGCGATCGGGCGAGGCAGAGAGAGAGAGAGATAGGGGGGGGGGGAGCAAGAGAGGGAGAGAGTGTAGAAACAGTTTCGGCCGTTTGCAAAACATCCCTGCGTCCTCTCTCGCCACCGTGGCCTGATTAAGCCTGCCGATCTACGTTGTAATTATTCTGCCGCGAGTACGACGCCACGCCCTCCCCGACGGCCGACGGCCAGCGGCGGCGGCGGCCCCCGCCCAAGTGGGTCGCCCCCCCGTCGGCCTCGCCTCGCCTCGTCCGCAGCCCAGACAGACAGCCCCAGATGCCCAATGCCCCGTTACCGTCAACTTTTCTGTATTGTGCGCGATTGTGTGCTGCTTGGGGGTCTGCCGTCTGGTCGTCCCGTCTGGGCGGCTCAGCCGAGTGGCTCCGCCCCGCCCCGCCCCGCCGCGGGGATCTGCTGCTCCTGCCGCCGCCGCCGCGGCCGCCGTCGACTCGGAGCTTTTGATTGATGTTCTCTGGACGACGACGGCGAGGGCCCCCCTCATAGCGGTCAACAATATCATTCCGAGCCCTTCAGTGGGAGGGGAGAGCCCTGACCTGCGGCACGGCGCGGGGCCTCACACAGGGAAAGAACCGAGGGTTGTCGTCGGAGGGGCCGCGATCACCTCGAATATTCAAATTCTGCTCCGTGCAGGCGGATGGGGCACAGGGCGGCGACGCCGCCGGCGAGTGGAGCTGCTGACGACTGCAGGGTGATGTCCCGGGTACCGACGGGGCAGGTGCGGCCAGGAACGGCCGGGCGAGGACGGAGAAGAGGGCCGTTTGGCGAGGCACTTGGGACCGCCGCTAGGGCCGCCCCGCCGCCACCAGGGGGCCCAGGGACCAGGGCGCAGCCCCCCTCAGAAGCCCGGCCGCCGGGTAAGTGATGCGGTCTACCCCGTGGGGGGGCCAAGTTGCTGGAGCCTGAAATCTTGCCGGCAAAGAGTGTACAGTGCCGAAGGACCTTTGACCTACTGACCAAGGCCTCGGCCACAGCAGGGCCACGCCCGGAGCCTCCATCACACCGGCTGAGAGGCGCCAGGAGCCTGGCCCCACAGCGTCGCGCGGGGCTTATCTGCTGCTTGTCTGCCGTATAAATATTGGAGAAATACACTGGTGGGACGGCAGAAGCAGAACTATGTGGGGCCTCCCCCTCCCTCCACACACACACACACACACGCGCGCGCGCGCGAGAGAGAGAGAGAGAGAGAGAGAGAGAGAGAGAGAGAGAGAGAGAGAGAGAGAGAGAGAGACGACTCACGCCCGTCAGCATCCCGAATGCAAATCCTAGAGTTCGCGCTCGGGCTTCACTTTCCCTTCGGGCGGGGGCGTGGCGGGATATTCGAGGAGAATGGTCGTCAATTTAAGCCACGACGGCCACGACGCGCGGGCCCTTGGATGAGTTGGCCAAAAGTTGGACTCACCCTTTTTTTCATCCTAGGCGTTTCCAAGAGTCAGGGGAAGTGGGTGGGGGGGGCAGCCTAGCGGATGAGGATGGGCCTAGTGTGGCCCCGTTCCCGATTCAAGGCCAACAGCGTCATCACAGTGTTCATCTTTATGCGCTTGATACGGCGCGCGGCGGCGGCTGCGGCGGCGGCCCTCCTCGCTGTGGGAAAAACAACAAGCCCCGGCCGCGCTTCCCTTCGGAAGACGGAGCGGCAGCAATGAAGCAACGTTCGAACGCCTTAATTGGCAAACGCGGAGTAAAATATTGCGTCGTCGGAGGGCTGTAGGGCCGGAACCGGAGCCGCCGCGCCGGGGCAGGGGCGGAACCGGGGCGGCGGGGGGGGGGGGGGGGGGCGCACCTGTTGGCCCGCGGTGGTGCTCCAGTCCGCCCCAAGGTCCCCCCTCCCACGGCCGGGTCCGGCACGGGTCCGGCGGCCCCCATGCTCCGCCTCGGGAACTGCTCTGCCTTCCAGGAGTCCGCCACCAAAAGGACTTCAGCCCTCAGCCACGCCTCCACCACGGCGGCGGCACGCCCGAGGCTGTTTCCAGCCCCGGCCCTGACCTTCGCAACCCCCCCCCCCCCCTTCTCGGACTCCCAGATCAGACCCCTTCTATTCTCGGAGCCGTCATGATTTCTCGGGCTTTGCGGACCGCGACGAAAACTCGATCCGCTCCGGCCGGCGTAGAACCCGGGCGACACTACCAGACCGCGACAGTATGGTTCTTGAATCAAGAGCAGAACCGCATCCAAATAATGCGCGTGCGCTTCATTCCGGGGCCGCGCGCCTTCGTGGCGCTCCCCGACTCCTTCGCACACTTCCTGTTTAGGCCTCGGCCCCTCGGCCAGAGGCGCATCAACCCTCGCCCCCTCCGTCCGGGGCTCCTGCTCGCAAAAGATTCATGACCCACTTGGCACAATTACCACCAGCTGTGTTGCTGCGGCGGTGGCGGCGGCGGCTGCAGCGGCACGGGTGCCGTCGCCGTCGGACAGCGAGGGCACCGAGAAAGCCCTGCAATCGACTTTGGTGCACAGCCCGCCCGGGCACGGCAGCGGGGGAGGGGGGGGGCCTCGGAGCGGAGCGGAGAAAGACCGGAAGAAGTACCCCGCAAGACAACAGCCCGACAGACGACGCGATATCAAAGGTGGGCCCGCGGACCATGGCCGCCGCCGCTTCTTTCATCCATCACCTTCCACAGCAGCAGCTCGGAATCAAAAATGTAATCTTCTGCCGTCAAAACTGCGTACGTCTCAGGAGACGAGGGGCCTGGGGGGCGGAGCGGCGGCGGCGGCGGCCGAGCTGTCACGGCCGGCCGCGCGCGCCCCTGCTGAATTTTATATTCTTGCCCGTCGGGTTTTTCGCTCCTCCACGCAGAGGCGGAGCCCTTGTCAAAGTCCGAATGGAACGCGATCACGCCGGACTCTCTTCCTCCTCCAAGGACGCATCGCGCGGACTTCCACGGACACGGCGCGGCGGCAGTCGGGCCTCGGCCGCACCGCGGGCGGCGGTGGCGTGGCGGCAGGCCGACGACGGCGGCGGCGCGGGACCCCGCGGCTCCGAGGGGAATGGCGACGGGGTGTACAGTCAGCGCAAAAGTCGTATCAGCCCCGCCGTCCCTGCTATCTGTGCACCCCCCCCCCCCTCCTGCCTCCTCCCTAGCTCTTCTTGGCCGCAAATCGAAAACCCAATAACGTGAACTTTCCCGTGTGAATGTAACGAAACGTGGGGGACTCCGCAACATACTCCCTGCTCCTGCCTGTGTGTGTGCATCCCCGACGGACTTCTTGGACTTGCCTTCTTCGGCTGCGACCTTCGCTCCGCATGCGTTCCATGCGGTCCCTCCTTGTCCGTCTGGCTTTTCCCCTTCTCTCTGTCTGTCTCTCTCACTGTCTACGTCTCTGCCTCTGTCCCTCTCTCTATCTCTCTCTCCTTCCCTCATTCTGCCGATATCTATCTATTTAATAATACATAAAATAAATTTTGATGAAATAATAAAATCTAGGTATAATTATAAAATCCGGTCACAGCAAGTAGGAGGGAAAGAGACGGGAGGAGAGGAAGAGAGAGAGAGAGAGAGAGAGAGAGAGGGGGGGCATAGAGAGAGAGCGGAGGGGGGAGCAATTTCCAGAGCCGCCGCTCCCGCTCCCTCTCGGTCGCTGGAGGGGTTGATATACCTCGGCTTGATTCATCGCTCGCACCTTTCCCCGCCGCCTTCCCCCCGGAGCTGTCGCGTCGCAGCCGCTGTCCGGCACGGCCCGCAGGGCCCGCAGGCGCCGCCGGACCGAACAGGACCGGCCCCTACGAGGCTAGGGGGCCGACTCCAACAGCGGTGGTTCTAATCCATTGCCCGCGTTAGTTTGACCGCGAAGATCGAGCGGGCCGATTACTGCAACATACTCGCTGCGGCGTGTCGACCCAGTGGGGCCCTCCGGCACCCCGTGTGCAGGGCAGTGTGCAGGGGGCTTCTTGGTGCCACGCCGGAGGGGGGGGGGGCGTGGTGATCTCAACGGGGGTGCGTACCTACGGGCGGGTGCCGCCGGGGCCGTCAGGGCTGATGGGCGACGGGAACTCATCTTTGGTTAGGACAGGGGCAGAGACTCCCCGCGCGCCCCCCAGCCTATGCTGCCGCTGCTGTTGCTGCTGCTGCTGGGGGGGGGGGGCTGTTTGTGGAGCGCTGCTCTGTCGGTGCTTCCGATACTCCGTGTATCGCGGGGGAAAACAGGTCGCCCCGGTAATTGGCGAAGACCTTTCCTCGCCCCCCCCCCTCCCTTACCCCTCGGGCAGCCAACGGCACAGCCGTGCCCTGAGCGACCAGGATCTACAAAGACCTCCACAAAAAGTAAAGGGACGCTCTTGTTTCTTTGGTTTGTATTTTTTTAATCAAATTGGTATGGTGAAATTTTTCCCCCCAAAAAAAATACCTTTTAAAAAATAATAATTGCGTACCACTCACGAAGAGGGACAACGGTCAAGAGCATCCAAGTATCTGAATTCTTTTTTTTATGGAAATGGTTTCAGCGCTGTACGCGACGGCAAGAAAATCCATAGCTGCCGGCTGCCCCGGGGCCACTGCCGCCAGGCCGTTGGCTCGCCGCTGGCGTCCCCTTCCCGACGCCCCGCTGCGCCACGCCCTGCTGTGTTGGTGCCGTTGCGTGTCTCTACTGCACTCGGGACGCATCATCGCGCCGGAGTACTTAGCGCGGGCCCCGGGCCCCGGGCCCCGGGCCCCGGTGCACCGCCCCGGTCCCCGCCCGGCCGCGCCCCGCCGCCTCCCGCCCCATCCGCTGACCTACATGGCAAAGTTCACGGGGAAGGCGGGGATGGGCGGCGGCGGCAGCAGCGGCGACACTCTTCGGTGAGCTGCCCCCGCCGCCTCCCTCGCGCACTACAGGTTCTGCTCACGGCACACGCGCTGCTGTACCTGAGGCGCTGGCCCGGGGCGGCGCAGCCTGCAGGGCAGGCCGTGATGCACGTCCCCTGCGAGCGCCTGCGGCCGCGGGGGTAGGCCAGCCCGCAGGGCGCGCGTGCACGCCCGGGGTCTAATTGCCTACCCCGCAGGCGCCCCGTGTCTGCGCTCCCGCGCCGCAGCGCGCTGCGCCCCGGCGGCCCCTAATGGGTTACCGCCTCTCCTCGCCGCCCCCCTCCTCGCTTAGTACAGCTGCCGTCGTCACTCACCTCGACCTCCTACGGGCCGTCCATGTCCTCCCGCAGGCACGGCCTCTTGCACGGCCTGCCGGCTGCCGAGGCCGCGGGCGCGTGGCGCCGCTGCACGTCCGAGGGGCGCCGTCGGTGCATGGCTGACGCGGTCACCGCTGCACTCCGGCGCCGCAGACGCCGCCGCCGTCTCCCGGGCCGCCGACGCGCAGCGCTGCTGGGGGTCCTGGGGGGGTCCTGGGCGGGCACTTGTTGGCTGCCGAGAGCAGCGGCGTGTCACGGCAGCGTACGTACGACTCGACTCGCCTCGACTCGCCGCTGGGAGGGGTGGGTTCGGGTTCGGCTGGGGGGGTTGCCGGCACCACGTTCGGAGCGCCACTGCGAGGCGAGGCGCCCTCCGCCGGGCTCCGCGCCGCCGAGCCCCCCCCCCCCCCCCACCCCGACCTCACCTCCCGCCCGGTGGGGGCACAGGCGCAACACACATGATGATACACCCTACGAAACAATCCAGTGCGTCCAACCCCTCCCCTTCCCCGCGCACAGCACCTAACTGTTTCTGAACTGAGAGAGAAAACCTGAGCGAGGAATGTGAGGGGTTGTTTTTCAATCGCAATTTATAATGTTTCAGGACGTGCAACTGATGTGGGCTAGTGGTCTGTTGGCCGCCGCCGGTCGCAACACCTACATCCTCCCGGCCGCCTGCATGGCAGGGCTCAGCTGTCTTCGGGGACCGGCGGGCAGACCGCCCCCGCGGCACGGCGCTGTAGTACGCTGAATAACCCGCTCCCGGCAGCCCCTAGCTGCCCTCGCCCGCGGCCCCCGCGCGCGGGGCCTGGCGGGGCCCCCGGGCCCCCTCCGCCTCCGCATACCCGAGGCTGAGACCGGCCAGTCGGGTAGCGGCACGTCCGCGGCCGACGGGAGGGAACAGAATATTCACACATGAGGCTCCCACACCACACCACCACCCCCACGTCTACATACTCGCAGTAACAACAGACCCCCCGGGGCGGGACCCAGTGGGGCCCCTGGGATCTTACGAGGCGCCACCATGCAGGTGCAGACGGAAGACCTGTCCCTGAGGTCTCTCCCCCCCCTCTCTCTCTCTCTCTCTCCCTCTCTTGAGCACGCCACTGGGGAAGTGCGTGTAAGCCGTCTGCGGGGACTGAGTCAGAGGTCTCCCCCGGCCGCGTCCCCGGTGACTGTTTCTGCTCACTCCCAGCGACGACGTGTCTCTCTGCGGGTTATTGGGAGTTTGGCACTTTGTAAGGAGGTTCGTGGTGGACGTTCCCTCCATCGGCGGAGTGCCCCAGACCGTGTGCCAGGAAGAGGGGGCGCCAGGACAGGAGGAAGGGAAGGGAAGCAATCGCGGCAACGTAATTCCCACAAGCCGGTGACCGATGGCGACGGCCGACACGACACGCGGTACGGTGTAGTACGGGGGGCCGGGGGGTGTACTATAAGCGTACACCACTCCACTCGCTACCGGGGGTGTGCGTGCGTACCCGTGGCGTACACGCCACACCACTTGATACCGGCAAATGCTGCGAAATATTTACGTCCAGATTCAGGACCATACGAATCAGCGCTTGTAGCGCTTGTAGGTTTGGATAGGTGATCAATGAAGCCAAAAAAAAAAACAACAACTAGTAAACAAAGTAAAATATATTTGTCCATAACTTTTGAAACATGAACCATCATATTGTTTTTAATTAAAAAAATCAACACTTATAGTACCTACATACAGAGCTACATTTAATTTTTGGTCCTCACACTTAGGACTGCAGCTTCTTTATCCATACATGTTATCACATTGTCGTTTTTCTTTTTAACAGCAAAAGTACAACGTAAAAACACCCAGACAGTTTGTTGTTTGTCTGGAAAGTAAAAGAGTACAGTACCACACTGAAGTTGGCGCCCGTTAGTTCTTTCAATAAAAGTTAATCTTAAAACAATTTATGTTTCTCATCACTACTTCTGCTTTGTTCTTTAGACTTTCATTACCAATAAGAAAATAAATACTGCAGGCAGACATCAGTTTGTTGTATGATACTACAACCTAAGTGATTTACATAACAGCTATATTTTTTAGAGCAAATAGAGCCACCACATTCACCATCACCAGAATAAAGTCACACATCAGAGAGGCATAAACAAAATAAAAAATTCAACAATACTTAAATACATAATAAATGGTGCAAAAATAGAGAAAACTTTGATTAAAAGAGAGTTTAATAAATCTCTCAGTAATGCTACCAGCTCCAAGTGCTGTGGTTGTGACTAATCCATTTCTGTCAAATAGAAGATTTGGTGTAAGCCATAAAAGTACTACAGTACAGGAGCTTCTACACTTTATAATCGGCGAGATTATCGGCCACAAAGGGTAACTTGAAACACTCTACCAGGTGATTCAGAAACGCCGCACTTTTTCAGGGATATGCAATCCCGCAACGCACTATCTCCGTCTCTTACTGGCTCGGACGGACGCGGGTTGCATATCCCAGAAAGACGCGGCGTCTCTGAATCATCTGGTGTAACACAACTCACACCACCCCAACAAAAAGTATTTAAAGATTGTAATTTTGTATGCAATTTCTCAGTTAACATGGATATTTTAAACTGTATCTCCTTAATTTTTTTCCCTGAGGTGATTTGAGAGCTCAATAGACACTGCATAATATTAAACCTAAGTTTGGTTCATATTACACCCATCACTTAACTCAGTCTTAAGTAAAATAAACTAAGTACAGGCTGATGCTGTGCAAAGAAAAACAATATACACCAGAGATTCATTAAAATTTTTAAGTACTTTTGTGGCACATTCTGTAAAGAAGCCAAGGTAAACACTCATAAGTTCAAAAAGGTGCATGGACTATAACAAAGGTAATGTGAATCAGAATGGAAATAAAATGAAAAATATTTCTTAAAATGTCGACTAGTACAAGGCACTTGCAGGAATGAATTGAGCAGTGAAATGCCAAAGTCATAAATTAAAAAGGAAAAAGAAATCCATAGAAATAACTAAAAACTACCAGTACTTGGGTAACATAATATAAAAACATTTTCAACCCCTTGACTAATAGCAAAAGGCAGATAAAGTAAATATCAGTCTCAGAATATAAAATGTACTCTTTGATTTGTAAAAGAGGTTGCAATTTTCTGAATGTCAAGTACTACTTTCAACACTGACAATACACAACTTAGACTAAAGCACAAAATGTATCCTTGTATTGTTTTACATCAGTTATTCAACATTACATGTTTTCATGAAAGGACTTGCATTCCTTTTCACATTGCAGCCTTCAACATCCTGTCTCCCAAGTTTTATATATCTGTTGCCCCACTCATGAGCAATAATTACCAATTCCATGAAATCAAAATCAAAATTTTCAAATCTGGAGATTAAATTCACAATATTCTTGTGTTACGATTTGGGGGCTACCCCAAGAAACTGCTGTGTTAGTTCATAGGTTGAGAATGATACCGCAACCATAGGACATGCTCTGTAATAGTTGATGCTCATGCCTCTATATAGACCTCTCACAACTCCATTCTCGTTGTAAGTAAGTTTCAGAGTGGCCAACATCCCACGCCTGTAAAATAAAACAGGAAAATGTATTTAAATGTTGGCTTGAGATTGTTCCAATACAAAACAAAGCTCTACCTACCCAAACTTGGCAGTTTCAGGATTCATCATAGCGAGCTGCATACGTCGACGAGTAACATCAAGAGGGTACGCAACTGTTTGGGCAACAGCACCAGCAAGGCCACCACATAACAGTTTTGCATAGAACCTTAACACCAGGGCGCCTAAAAAGTAGGAAAAAATAAGGTGTGAACAAAATAATTCCGTGCCTAGAAACATCCATGAATAAGTTCAGCAATTTACCATTCTCTCCATATTGCTCACAAGAATACTGTGGTAAATATTGAATGCACAAGTTCTTGAGTGTCTCAAAGCAGTAAAATGAACTGCCTGCATATGGAAATATTCCACACACAGTTGGGATAAACCCACGGTACAGTGCCAAGAGGCCTCCTTCCTACATTGGAAAAAAAAAAGGAGCAGCTTAACAAAGAATCTTCATAAATACTGAACCTCGCAAATTTGTTTTACTTCTAGATTCTTGAACTTACAGTTCGGAAGATTGTTTGTGCAGCATCCATAATGCCAGTGTACACATGCTCTCCTGTAACTTGGAAAGCTAATCTTGTTCGAATGGTGTCTAATGGATATGTTAGTGTTACTGCAGTAACACCAGCACAAGCACCAGCTCCAAATTTGACAGCAAATGAACCCAAAATAGTGTCTGTTCCCAACACACGACCAAAACTCTGAAATCATAAGAGGTGCACCCCATCAAGCTCCAAAGTAAATTAAATGAAATTCCCCATAAAATACACCTAAATCTGGAGTAATTCAGCATACCGTCTTGTACAAATCAAATGCTGTGAATTGGGTTGCAGCGTATGGAAAAATTCGAATCATCTGTGCACCATTGCCCTTGTATAAAGCCCAAAAGCTTTCTTTCTGAACAATTGTTTTCAGGCCTGACCAAACACCTGGAGGACAAAGATGATAAAATGTTGGATTAAGTAAGTACGAGGCTTTTTCTCATTTGCACTGATAAGGTCCGCTTAATATACATGCCAAACAAGCCAAAGCATACTTACCAAGATTTTTATAATGAATGTTGTGGGCTTGAAAGAGAATTTTCATGCGATCAAGTGGGGCCACGGTGGTTTTTGAGCACATCCCTGCCACTCCTAGACACAAAAGAGGCAAAATATTCAAAGTTAAAAATAAACCTGTTCAGTCAAAGGTCAGAAGCGTAGACTTTTCAATGCTCAAAACTAATAACATTTTTTAAGGTCTATTTAACAACATTTTAAAAGCAATGAAATTAAAATCTTGTCAGTTGAAGACACTGAAAAACAGGTTTTCCTTCTTTTATCGTCGCACAAACACACATGGAATGAATGGGAATGCAAACATCTCTCAACGTCAGAGCAAGATTGAGGATTAGATAAACCCTTACCTCCACTGATAAAGGTCTTGAAATCAGCTTCTGAGAAACCCATTTTGAGCTAAAAATCAGAGCTGTTGGCGGCAACAATCAGGCGTTAATACGTGGCACCTGCTGCACAGGACGAGCCAGTTGAACACTTTCTCCCGAGAACAAACGCTGCGGCTTCAGAGGGGAAGGGTAAGGGGTGCAAGGCGAGAGAAAGCGACTCAGCGACCTCAGCCCGCTCCCACCGCAACTCCTGGACACGGCACGGGGACCGGGCTGCTGCCTACTGCACAGAGACGGCGCGGGCGCGGGCGGCGCACTGGCAAATGAGATGCCATGCCGCGGCCGCCTCCTGCTCATTTCCCATTCTACACAGGCGAAGATGGAGTTTGGATTTTGAACCACCTGCTCCCGCAGCAGCCCTAGTTTAAGTTTAGGCAGATTCGCCCCACCATCAGCCACCTTGACATATTTTTTTTTTAACATTGCAGACGACATCAGCGTACACAACAATTTTTCATGAACTGGACACACATTCACAAGCGTAACAACTGTAAAAAAAGAACACACACACTGCATTATCTTTAAATATGATTAATTTATACTTTTAGTTTTAGTTTTGAAAATAAAATATCCATTTTAAACATAATACGTCATATATAGAGAACATGATCAATTGAATCGTGCTTCTACTGCTATTCAAGATATATGTGGGTTTGCCAAACGAGCTATGAGAAAGTCACTAGCCACATAAGCTAAACAAGTTAGCCGATGGGCGTGTTTTGATGTTTTGATTTTTGTATGTGCTTATTCTTTTATTGAACATGTCCGATGCTGCAGCACGTCGCGAGGCTCGTCGAAGAAGGATCCTGGAAAACTCTGAAGATCGTCTGCGCATGATTAGTGGCGTGGTTAATGCAGGTAAATTGCACTTGAACTTGTTGGTTATGTTTGTGGGCGATATTTTGAAGTTTTTATTTATTTTGTTTGTCTGTGTCGTCCGGTCCTCGGTCCTCTTTTCATTTTTAAGATGACTCTGGAGATTCACCAGCAAATGTGCACAGCGTGCCACCTTTGGGTCGGATAGAGATCACAAATTATCCTACCGAACCAACATCAGTAGCCGACAGCGCTTCCCCAAATGACACACTCGAAAGCCGCCCTATTCGTAGAGAAAGTTTAACTTCTCACGTTGAACACGTAAGTGTTAGAAGTATCCATCCATATCAAGAACTTTTTTATTACTTTTTTTTACTGTGGAGTTATGAATTACGTTGTGCTGTTACCATTTGAATGATTTGCATTTCTAGGACGAGGCCCCAGCAAAACCATTTGTGCCCTTCAACAAAAATCAAAGTGATAGTACACTCCAAGAAATAGATGAGTCTCCATCTCTGATTACTTCATGTTTGGCTATGCGACTTCATCTTGTGGGCCTTGCAGTGTTGGTCAGACTTCTCTTTTCTACAAGATATAGCTCCCTGTTTGCTGAGGTAGGTTAATTGATTCTGTTTTTTTTTTCTGTGAATTATCTCTTATTTGCTTCCAGTGAATTTAAAATCTATTGCTTTTTCTTGTTTCCAGTCAGTTTTTGTACCACTTTTCACTGTGACTTTGATGAAGCACTTCGGGGTTGTCCCTGCACCCAGCAATGGACAAGCTGGCAGTGGCATGCTCAACGCTGCGCTCATTCTCTCTGGAATGCCAGCTCGACAAATAGGCCTCCTTAAGAATGTAATGGGGGCAGTGACAGACTTTATCCTAGACTTTTATATGTATTTCTTTTCTTTCATAGTCTTACATGTCTTGCTCGAATGTTCAATATATTAACAAAAACTTAAGCAGACCTTTGTGCTGACACTGTCTGTTGTTTATTTACCATTTTGTGGGGATGGGTCTACCCGTACTTTGCTAGGGTCTAGAAATTTTCCAATGCATTTTGTAGCTGTTGTTCATATGTCTTTGTAAATTTTGTAAGAAAAAGATAATATTGCTACATTTTAAATAAATTGTTCCTTGTTTTACAATGCTCTACTTTTCTCAATGTCGCACTACTTAAAGTGTCCCCTGAGTTTGCCATAAGATTGTGTTATATCGGTGAGGAATTGCGGTGCTGGTGACTCATTTGCCATTGAACTTGAAATGTGATGTTTGTGTCAATTAACTCAGCATTTTAGTTAAATTATTTGTAGTTAATTTTGTACACTGCTGGATATGTGTGTTCTGAGAATGAGAAGTAAAAGCAACCTGTACAATAACTGTTGTTATTTTAGTCTTTAAGGAAAAGGGCATTAGGAAAGATAAGAAACTTATTTATTTTAACAGTCCAACTTTATTTTCTTGCTCCAACAACTCATATCTAAGGCATTCATTAGATAATCTCCTCCTCTCAACTTATGGATTTTCACTAGTAGTACACCTCCCTCCTTCAAGAAAATACCCATTCTTATAAATCTCTATAGGCAATACTGATTTACATAATTTTCTTTTGATAAAATCATTACGCACTTATTTGTGTTTTATTAAATATTTCCACAATCACAGCATGAAATATACATAGGTCTAGTAAGTGTGCTTCATGACTCACAAAAATATGGTGTTAAAAGTTTGTTCCAATTTGGCTCAGAGAGGACGAAAAGGAATATGTCTTAGGCTATTACAATCACCCGGTGGTATAAAGCACATTTCTACATTCAGATGGCATGTTTCCTCTGGTACAAGTTTCCAAAATAAAAATAACAAGTGTTTCATTTCTTGGGGGATGACAGTAACAGTTTCTCACAATAAGGGTATTAATCTGGGCACAGCACAAACACAAGCGAAATGTCATATTTTATCACAGACATCATCTAAGATCAAGTGGATAAAAAGCTTTATAAAATCACAGTATAATTGATTCTAATTCAACAGAAAATAAATATATACAATGCAACATGAAGTAGCATAATGATTGATGGTAGAATGACAACCACAACTCAATCAAGTGACACATGCACACAAAATTGCAGGAACAAAACTTTTTAGAGTGAAAAGTTGCTGTAACAGGTGTATCACAGTTTTGAAAGGCAATCATTTCATTAAATAAAATTTCAGCTCAGATAGAAATGGAATTAGACCCACTTAAATTGAATTCAATACAACTACTGCATGGCATTGGTAACTAATGAAAGTGACACTGAGTAGGTGCATGAATGGTGAAAAAAACAAATTATGATTATTGATGCTTTCATGATGACAATATACAGATGCAATGCTATCTAAAATGCAAGGAATACAAACACACATTCATAATTTTATAAATACAGTACATTCATTCATGCACCCTCATCAAAAAAGGCTTCAAGAGTTTTCCTTAAACTAGACTTTGTACTCTCCATATTCTTTGTTTATTATAATAATAAAATTCATTCCTATCAATGCTATTTGCAATGTTGTCTAGAAAAATATATACAATTTGAGATAACATAAGATTTACTATTATTTGGTCTCTGGAAAAGAATACATCCGTCCATGGTTTGCACCTGAACTTTTGAGCTCAACACAAATGCATCAGGTTGCTGTTAATTTGTCAAGAACTGATTCAATTTCTTGTTATTTCTTCTCATAGCATAGGTATGGAAAAAATGCAAAAAAAGTTAATAACTAACTTCAAAACAATAATTTACGCACAAGCATTTATGGCCATCAACATAATTTCTAGTTTCTTCCTTTAAATACAAGGTATGAAGTACGAAAGTATGAACAAAATTTGCAACATTATTGATATTGCTCTGATAGAATAATTTTTATTTTGGTTTGAAAAAATTGCATAATGATGATGTTGTTAGGATGTAATCTTACTCCTCAAGCAGTCTCCTGTATCTGTGAGTAGGCACAGTCCTGCAGTCTTTTTATCACTCATCTTGTTCATCTTCTTTCACGGCTTCTGGGTTGTCTTCCGCAGCCATCTGAAGCCACATTTGCTTATTGTACCTAACACCTTCTACCAATGGCTCCAATTTATCAGATAACACAGCAAAGGACTGGAATTTAAAAAAAAATGATGTAGTTAGTGTAGGAAAGAATTTTAAAGAATGGGTGTTGAGTAAACCGAGATCCTGTTTTAAGTAAGGAATACTGACCTCATATATTGGTAAACATATTGAGTCAATAAAGCCAACTTGCATCAAAGGAAGCTGGTCTTCTTTTTCCCGATTCATGATATCCTGGATGAGTGTAAAGAATATGGATACATTAAAAATCTAATTTTACATAATGGTTAGAAATATATACCTTACACAAATACTCACAATTGGAGTGATATGAAGTTCCTTCCTCTCTATATCACCTTGTTCAAAAAATTCACTGGTAACAAGCTCTGCCACCTGAACATAACAATGACTTATGAGTTTTGTGAACAAAGCTGTTTTGTTTCACACATTCTGGACAAAAATCAATTGTTCTGCTTTGCTTACCCTTTTTTCCACTTCCCAAGGTTTTGTAATTGCTGCCAGATCACAAACTGTCATAGTCATACCTCGTAACAATTCTCGGTGGTCCTCTCGAGACCAATTGTAAGATGAGGTTCGCACTAAGTTAAAGAATGCACCTCTTTTCCTGAAAATGTAAATAAAAGTTTAGCGTCATACCACTACAAAAATCATTACAGCTTTTTTGCGATACCCTATCCCTAACTAATACCTGAAATAAACAGCAAGATCAGTGGACAAAATTGCGTCCTCTAACACCTTGATGACCCTTGAATATTCATCTGGTGACAAGTTTCCTAAGATTTGGTTTCCCTAAAAGAAAAAAAGAGTACTAAGATAGAAAAGAGCACCATGACATAATAATTGTAGTAAGCTATCTCACTTTGTATTTGTTTAAATTAAATTACCTGACTGTTAAGAATCATAATACACTGGTCAAAGTGATGATGCTCCATTGTTGATGTAGAGTACAGCTGTGCAAGAGGAGATGATGCCCTACAAAGCAAAAACAAAACTGTTGAATTTTAATGATAACTTATGTCTGATTCAATTAATCAGACAATTGGGTACTTACTTAATTTGAAACGAATTGTTTGTTCCTCTATGATCAAGATCATGGCACAAGCATGCGATGATGAGTGCTAAACATTCAATATCACCAAATATTTTCCACCACTGAGTAGCCTGAAATATGATAATGCACAAGGGTCACATCATGCATCTTTTTCCTTGATATTAAAAAAAAAAAATGTAACATACCGTGATTATTGCAAACATCATTTGCGCAACATTGAAAGCATGTCTCCAATTGTGATATGTAACATTTCTATAATTCTTCTTTACACTCAGAAGCCATCGACATAAAACCTCATAGTCAATGTGGAATCTATTTACAAAATCAAGGTCCAGAAACATTCGTAGGCAAGCCTGAAAAAATCAAGGAAGTGTTAAAAAAGGCTGATATAGAATATGAAATTTCCATATAACCAGAAAGATCTTTACTTTTAATGTTTCATCTTGAGTCATGTAAATGTCATCAAATTTAAAGTCATGAAGCTGGAACTTCTGTGCAGAAGGAACCACCTGACGCTGAAAACAATAGAAAATCTTTTTATTTGTTTTGCATTTTATTAGTATAGAAATAGTCGATGACAGTTTACTGGATCTATTACACTTACATGTAGTCTCCTTGCATCATCCAGAGAGGCTGATGCATGATAGCTGAGTACATCCAATGTTACACTTTGTTTGGCCATAGCAATAATTGCCTTCTCATACCTAAAATGAATAAGAATGTTTGAACAGGCTTACTTTGGCCGATGAAATGGAACAAATTTTAAGACAGTATCTCTACTTACATGTGAGTGTTATGAATTCCCATTCCACAAAATATAGCAAAAGCTTCAACAAAGTTTTCGTCATTTTTAGTGAAGGGTAGATCGTTGAATTTGTTGATAAGCTGAAATAAAAATTCCAATTTTGTAGAATGTTATTTTTTTTCTCCTGATGTTTGTAAAGGCGAGTTTAAAATACCTGAATTACTCCAATTATCTGCCCTGATGAATTTTTAATAGCCATGCACAGGATACTTTTATGCTTGAACCCAGTCCCTTCATCAACTGATGGATCAAATCGTTCATCCTCATAAGAATTAGGAATGTTAACAGTCTGAAAAATAATTCGCACAATTTAGTAAATTTAAACTTTCATCACTTTTACTTGAGATAAGTACACAAACATTCGGTTTTCTTACCTCACCAGTTGTTGCCACATATCCAGTAATGCCCACGTTTATGGGAAAACGGCTCTCGAAAGGGCTGATTTTGAATAGTTGGTTAAAAATTTGATACAATGTCTCAGAGTAAAAATATAGAAAGACAATAAAAACACTCACCTTGTGCGAGGATCAGTTTCATCTCGGGTCAAGTCATTGGCTTCAAAGTCAAACACACGAGAGAAGCTACCCTTTGACGCTTGATGCAAAAGAAGAACCTAAAACAGCCATGTCATTAATAAAATTAGTGCCAATTACATATTACCTGTCGGCCATCACAATATCAGTTGACATTAGCATTCTTACCTGAACTCTTTGACACTGAATAAGTGACTGTGTGTGTGTCAATATTCGATAAACCATATGTTCTATTGTGCTCTGTTCCTCAAAAATCATACGAGCAAGATCAAGTAGAACCTGCATGTACAAGAATTATTTCAAGTTCAGATAGTGGAACTAAAAACAGGAAGATTCCATATAGCAAGAATAAAATTTTGTCACCTACCTGATTTCTTTTCACTTCAAGCTGACTCTTTTCATACAGCTGAGCATTTCTCAATCCAATACCACAAAATTGAAGATAGCTTGCAAACACCTTCTCATCAGTTGTTGTGAAGCATGAGATTTTTCCCTTGTCCATCTCCTTGTTGATCACCTAAAACAGTAATATAGTTTTAAAGAATATTTCCATGGCTTGATAACGGACTAAACACTGACAGGTTTGGATACCCACTTGAGCTACACCTATGACATCGCCATTTGTATCTTTTATAGGCATGCACAGCAGGGTCTTGGTGGTATAGCCGGTGCTGGCATCTATTTCTCGGTTGAATCTTTCATCCTGAAACAATAACACAATTATATTCCAAGCCGTTCTGAACCACTGGCCCGCATCTTCCAGGACTTCCCTGGCCGAGGCCGACATGCGCCTACGATCCTCTCTCGCGGTTCGTACCTTGTAAGCATCGGGTATGTTGACGGGCTCGCCGCTCTCGGCGACGTAGCCGACGATGCCGGTACCCCACGAGATACGGATCTCCTCCTTCTTCTCCATCTCCGCGAGCGTGGAGCGCGAGCACACGTCGAACAGCTTGGACACGAGCATGCGCGGCCGGGGCGACGACAGGGATGACGTTGACGTCGACGTCGAGGACGAGGCCGGCGACGACCCCCCGTTGGCGCTGGTGATGCTGGTGTTGCTGCCGCCCTGGTCGCTGCTGCGCGCGCCCTGTACCAGGAACAGGGAGCCCCGGTCGGCGCGCAGCAGCATGGACACGTTCTGGAGGATCTTGTGGCACAGCGAGCGCACGTCCAGCTCGTTGCAGATGTCCTTGACCTGCGGCAAAAGAGCGAAGGGGTTGTGCCTTGAGAGAGAAGCACCTCAAGTGTGGAGTGGAGCACGGAGCAGAGCTCAGTCTCCTGGGAGATACCCCACGGCCCACGGCCCACTGCTCCGATACTCGGGCCCGCAGGGTCCGCCCCGCTCCCAGAGTCGGCCTTGCCGCGGGCCTCGCGACCGGGCTTATCAACTCACCAGCTCAAAGATGAGCTCCTTCTCGTCCAGGTGCCGCAGCTCGTTGCGGGAGAGGCGCTGCGGCCGTAGGGACATCAGCGGGGTGCCGGGCGTGGCCGCGCCGTCCGCCTCGGCACCGTGGACGGACAGGAAGGTGGGCGTGCCGTCGATGGTGTTGACGATGGGCTTCAGCAGGCCGCCGCGCTCGAACTCGTGCGCCGAGATCTTGCGTACGGGCGTGGTGGCGCCGGAGCCGCTGCGGGAGGGCGGCGGGCCCGCGATGGCGCCCGGGCCGCCGGCGCCAGCGACGCCGCCGCCGGCGCCCCCCGCGACGCCCACCGGGCAGCCGTGGCCGGACAGGCCGTTGCCGGCTCCGGAGTGCGTCGGCGACCCTAGCAGCTCCGACCCGGAGCCCGGCGTGGCATGCGACACCAGCCACGAGTCCACCAAGTGTCGCGTTGCCTTCCTGCGGATGCGAGCAGACAGACGTAGGGTCAGGTCAGGTCAAAGGTCACGGCTGAGCGGGTGAGCATGGCTCGTCTCGACTCGGGCCGGGTCGGATTAGGTCCTGGCCGGCACAGGTCACTGAGATCGCGCTGAAACCACTAGAGTGCCAACTCCCTGTGTGTGCGTACCCCGGCCCACCCCCGCCCGCACCCTCGCTGCCCGCCGCCCCCGGGGCCGCGCCCAGCCCCGCCCCCGGCGGCCCCCGGCTGTCCCCGGGGCCGCGCCCAGCCCCTGCCTGCCGCTTGGGTTACATCACCAGCCTCACGGTGCGTCATGAGCTGGACGTGGACGCGGAGAAAGCAGACTCGGCTTGGACCGGAATTTGACAGTCCTTCCTCGACGTGCGCCTCCGGGCGCGGTCTGCCGGAGGACGCAGCGCCGCGCCAGTCGCAGTCCAGCGGCGCCCGGCCCCCGAGGACCGCGACGAGGACCGCGACGAGGTCGGCCACGGCCGGCCCCCGGTCAGGAGGCACGGCGACTGCAGCGGCACCACGGGCATGGCTGCCCAGCCTTCGCCCATTTAGCATTGTGTCCATCAAGTCGATATCGATAACGCTGGTCGGCCGCGGCCCCCTGCCGGCCTCGGCGGCCTCGGCCCGCCACGCTGCACACGCAGCCAATGGGATGGCGCAGCCGGTCTGCAGCGGCACCGTGCCGCCGCCACTAACCTTTTGATAAAGGCTCTGCTCCCCGGCCGGCCCCGCCCGGACTGCTCCCGGCGGCTCCCAGCCCCTTCCCTTCACCCCCCGGCAGAGGCGACGGCGGCGACGGCATGCAAAGCCGTTGTTACGCAACTGCAAGTACACACACATCTCCGAGCCCAAGGCTCAGGCCGCCCAGGCCCAGACTCAGCTCGGCTCAGCAGGCTCGGGGCGCGGCAGCCCCCAGCGCGGTGCGCGATGCGCGGCAGGCGGCGCCCCACCGGCAGCGGCAACCCGAGGCTTTAGATCTGGTCGGCACCGGCAGCGACAGAGCCGGGCCGACCAGGAGCAAAGTCAAACAGCAGCGCGCGCGGTGCAGCCGGTGGCGGGGGCGGGGCCGGGGGCGGGCCAGCCTCCGGGGACACTCACCTCAGGAAGTAGTCGTGCACAAAGTCGGGGTGCTCGTCCAGCCAGGCCTCCATCCGTGCGCACTCCGAGTCGTAGTGCGGCTGCGGCGACGGCGACGGCGGGGGGTTGGGGGCGGCGGGGGCCGCGGCGCGCGGCGCCATGGCCGCGGACGGGGCGCCGGCGCCGTGGCCGGGGAGTCCGGACAGGCCGAGGGGCCCCGAGCCCGCGCAGCCCCCGAGCGGCCCCAGCGACCCCAGCGGGCCCAGCGGGCCGAGCCCGAGGGACGCGGACGCGGCCGCGGAGGCCGGGGGCGGGGCCACGCCGCTGGACGTGGGCACCGTCTCAGCCGTCATCCTCAGCTCCTCCAGGCTCCGCAGCGTGTGGAGACCTGCAACAGGCACGGCGAGCCGCTCAGCACGCGCACGCACACACTCACCACGTTCACCACCACTCCAGTACAAAATCCCGATTTCACCAGCAGGATTCACCACATTTCTTAATCACTCCGTGTGCCGGGGGGCTGTAGTAGGGTGTGTCGGTCACGGCACATTGTGGAGCCCCTCCCCTTCGCTCCCTCTCGCCTCCGCCGTGTATCGCTCCGTTTCGTAAGCGCCAGTCTCCCGCGCACGCGTGGCGGCGCGTCGCGGGGCGCGGCGACGAGGGGAAGCAGCGGAGAAAAACACGTTCCGGTCCGGGCCGCTCAAAATCATTGAGATAGCAGTACGCCGCGCAGTGCAGCCACTATCGCGAGGCGGCGAGCGGCGAGCGGCGGCGGCCGGCAGGCGGCCGGCAGGCGGCCGGCACGGCCGTAAGCCCGCGCGAGTAGTTTGACGGGGCGTCGTCGGTGGCGGGCCGAGGCAGAGCAGGGCCGGGCCGGGCAGGGCCAACCTCATCAAAGATGAAAACGCAATCTCCGGCCATCTCGCAGGCCGCAGCAGCGGGCCGAGGCTGCCTGCAGGCGGCGCGGCTCGGCCCGGTCCGCACCTCCAGCTCCAGCACGGCGCCGCCGCAGCCGCTCCGCAGGGGCGTGTTTACCGCCGCTGCGTAGAGTGCTGTTCTCTGCGGACCAACTCGGGCCGGGGTGCCCGGCTGGCCGGGACCGAGAAAATGACGCGAGCGAGAAAAGCCGAGGAAATTAAAGCCTTCCCCCTCCGGCCGGAGAGGAGCCGGTGTTTCACCCCGGGTTACCTGAGGGCGCTAAGGGCGCTGCTCCTAGCCGCCCCGCGCGGGAGCAGAGCGCCGGCTGGGTAGGCAGCCACGACTTCTCCATGCACGCGTGTCGTGCGGGACGGCCTACCCCGGCGCTCGCAGGCGCTCGCTGTCATTGGACGCACGGAGGAAGTGGGCGTGGAGGACCCTAACCTAACCTGGCTCACCAGTGCCGCGACGCGGGGCGCCCCAAGTGCGCTCCGCGCCGGCGGCGACGGAACGACGACGGCGGGCGGGAGGCCGCGGAGGCCGCGGAGGCCGTGCGCGAGGCGAAGCGCTTCCGGACCGGCGGCGGCAACGAGTTTCTCTCCTATTACGACTTCGATTATTGTAAAGATACTCGCGAAAAAGTCGACCGCGGCAGTAAGGCCGAACCCGCGGGACTTTCACCTCATCAACTTTCGCACGGAGTCGGGAGGCCGGGGTCGGGCCTGCCGAAGGAGGCCGGGCCGGGCGTGCGGCGTGCGCGGCTTCGGCCCGCGGCCGCGGGACGCGGGACCTCCTCGCCTGCCTCGCCTCGCCTACCCGCGCAGAGTGCACTTGCTTCCGGTGCCGCCGCGGCCCGGCCTCCCGGCCTTGGGCGCTGACGCAGGCGGGGTGTCGACGGAGTCCTCCCCGTCGTGGACATCACGTATGGCACGGCGGCGGCGGCGGGAGCTCCCGGAACAGCGCGCGCGAGCCGAGCCTCCTAATCATACACGCCGTTGGCACCAATTAAGTCGACGAGCCCGACCCGACCCAACCCGAACCTTGTGCCCCCCGGAGGAGAGCAGATAACCGAGCCAAATCCCCTGACCTCCGCGACGGCGGCCGGGCCCCCCGCGGCCCCCCCGCGGGCCCCCGCGGTCTGGTGCGCTGCTCTTCAGTTGGACGTCGTCCAACCCATTAATTGCTGCCCAGAGCCGGGCCGGTAAAGCCGCCCGCCTCTACGCGACTTTGTTCAACTTGTTTAGGCGGTCGTTCACACATTACGAGGCGGTACCCATCGACGGGCAGATTGGGATAGGACGCCAGGAACCGGCCGCCCACGACAGTCGTCGCGACAAGGTCAGCAACGTCAGCAGTGACTCCGGAGGGCGTCGCCCCGCGCTCGAGGCTCGAGCGCAGCGCCGCCCGCGAGCGTCTCGGTAACAGAGCACCAGCAGACCTGACAAGTTTCAGTGTCTGCTAAATCTAAAGTGAGGCTTGATTCAAGACTAGAAATTTGGTTACGTTCTAAAAAATAGGCAAAACGCTCCTCTGAAAGTCAAAATTTGGCTTGAATAAAAAATGTCTTTGAGCAATAAAAAAAAAGTTGTTCTCTTCTGGGTCCGCAATGCTGACGCCGCTCTCCAGCTCGCTGATTGCTCGGGAGGCGAAACTTTTGCGCTCAGACAAAGCCGGCGATACTCCTTGTGATTGGGGGCCGCCGTCGGATCTGCCTGCACTGTACTAATTACGGGATGTGTACTGGATGCAAGCAGTATCGCCGGGGAATGGGGAAAATACGGCGCAGCGGGAGAACTACACGGACTTTGTGTCGAACAACAACATTAACAACGCGAACAATACGCGATTTCGTTTTTTGAGTTTCCGGCGGCGGCGCGCGCTTTTCCGTCGCGATCTCGTCATAAGCGGCCACATGACGAGGACAGGGCAGGGGCAGAGCGCGGCGTGGCGCGGCGTGGAGGCAGGGACGGGCCTGCCGGAGCCCGCGGGATGGCGGCAGCGGCGGCGGCGTGGCGGGGCGGCGGGCCGGGCGGGCGATGGCCGCTGGCGGGGTCGGCCCGGACCGGACCCCAGCAGGCCGGCGTGTGGCGCCAGCCGGGGCCGCGGGGGGGCCGCCGGAGCCTGTTTGTGTGTGCGTATTACACCGCGCAAAGTGTATCGAGTTTGGTATGGAAAATTACGGTCGACGCCAACGCCCTGGACCGGCCGGGCTGGCTGGCCGGCCGGCCTCGTGCGGCCTGGAGGGAGGCGCCTCAAGGCGCACGTGCCCCGTGCCCCGGCGGCGGCGCCACGCACCGCGTCGGGCTCACACCACGACGCCACACCCGCCGCCACCGTCGCCGTGAGGAAGGAGGGTTAGTTCCAAAAATGACGCGTCCCTCCCCTCGTTGTCCCGCTTGGCTGCGCGCGCGCCGGCCGGCCGGTCGCTCCGGTCACTTTCCTCCGCTCTGGCGGTTTGTCAAAGCCTCGCCGCCTCCACCTCTCCGTTACGCTAACGTGGTAGCGCCACCTTTTTTTGTGATTAATCGCCTCATGTCGAGCTTCGCTTCGCGTCCGGATCTCTCTCTCCCTCACCCTCCTCTCTCACTCCCCCTCACCCTATCTCGGGGCTTTCACGGGGTATGCGCCGTCACGAATGGAGTGAGGAGGACACCTGCCGCCGCCGCTGCCGCCGCCGTGTCCCCGCGAGTTCACACCCTCCCCTCCCCCCTCCCCTCCCCTCTGACATTCATTAGCAAGAGCAGCGCGTTCGGCGGACGACATACGAAATGCCTGACCTGTTGGACGGCCCCGCTACTCCGCGCAGACACCGCTGCTAGTGCGCCACACACAACAGGTTAGGGGGTAGAGCATCCCGTACAGCCCGCCTGCCCTCAGCAGCAGAAGCCATCGATTTTTTTGTTTTTGGTTCTGGGCGAAAAGGGGGGGGGGACACACGGCGGCGCGTGATGTTGTTCAGCTGGGCCGAGCGAGTAGGCAGGCAGGCAACCCGCATGCAGACGTGTGTCTCGGATGCCTAACCACCACGGCGTTTCCGGCCCGGAGGCTCACGTCAGAGAGAGACAGAGGGGAAGGGGGCCTGCAGCGCTGCCTGTGCCCTGCCCGCATGCACTCTCGACCCGCGCAGCCGCAGCTCGCTATTTATAGACGGGAGGCGCGGCAAGGTGTGGCGGCGGTGCGGCGGCCGGACCGCGGGGCTCGCTGTCCCGGGCTGCCGTGCGTGCGTGCCGCGCGTCCTCTGACACACTACGGCCGCCGCCGCCGGGACCACTGCACTCGGTCCCGCTGTGGGCCACCGCCATGTGCGTGCAGGAGGCGGCAGCCCTGCCAGCCCGCGGCGGAGCAGCCGGATAGCGGCGGCAGCAGCACTCGCCCCGCGAGCCCCGCGAGCCCCGCGAGCCCCGCGACCGGCGCCAACGCACATAATCTGAGTGAGATTACGGCGGACAAGGCGATCCCAGCGCGTGGCGACACACCTCTTCTGTCTCTCCTCTCTCTCTCTCTCTCTCTCTCTCTCTCTCTCTCTCTCTCTCTCTCTCTCTCTCTCTTCCGCCGGTGATGACGCGCGCGCAGAGATGGCGCCCCATCCGCGATCGCCTATATCCCCGACAACGGCGGCTCCACTTCCCTCCGCCACCCACACCCTCCCCCCGCGTCCTCCTCATCCAGGTCGTCCGTGCCGTGAGCTAACGTCACTGCGGTCCTCGCGCGCGACAACTTGGCCTCCGTGCTGCGGTCGGTGCCCTGCCGGAGACAGGCAGACAGACAGACAGAGACAGAGACAGAGAGACGCTCCCGGAGAGCGTCGTGTAGACGGCGGCCCGGTGCGGTGCGGTGCGTCGTAGTGACGCTGTGCGCCCAGCCGTACGGAGCGGCTCGCAGCGGAGACGAGACGAGAGGAGACGAGGATGTTTTTCGACCTTCGCCGAATGTGACAAGCGTTTTGGCACATATTATTATTTTGCTTCCTTTCAGATTGCGCGCGGGCTTCGGCTGGCCCAGACCCAGGCCGGAGGCAAGCCGGCCGCGGCTCTGGCTGTCTCTCTCTCTCTCTCTCTGGCCAAAGTGCCAAAAGTGCGGGTGAAAAAAAGAGAGAGAGAGAGAGCCGAGAGGAACATTGACAGCAAATGACAGATACATGACGAAAAGAGCAAGCGCTGCTTCGTCACGTCGGCGCCTCCTGGCACCGGTCCTGGAGGCGTCACTGTGGAAGTCAAGCAACAGGGAGCGCGGCGGACTGCCGCCGGGGTGGCCGGCGCCGCCGACGCCTGATACGTACGTTTCTTGTGGGGACAGGCGACGCACTTGGCGCACGACGTCACGCAGTGGTAGCGGCTGCAGCGGTTGCAGCGGCACAGGCTGTGGCTGGACCGGCCTCCCATGGAGGCGTGGTTGGACTGCCCCATGGGCTCGGCCATAGGCTGTCCCATCGGGCTCATGGGCTCATGGCGCGGCCCGACGGACAGGGCCAGGACTCGCCCCTTGGCCCCTTTCGTCGACTTGCACCTCTTGCGGCACGACGACCACCAGCGGCTCAGCTTCTGCACGAGCCGGCCGCGGGAGACCCCGTGCACGCCGTGTCCGAGGCCGGGAATGGGGGCCACGCGCAGGCCCTGCAGGAGCAGGCCGGGGAGCGGCACTGGGGCTGGGGGCGGGGTGGGGGCGGGCCTGGGGGCGGGCCAGCCGGGGCCGCGGCTGCCGCACAGCACATACCCCGGCGCGGGGGACTCGGACCCCGGGGGGGCCACAGTTGAGGCTGTTGGGGGGCACCGGGGCGAGTGGGGGCAGGCGGGGCAGTCACCACGGGCCCGCGGGCCGGAGCCAGCGCCGCCAGCACGGCGTCTGCAAGCAACACAAACAGAACATGAGTCCTGGGCTGGGCCCGGCTCGGTGGGAGAGAAAGAGAGAGAGAGAGAGAGAGAGAGAGAGAGAGAGAGAGAGAGGGAAGGGGCGGCGGCTTGGTGGCTTGAATGGCAGCGGTTCGCACCGCAGTCCCGGGGCGGGGGCCCCGGCCGGCGGGATGCACTGGCATGCACGGGGCAGGCACCGACGGCGACCCGTCCGAAGATGTTTATCCCCGGGGCTTTCCGAGAAGTCGTGTTTGGACAAACGGATTGCTCGGGAGCAGAAACACATGCCGTCCCCGCAGCTACGGCTCCTTCCCCGCCTCCTCCACCCTTCCCCGTCGCCGTCGTCGGCGCCCGTGGCGTCAAACGGAGGCGCGGAAGCAGGAAGGGGGAGGAGGGGGCGTCCTTCCCCCCGGCCCAGCTGTCTGCGCGGTGCACTCTGTGCCCCCCACAGGACGTGCTGCAGGCGGCCTGCAGGGCCGGAGGCCCACGCACCCTCCCCACCCACCCGCTCCCTGGCAGCGCGGCAGCCGTCGGAACTTGTGTGTGTCGATGCCCGTCAGAATGTTTGTGGACGACGAGAGGGGAGGGGGGGGGCAGCGGTGGGCCGGTGGGGAGGGGGGGGGGCGCAGCCGGACCACAATGACTCAAGCCCGAGCCTTAAGCCCCTCGGGCCTCTACTCGGGCCGGCGACCAGACACGGCAACTTGAGAGTTAGCGGCGGCCAGTGGCTGAACCGTGGCTGTGAGGCCAGCGACGACGACGCCGACGTCAAGGCGAGTCAAGGCGGCCGCCGCCAAGCCAGGCTTACCCGCCTCCTCTGCTCAGCTCGAGTTTCGAGTGCAGCCTGCGGCCGTGTCGTGCACAGACCCCCCCCCCCCCCACGCCCCTGCCCTTTCCTTTTCCCCTCCTTTTTCCTACGCCACGGGAAACTGTGTCAGATCGCTTTGATAAAAGCCCCAGCGGCGCGAGCGGGTTTCGTTCCGTCCGTCTCCTTTCGCAACACGTCCCTCCGTCCTTCCCTCACTATGCCCCTCACCCCCGGCGCCGGTCTCGCTCACGACGATTTTTCGGAAAAGTCGCGCGCGGCGCGTGACACACTCCCCGCCGTGTGGCAAGGTGGTGATAACCAGTGATAACGTCGGCCCGGCGGGGCCCCAGCGGGGCCACGGCGAGGCCCTGACGGGGGTCCTAACGGGGGGCGTGGCGGCGGACCGGCGCGGGCCGGCCGGGGGCGCGCCCGCGACTATCTCGCGACAGTAACAGTCACACTGCGATACAGTATCGATTATCGATTCCGTGTAGTGAGTGCGATACCGCGGAAGAAACGGACAGGTAGGGCAGACCCCGCCCCGCACCCGAAACTCCGTTTTCCTCAGGAATAATCACACAAGGTAGCATTTCTAACTTTCTTCCCCCATACCATTTCTTTTCCTTTCCTTCACCTCCTTTTCCCCGTCCAGCTTCCCTACCTCTTCCCTCTCAGCAGGTGTATCGGGGCGTGGCGGGGCGGCGGCCGCGTGCATCACAGGGAGAAGGGACGCGAAGGGAAGGGAAGGGTGTGCAGGGCGGGCCGCGGGGTCGGCCGACGGCCTGGCGCAGCCTGGCGTGTGAGAAGGTGCGCGAAGTATAGCGTAAGGTGCGCCGCTCCGCTCCGCGGCCGCGTCGGCCCTGTGGCCGGCGGGCTCGGCTCAGTCACGGAGCCGCCGGGGCGCACTCCTCTCTGCGCCGCCACGCCCCGCCCTGCTCACGGCGGGCCGCTTAGGTCCGCTGTGCTGTGCTCTGTGCTGGGCTGGGACCGCATTCCTTTCCATTCCATTCCATTCCGCCAACAAGCCGCGCGTCGCTTCCCCGCCCCGGCCCGGCCGGCCTGGATCCTCTGGCCGCTCCGCGCCGCTCCGCTCCGCGCCGCTCGCCACGGCGGGCCGCACCAGCGGCTGCAAGCCGCCCTGTCCGTCCCTTTCTCCCATCCGCACCGAGGACCTCGTCCTCCTCCTCTCCGATCCGGAATCAGCATCGAATTGCTGTACATCCATTTTACGTGGAGACGTTGAACAGCACTGTGGTTCACTTTTCGTCCGATTTTTTGCCACTTTCATCTGACAACTTAATTTTTTTATGCACTTTTCGGTGCATTTTGTTTCAAATAAAAATTCAAGTTGTGGTTAGAATTTTGTCGGAGTCGACACTGTGGTACTTTTCCCCTCGGGGTCCGTCTCTTCCAGCAGCCCCCCCCCCCCCCCCCCCCCCCCCAGGCCCAACGCCTCTTATCGCCCGGGCGGTCGGTGTGCGGCCGCTGCGGCCGCCGGCCCCTGGTTGGCAGCCCGATGCGATAACCCCATTGAGAGAGTGTTGTGAATCGACGGAAGATGAAATAAAACCGAACTCCGCAAAACACAAAAGCCGCAAATAAAATAAACAGAAACCGGCGCGCGGGAGAGTGAGAGGGGGCCGCGGGGGCCGCGGGCGGATGGGATGTCCGAGAGGAGGGGGCAGGGGGGGGGGGGCGTGCCGTGACAGGGGCTTGTTAGACTGGTAACGATGTGCCGCCACACTGGCGCCACGGCACACGGCCCGGCCCGGCCCCCCCGGCACGCCCGCAGCCTCATCCGCCCATCTCTGTCGCACCAACGTCGGAAGCGTGGCCGAGCGACAAGGACAGCAGCGGCAGACGCGCCGGCGGCGCCTCCGGACGCGGACCGGGGCCGGTAGCCGCGGCTGCTGCCGGCTTATCCGGCCCAGCAGCCTTATCCGGCACGCGGACGGACCCTAAGCGCCGCCGTGTCGTGAGGCGCCATGAGGCGCCAGCCTCGGCGCCGGCCGCCCGGCCGCGCGGGGTCAGTGGAAGGTGAGAAGAGTACAATCCTGTACGGCGGCCGGCGCCCCGCTGCGCAGTGCTGGCCAGACGCCGTGACAGCGGCAGCGGCGCGGGCGGAGGCAGGACCCGATGGACGCGGCGCCGCTGCGGAGCGAATGGAGTGGAGTGGTCGGTGCATCCGGACGGGGAAGAGGAGGGGGACGCGGTGCCGCCCCCCGCGGGGCCTGCGGTCAGGCTAGACAGAGCACGACGAATGAGTCGGTGCTACTCCATGGGCTCGGCTCGTGTGTGTGTGTGTGTGTGTGTGTGTGTGTGTGTTGGGGGGGATGGTTAGGGGTGGTATTTTTGGAGGACGTGCGACAGAGAAAGTCACGCGAAAAAGACAAGAGGAAAAGCCTACACACACGCGCGCGCGCGCGTGCCCACTCACACACTCACACGGACACACGATCTAATTTGACCTTCTCCGGTTTCATGTCATGGGGTGGGCCGCGTCGGCCGTGGGGGGACGGGGGCCGGCGGTGTCACCTCATCCCCATCAACGGCACATCTGGGCTGGCTGTTCCAGAGAGGCAACATGACATGCAGCCGCCATGCAGTACGGCTAGGCTGACCTGGCCGACTCCATGGTGCCGCCACGCCCCGCCGCCCCACCCTTCACTCTCTCTCTCTCTCTGTCTTTCTCTCTCCCTCTCTCCCCGCCGGGGCGCGCGCATTAACAATGCAAATTGCGTGTTTCCTATATCAGCTTACTTGGCAGAAGAAGTGCGCATGCGCCGTGCCGGCCGCCGCGGCGTCACGGAGAGATAATGTATTCATCAGCGCGGCCGTAACGAGGAGAGGAGACGCGGCCGGCGCCGGCGGGGGCGAGGCTAGGCAGGCGTAAGGGGTGGCTCCGGGCTCCGGGCACCGGACGACACGGCCGGCGCGGACCAGCGGCGGCGGCGCTGTCGCGCGGTGCCACATGTCACTCGCGTCATCAGTGCTCAATGTTTGTCGCATTTACGTACAAGAAAGAGGGGGCCGTGGGAGAGTGCAGTGAGTCCGCGGCGCGTCGGCTGCCCCGCACCGCTGTACTGCCCGCAGCCCAGCGGCAGGTGTAGAGGGCTGCCCGTCTGCCCGCAGGGGCGGCCGAGACACAACACGCGCGGGGTAGCGACGCGCGGCGCGGGGCGGGCAAGGAGCAGCGCCTTCGGCGGAGAAATATGACGGCGGTCCGCGCCGAACGGGGCAATGAACCTCGAGATTGCAAAGCCCCGCTCTGCCGCCGCCAAACCGCTCAGCCAGCGCCGCCCGCGCCGCCAGTGGAAAGTCACGAAACGCGGACTGGGCGGGACGGGCGGATTATCATCTTTACTTTTAACCTGCTGAGACTGGCAGGAGATGGGTTCACCTGAACGTTCACCCGCGCCCCGCGGGAGACGCGCAGTACGCAGTAAACGGCACCGAGTCGAGTCAGCAGCGTCGCGTCGCACGACGGCCGACGCCGTCCTCAGGGCGTCGTGTAGCCGTCCTCCGCCGGGCCTTCGTTACCGGGGGTGGCGGCGCGGCGCCGTGCGGCCGGCTCGTCCGGGGAGTACTTACTGGTGCTCCGCCGACCCCGCGAGGTGCTACCGATAACCTTCCGCACGCGATAACGGCCGAGGGGCTCTCTCTCTCTCTCTCTCTCTCTCTCTCTCTCTCTCTCTCCCTCCCTCTCTATCCCTCTCCCGTCTCTCTCACTCTCCCAACCCACGGCCCGTCCCCGCGGGACCCGTTCGCCTCCTCCCGGGACTCCCGTCGTTGCGGCCGGGGTCGCTGGGGGTCTCCCTGCTAGCGGTCGGCAGCGTCAACACTGCGCACGGCTGCCGGCCCGGCGGCGGCGGTGGCGGCGTGGCCTGCAGAGATCCAATCGTTATTCGCGATTAACCCCGCCAGGTCAGGTCAGGTCGGAGCAAGGTCACCCACTGGCGGGCGGAGCCGGGCGGAGCCGCGGAGCGGCCGCCGTCGGGTTATTCTAGCCCGCGGGGCGGGGGCGGGAGCACCGCGGGGCCCCGCCGCTGGACCTCCCCGCCGCCTGCCCTACGAAGACGACTCCCTCGCGGCGCACTGGGACGGCCGGGACGGTTACGCAACACTGTACATCAGGGCCGCGGCTGGGCCGGGCTAGGCCGGGGCTAGACCAGGGGGCGACGGCGTGCGGGCCGCTGCCGCGCAGTGGCGGCGGCGGCGTGGCCTAGCGCCGGCAGCCGGCATGGCAGCCCGCGGCCGGAGTGCGTCCGTCGCACATGATCGACACGACGCGGCGCGACACTGCCGCGACACTGCCGCGAAGCGCGCGCTGCAGCCTTGCGCTCAAGGCCGCCCCCCGCCGCCCCGACATGCTCTGCATGAGCCGCGCGCCCGGCCGCGGCGCAAGGCGGCAGCGGAAGCGCGAAGAGCAGCAGCGAGCACGAAACGCACCCCACCACCGCCACCGCCACTGCCACCTCCTCCCGAGCCGAGCTCCACCCGCGCCAACTCGAACGCCTAGACCGTGGCCGGCACGGCGCCGGCGAGTTCCGGGGTAGGCCGGCCCGCGCGGCACCGACGCACTGCACGAGCCGTGCGCGGCAGGCGCCGCTACGGTCCGGCCTCTGGACGGCGGAAGATTCTGCTCGGGCCGACCCCGGCGCCGACCGTGGGTGCTGTGTCCCAGGACCAGCGTCCCCGGCCAGCAGCCTGCCTCAACGGAAGCGCCGCCGCCGCAGTGCCGGGCCCGGCTGCCTGGCTGGGTGGGCGCGGCGCTGCCAGCACATGTCGTCGCACACCCCGCGCGCCGCGCCCGCTCGCTGCCCCCCCCCTCCCCCTTCCCCGCCTGTGACGCCAGTAGGCCGCGACGACCGCGCCGCCGTTTGCGATTTAGGACAGTGGCCCCGCCGCCGCCACGCCCCCCGACACACCGGAACACGGCGCGCGGCGACCACACCGCACGGTGCTGCGGCGGCGGCGGCCAGGCTGAGCTGTGAATGAGTTTTCGTCTTGCGCAGCGTTACCCAACGCGCCGCGAGCGCAGCGAGGACAGCCCGAGCCGTGCGGGGTGCGGGGTCCTCGGCGGCAGGCCGCGCAGTCCGCGGTCCGCGCGCGAGTTTTTGGCGCAGTGAGTGGGCCGCGCACTGATGACTCAGCGGCAGCACTTGGGTCACTCCTCTGCACACCCCCGGAGGGACGCCTTTCTCCTCGCAGCATACCAGGTCATTCAGAAATCCCCTGCGATACACTGTCTCTGTCTCTTTCTGGCTCGCTGGCAAGACGCGTGAGACAGAGAGAGGCGGAGCTATGTACAGCGTTTTTCGGGCTTGCTCCAACGGGGAAAGTGCATCCCCTGCTGCCTCCCCCATCCGTTTGCCAGCGTCAAAAACGCAGTGGGGGTGTTCAGTGTCAGTAGCGCTGCCCGGGCCGGGGAGAGAGTGAGAGAGAGAGAGAGAGTGTGTGTGTGTGTGTGTGTGTGTGTGTGAAAGAGAGAGAAGAGGGGAGGGGGAGAGGCGGCGGGCGGCGGCGGCCAAACATTTCGTCAAGCTGCTGACGCCGCCGCCGTCGCCCCAAACCACGTCGGAGCCCCGCAACGCCCCCTGGATGAGTCGAGCAGCGCCGAACACTGTACGGCGGCGGAGCGGCCACGGCGGCCACGGCCGGGGCAGTCGGCCCCTATGGAAATGGAAATCGCCGCCGAAGCCGAGCGCCACGCGGAATTTCCATCAGCGGCGCGCATCCTTTAGTGTGTGCGTGTGTGTGTGTGTGTGTGTGTGTGTATTGGAGGCACGTCACGGGAGATTCAGCCCGGCGGGGACATATCCTAGGTGCAGCTGTTCATTGTGTAATTGATAATCAATCAACGCCCCCGATGGCTGTACAGTAGCAGCGGTACACACAACAAGCTTCCTTCCTCTTGCTGTGTGTGTGTGTGCGGGATGTGACGTATTGGTCGGCCCACGCTCTCTGCTCTGGCCTGGTGGTCTGGTTGTGAATGGCAGCTTCTCTCTCTCTCCATCTCTCTCTCTCTCTCTCCAACCCCCTCCCCTTTCCCGAGTGTGCGCCCGGCGGGCTGTGTGCGTGGGAAGGACCGAGTGCGTTGTTGTTTCCACAGGACGCGGCGGCGGCCTCACGCCGCCTTACAAGTGTCCCCAAATTATTGCATCACGTTGTGCGAGGAGGGGGGGGGGAGGGAAATGGTTGAGTGTTCCTCGTCATCGGGGACACCTCATTCCCCGCCCATGATTTGAATATACAGTATGGCGCAGCGAGAAGGAGGAAAACTCGTGCGCCAGAGTCCCGCCATGCGGCGGAGTGGCGCGGCGCGGCGCGGCTTCCACGGTTGGCTTACAACTTGAGAAACTCCTTCCTTCGGCACGGCGGTGCGTCACCACGAGGAGAGGGGGTGGGTGGGGTGGATCCCCATACATCCGAGCACATTCTCGCAACAAATTCTTCTCGAGCGGAAATCGCAGACGCTACTTTAAGCAGAAAATTGTTTTAGCTTTTAAAGCAGCATTTTTGAAACTGTGCTGACGGCCGTGGTCCAGGATACGTAGAATGCCGAGATGAGGCGAGTGCGGGGCTGAGAGCCAGGCCAGCAGTACGCTGTAAGTACACGATGTACCGGTTGTCGGTGCGCACGTGCGCCGTGTCCTGCCGTCCCACGTGGCGCAACACAATGTAAGTTTGTAACGGCGCCGCGGCGTCCTCGCGGCCGCAAACTTATATGTGAAAAGCCGCGGCCTTCGGCCGTCTTTGCATTACATCTCGGGCCCACCTTTCCGCGCGCGGGCTCCGAACAAGAGGCGCGGCGGGGCGAGACGCTGTGCCAGGGGACGTCCGCCGGCCGCGCCTAGTGCGAGGGCGAGGCGTATTCTGATCCCGATTCTCTCTGCCAACTTGCCTCATCTCCGTCTCGTAAAGTCCGGAACGGAACGGCACGGTCGAGGTGAGGAGGTCTTCACCCCGCCGCCGTCTCGGGTCCTGCGCTCGGGCGGGGCTTTTGGCCAGCGGCAGGGCCACGACGGCGGCCGTCGGCGGCCATGGCGCGCCGCCCAACGGAGTCTCCCCGTCGCGGCCGCGGCGCGACGTCGCCGTCAGCCGTCAGGCCTCGCCCGGCCCCGGGCATACGGCACGGCTGGCACGGCACAGGCGCGACCCAGACCTAACCCGCTAAAACGGCCGATCATAATCTGGGACCGGTCAACTGCGGGGGCTGGCCCGTCCCGTCCCGTCCCGTCCGCGTCCTCGGGCTTCGAGGTCTCCTGCCCATCCGGGGCGGGCAACAACGGCGGCCGGCGTCGACCACCACCACCACCACCGGCGGCCGGGCCGGGGGCCGTCGGGGCCGCCGTGCGTCGTGGGAGTCGCCACAATGGCGGGGTTTCCGCTCCGGCGAAATGACGCGAAGTCGCCTTGACCTGGACCGGCCAGGGGGTGCGCGGCGCGGGGAGGGGTGCGTTCGTTACCGCGGCCCCGCGGCCTCGCCTTACAGTGCCGGACGGCGCCGCGCTGCTGGGAACTTCGGTGACCGGGACCCCGGCACAGGCGCATCTCGACGCCGATCTCCTACGAAGGGCCGAGCCCCATCAATGACTAGCGGATGCGTCCCATCGCTCCGTCTCTGTCCCACGCGACATGAGGCGACGACCGTCGCGTTCGGGTGCGACAGAGACAGAGCGACCAAACGACCCCTTCGCCAGTAATGTCACGGGGCGGGCGGGCGACCTGCTAGGCAGCCGTCAATGTGATGCACGCGGTGAGGAGAGGCGAGGCACGGGCCAGTCGCGTGCTGCGTTCTGCATGGCGGTAAGGCTGTAGGCGGCGGCGCGGCGGCGGGGGCACGGACGCCCCGATTCCGATCAGCAGCGCGGCCCAGTGTGTACGGAGTATCTTTCTCCCTCTATGCCCTCTCCTTCTCTCTCTCTCTCTCTCTCTCTCTCTCTCCCGCTTATTTCTCTCTCCCACTCGCTATCAATGAATGGGAGACCCGCGCATAGTGTCACGTAGGAGTGGACCCGCGGGTCGGGCCGGGCGGCATGTCGACGGCTTGCTTTGCTTGCGGGGCCGCCGCGCCACGCCGCGCCACGCCGCAGCCATGCCCTACCCCGATATCGGGCCGCGTACATACATCGTACAGGGCCCGCGTCCCGCGTCCCTATCACCAGCCGGAGGGAGGGAAGGAGAGAGGAGAGAGCGGAGCCCGCCGCACAGGCCGCACGGCGCAGTGCCGAGATGGTGTTCGATGGGTGCTCGGCCCGCCACTGTCATGAATGGGAGGCATGCATCTTAATTGAGTTCCCGAATGGGCCTGTCACTTTGGACGCATCACTTGGCGAGGGCCCGGCCGCCAGGGCCGCCAGGGCCGCGCCGCTGGGAGGCGGGTAGAAGCAGCGGCGGCGGCGGCGGCGACTGGAGGTACTTGGTGTACCGCCGCGCCGCGCCGCCCGGCCGCGGCCCGCCTGACGGGAATGACATGCGCACGATATGGATGTCAACTTGAGGCATCGTGGTGTGATCTGACATCCTGACCCCCGACGGCGGGGAGATAAATGGGAGCGAGCATGTGACGGGATGATGAGGACGAGATGGGAGATGCTGGGAAGGGCGCTGAGCGCCGAGCCGCCGGGCCGACCACCGCGATGCATGCGATGCACTGCGCGTGTGACGTGCGCCGTGCGCCGTGCGCCTAACCTCACGCAAGCGGGGCCCCGCCCGCCCCGCCCCGCCCCGTCAGAGCCGGCGCGCCGCGGCCCGTCCCGCGTCCCGGTCTGAGAATAGCCCTGGCTAAGGCCCTGGCTAAGGCCCTGGCATGTGCTGGCCAGGCCCTGCCCCGTCTGCCTCCCGCTATACCATCCAAGCCGCGCGACAGGGGAAAGGGAAGGGAAGAGAGGAGAAGGGCACTTACATGCTGCACTGGGCGTGGTCGCCACTTAAGCCCTTAAGGGTCGGCAGAGTCCGCCGCGCATCGCGAGGGCGGCGCGGCCAGGACGCCGGGGAAGATGAGGCGCGGATAAAAAGGGGCTCCGCTCCGGCCCTGATGCACTTCACACTGCACTGCACTGCACTCACATCACTTCACTGCACTTCACTCGGCGGCACGGCTCGTCACGGCACGTCACGACGCCGTGAGCTCCTCGCGGACAAAGGCGCGTTTCATGAATGGCTCGACGAGCCGCTCCGCTGCTGCTGCTGCTGCTGCTGCCGCCGCTGTTCTGCAGGACGACGGCTGCCGCCCTGGTCGCCGGTCTCAAGGTGTGCGGCGTGCGGGGTGGCCGTGGTGGTCCCGATGGCTGCGCTGGCTGCGCTGGCTGCGCCGGCCCATGCCGGGGGCCCGGGGCCGGGCCGGCGGCGGGGGTGGGGGCGGGGGCGGGGCCCGGCTACGTGAGTGGCGCCAGGTGTCGGCCCGGCAAAGGAGGCTCCAAAGGATCGCCGAGCCAAGTGCCAAAACGGCAGCCGACACCTCGGGTGCCTGCGTCGCCTGCCTGCTGCCGCCTCGCCGCACGGGGTCTCCCCGGAGTACCGCGGGGCTGCAGGAGGGCCGGCGGCCTGCCGCTGGTGCGCGCGGCGTGACACCTCAGTGACACCCGGTGCACTCCGAGCACTGCCTCGCCGTGGTGACGCGGGGCCGCTGCGCGAGGCGACGCGATAGCGCTGTGCAGCGGGGTCCGCGACTGGTCCGACGGTGGGCACGGCGCGGCGCGGGGCCCGGTGGGTCCGGCGTGCCGGCTCGGTCCGGTGTCCGTAATGTCTCGACTGTCCGGTAACGCCTCACGGGGCCCAGCTGCTGCTCGGCGAGCGGCCACGAAGCGACTGACTAACTCAACTCAACTCGACCAACTCCAACTCGCTCTTCGTCGGCTCGGGGACGGGGGGGCTTGGGGGCCGGGCGGCCGGGGCCTTCGGTGGTCGTACTGTGACTCGTTCGCTCTCTCTCCCTCTCTCGCTCGCACTCCCGTATATATTCCTCTCTTTCTTCCGCGCGCACGCTCTTTCTCTCTCACTCCCCCTCCGTCCCCGTCGATCACTCTCCTTCTCTCTCGCACTCTGTGACTACTCCGCGTCGGGTGTGAGTCGGCGGGGCCCCGGCTCGGCTCGGCTCCGCCGCGCGTGTCTCGGCTGGGCTCGGCCGCGCCCGGGGAGCCTTCGGGCCGCTCGCCTCCCGCTCGGGCGCGGGTCGGGCCCCTACTCGCTCGCCACACCGGCCCGGCCGGCCCGGCCCCACGCGGCCCCGGCATTCGCGGCGCGCGGTCGGAAAGGTGGCAGGGAGAGGGGGCCCGGGGGGAAGGGAAGGGGGGAGGGGGGCACGACGGGCGGGGGGAGGGGGCCATTCATTGGGGTCACCCAAAGGATCCCATAGCGAGCGATACGGTTTCTGCATCGCATGCAACCCGGCGTGATTTCGCGATAACGGCAGATGAGACACGGTCGCGGTGGCGGCGGCGTTGAGTGCCCCCCTCCCCGCGTCCGGGCCGCCGCCGGGCCGCCGGCAGCAGGAGGGAATTCCACGGGCCGCCGCTGTCGGGACTGACGGGTGCCGCGCACTACGCACCTCGCCCCCCGCCTCCCGCGTGCCGCGACGTATCATAGTGGTTCTGGTTTCTTGCTCTTTGACTTTATCGATTCCACACACACACACACACACACACACACACACGTGCGCGCGGGCGCGCGGGCGCGCTGTCATGGTCTCGGCCGCGTGTTGTATTTCCGGGGCACACGACACACAAACACACGCGGGGTGTCGCGGCCGCTGCTGCCGCTGCCGCTGCGCGGTTTCTTGTCGTCATCGCGGAAAAAACACAGAATAAGACTGCGAGCTGCGCGCGGAGGCAGCGGGAATCGGCGGGAATGCGGTGCGGCGCCGTGAAGGCCGCGCTCTACGCTGCCGCCGCCGCTGCCGCCGCCGCTGCAGCCCCGCGGTGTACTACCATCGATTCGGATCGATTCGTACCGGGCGTAAAGTGGCAGTGTGGTCGCGCGCCGTGGCCGGCGGCGGCGGCGGCGGCGCGCGGGCAGCGCCGGTGTACGCGGACGGGCCGCGGGCCGGGCCGCCGCGGCGGGGTCCTTTGCCGAGGACTCACTCGTCAGCGTGGCCGCAGCTTACACCGTTAGCGCCGGAGCTGCGCAGCGGGTGGTGGCGGACGTGCAGCGTTGCCCCTCAAAAAAAGCATAGGTGTACCCCCCAACCTCCGCCTGCCTAGTACGCTACACATTGTCACACGCCTGCCAATTGTAGCTTTTCTTGCTAGGCCCCGGGAGAAAGCCTATCCAGTGTGAACTACGCCGATAAACTCCAGTCAGACTGTGGTTTTGGAGCGGGAGACTACAGTTCCCCTGGAGAAAAAAAGTGCTAGATAATTGGGACAAACCCCAGTTTTCCGAGTGAACCACACGTTCAAACCGTGTACAGTTTGCGAAGAGTCGGCGTACTGTATTTTGTTTACACACACACACACACACACACACACGCTCATTGATGAGATCGCGCGTGCCTGGAGTATACGTGCTCGCGGCGCGGCCCGTACTGTCGTATTATTGCGAAATATGGGGCAGATAACGGGTCCCCCGGCAAGCGACGCTCCAGATAAAGCGGAGATGCTGCCGCGCGCACACGCGCACACGCACACACACACACACGCACACGCGCACACGCACGCACGCATCGGAGACGCAACTCGCCGTTACAGAGGCGGCCGACGACAAGCAGGCCTGGCAGCCTGGCAACTGATTCCGAACATCACAACTGCTTTCGTAGCGCCGTCTCCGTCTTACTCGCCGTGGGGTGGTGATCTACAAGGGCGAGAGAGAGAGAGAGAGAGAGAGAGAGAGAGAGAGAGAGAGAGAGAGAGAGAGAGGTCCGTGTTCGGAATGGCTCCGCTAGCTCTGCCCGGATTTCTTTATCGTGCTTGCGCCGTTGGTCCTCCTCCTTGCCGCGTGAGTCACAAAGGTGTCTCGGCGGTCCCTGCAATATTAACCGGCAGGCCGGCGGCTCCTTTTGTGTGTCGCTGACGGCGAAATATGGCGGCTAAATTGTGTGTGTAACGGGGGAGGAGGGGAGAGGAGGGGAGAGGAGGGGTGGGGGGCGGGGCTGTAGAGGAAGCGCCTGTTTTTTTTTTGTTGTAGTATTTTTTTGTGGTTGTCGCGTCTCTTTTCATCGCAAACCCTTCTTACTCCCTTCTTTCCTCGTCTCGCGATCTGCGTTTTGTTCGGCCGATTGGAGTGGAGTGGAGTGAATGGAGTAGCAGGAAGCAGTGTGATGGAGTGATGAAGGAGCGAGGCGTCAGCGTATCATTGGAGGCGGTACCCCTTGACACTAGACAAGGCGATGGCAGGGCGATTCCCAACTCTCTCTCTCTCTCTCTCTCTCTCTCTCTCTCTCTCTGACCCGCACAGCTCCACGCACAGCTTCTCATACTGTGCTGACGGCCATCACTTGATCCAGAGTGCTTGGGGAGGGCCCGGCCCGGCGCCCGGCGCCGCGTGCGGGGCCGCGGTACTGGCTGGGGCCACCTGTTGCCTGCGGCTGCGCGGCAAGGCCCGGACCCCGGCTGCGGCCGCTGCTCCGCCCGTCACGTCTCCGCGGGTTTTGTTCGGACTCTGAGATTCAGATTAAGGGGGAATCTTGTCGGAGGGAATGCGGACGGAATGTGCGGAACGTTTCGTGTCCTGCACGCAGTAAAATTCCCGGATTGTCCGTCTTAGAAAATACGGGATATGACAATTTTTTCCCCAGCCGTGTCGGCTGGCCCCCCCACCTGACAGCGGTCCCTCACCTGACAGCGGCCCCCCAGACGGCAGTGGTCAGCGTCTCGCGGCCGGCGTCGGCGTCCGGAAGGAAGCGGCATCAGCACTCACCACCTTATCGCCGCTCGGCCCTTATCTCCCCGCTACAGTACGTGCCCGCCGGGCCCCGCCGCCCGCCGGGCCCCGCCGCTACCGTGGCGCGCCGGTTCGCGCCGCTCTCGCCGTCCGCGAAGTGTCACACTCCCGCACTCCCTGCGCCGCGCGAAACGAACGCGACGAAAGAGCGGCCAATGGAGGAGGAGGAGGAGGAGGAGGAGGAGGGAAAATGAGGAAGAAGGAGAAGAGGAAAGACGTTGGAGGAAAAGGAAGACGGAGGAAGAAAGGGAGGAGGAGGAGGAGGAGAAGCGTTGGAGGAGCGAGCGAGCTATCGATTGCACAATCCGTGATTCAGTGGCCGCGTTAGCGATTCTCATGAAACGGACGGAACGGACAGAGGAGGACAGAGGAGAGCGGCAAGAGGGCAGAAGGTGGCGGAGCGAGGCGAGTCGAGGCGAGGCGAGCCGAACTGCTGAACTCAGCCTCAGGCTTCTCCTCCCGACAACGTGTCGCTGCTCGCTCACTCGCTCGCGCGCGTTCAAAAATTCGAAGAAGCCGTGCGAGCCACAGTAGGCATAAGCGGTCTTCCCGTTCCTTTTGTTCCACTCACTCTCTCTCTCTCTCTCTCCCTCTCTCTTTCTCTCTCTCTTTCCCTCTCTTCCTCTCTCCTCGTTTCCTCTCCGTTTCTCTCCCGTTCTCTCTTCCTCCTCCTCCTCCTCCTCCTCGACGCCAGTTTCTTTGGCGCCTCCCTCATATTTCCCCATTCAGCGCCGCATTCGCTGGTCCCCCCCCACTCTTCCTCCCTCCTCCCGCTTCCCCCCATCCCCACCCCAGCAGCGGCTTCCTACCCGCAGCGCGCGCCGAATGAGTGGAAAGTTTGTGCGCGAACGGGTGTTGCAACGAACGCGGCTACATACGGCGGCTTTTCGGCCGCGCTGTGTGGGAGGGTTGGGAGCTGCAGCGGCGCGTCCTGCGGGGTCCTGCGGGGTCCTGGCCGGGGCCGCCGGGGCCGCCGGGGACGGACGGGCGGACGGGCGCGCGGGCGGGCGGACCGTCGCCGGGTTCATTGACTCGCTCGGCCGCTGACTGGCTGGAGCAGCAGGCTTTTCAATGATCCAGCAGAGACCGCGGCGACGCGACGCGACGCGCCCAGACGTGTCTCGACGTGCCCCGGCCGGCGGCAGCAGGCAGAGGCAGGTCCCGACCCGACCCGACCCCGGCCGGCCGGCGCGGCGGGCACAGGACAGGGACGGGGCAACGCCTCTCGCACTGGTTCAAGGTTAACGGCGCCGCCCCGCGCGCCGTTTCAAATATCACACACGCTCGCGTACACGTCGTGCACGCACAACGTTAAGCGTCGCCGCCGTCTTCTGCTGATCCAACGCAACAACGATATCAGGAGGCGCGGTGGCGGCGGCGGCGGCGCGCCGCGAAGTCGTTGGAAATACGTGACGCGCGATAACGACGCCGCCGCCGCCGCCGCCGCTGCCGCCTCGTGGCGCTCAAGAAGGGGGCCGGCGTGGTCAGTGTGCGGAGACACGCGCTTCATGTTCGGGCCGACGCCACGGCGGCGGCGGCGGCAGTGCAGGGCGGCCAGCCGGTGACGGCTGAAGGCGCGTTCGGGGAAGCGGGCCGCCGAGGCGAGAGGCGAGCCGTTCGAGAATGATGAGCTCATAACGCACCGCGCCGCCGCCGCCGTCGCCACGTGACACTTCCTCTCTGCACGCCACGCCGGTTATCTTCTGCACGCCGCGCCGCGGGGTGGGGCTGCGTCCGCGTGGCCGCGGCGGCGGCGGTTCATTACCACGGCCGACTCGGAGGCAGCCGGGCTCCGGTCGCGGCGGGTGCACGCGGATCGACGCCACCGAACACCACCTATACACCCACGGGCCGCCGCCGCGGCGCGGGGGAGGAGGGGTGGCCGACGGTGGTCGGTGCTTGCCGTTGGGAGCGTGCACGGCGCAGCACCGCGGACGTGGCCAACAAGTGCAGCAACCACTCGGCCCGGACACGCTGCTGCCGACGCGGATTGAGCACACTCCCCCGAAACAAGGGCAGAGAGTGGCCGGGCGCGGCCCGCGGCCCGCGGCCCAACACGGCACGGCGCCACTCGGCAGGTGGCGGTGGTCACGGCACGGCCCGACCTGCCCTACTTTGAGCCCCTGGCTTCTGCTCTCGAGAGACGCAGAGCCTGTCTTTTCCGCTCCGCCCGGCGGCTGGCGGCTGGGGCGGCAGGCAGGTAGGCACGGCGGTTGACGTCCACGCGACGCGGGACTGCCTACCCGGCGCTCCGCGGGCGCAGGCCGGCCGGGGCGGCCGGACCGGACCTAACCTAACCTAACGGCTCGGGCCTAAACAGCCACGCCGCGCTCTGACTCCGGCGACGCTGCTGTGGGTCCGTACCGCGGGCACGGCCGCAGGGCCCGCCGCCCGCCACACCGCAGACTGCACCACCACCACCGCCGCCGCCGCCTGCCGCGGTCCCGCCACAATAAGACGAGTGCCGACGCGACGGATGGAGTTATTACCCGACGCTTCACCTGGCCATTACGTTAAATTGATGATTTATGGCGTGTGTACAGTCCCGGCCGAAAAGCGCAGGCCGCCGACGCCGGCGGCGGCTGCTGCAGCTGCCGAGGCCTTGATCCGGGACTGCGCGCGTGGAAAACGATTACCGGAATGAAAGAGCTCTGGCCCTCTCTGCTGCCGAGGTGTCGTGCAGTCGCGAGTCTCTCGGGCATACCCTCGGCGAGGAGCAGTCGGTGGGCTTCGAGAGTAGTTTTGGTGTAAGCTGGCCGGGTAAGAGCGGGAAGCAGTAGCGGCGACCCGGGGCGTGGGCGCTGCCATGCGCTGCCGGAAGGGGCGGGACGCCGCAGCTCGCGCCAGTCCGGGGGAGTCGCTGCTATTTTGCCGGCCGTATCCTGCGGCCGCTGCTGTCCTGCGTCTTGACGCCGCCGGGTCCGGACGGACGGAACGCCAATACATCGGTACCAAGATAGACGGCTCGGCCACTTTTATTTCTGGCACCTCTCTGGCACCCGGTCCGCCGCTGCTGACCAAACGTCCCCCGCCCGCGTCCGCCGGCAGTGTAAGACAGCCGAGCCCAGGGCCGAGGCTTTCCCCTCCGCGCAGCAGCGGGGCGGCTCGCCGCGGCCGGGGCGACTGCGGTTTCGCGCTTCCGCTCCCGCCAGAACACAACACGACACGAGCGGTATCTCGGAACGTCATTAACTGCAAAACCACACGTGCATCTCCCGGGCGCGCTGCTGCTGTGAAGGGTGCTGGAACAAAGGCTGTCGTCGGACCTGGTCGGACCTTGCGACGGTACCTAACGACGTCCCCCCTGCAGCGTGGACTGATTCCGAGCACTGCCTTCTTAGATCTCTCACTCCCACCCCGTCGCCCCCCGTACGCGTGCGACAGAGACAGAGAACCGCCGTCCCGCTCGTGTTTCGCGTGACCGCAGCGCCCTCCCCCGCGGTTACGTATCACGTCGCCCTCAGCCCAGCGGCCTCGCTTTGACGCGCGCCTCGTTCGCGGACGTCAGTAACGCACCACACCCCCGCGGGGCTGCTGCGCCCGGCCCACACTCACACACACACACGCCGGCCGTGACGTGTGGCTGTGACGTCACGCCGTGACCGGCGTGGCGGCGGGGGCGGGGCGTGGCGGTCGTGAACGGACGGGCAGCAGCGCCGCGGTGCCGTACTCACAAGGGGGTCTGCAACAAGTGTAAGTACACCCGGGGTCGACTCTCTAGGAGCATGGGGGAGGGGTCACTAGACTACCCCCACCCCGTAGAACAGACCTTCGATTTCAGTTTACAGTATTTAGTATTCCAGTATTTGCAGAGTAATGATTTTTTTTTTTCAGTGCGTGTCCATGTCGTTTCTTGGACGAGCGCAGCGCCCCGCTGCCGTCCCCGCTGGGACTGTACTCCTGGCGAGCCTGGCTAGGGGGAGCGACCGCCACGGCGCGGCACACCCACCGGCTCGTCTGCGGTCATAACTCGAGCCCGTCGCGGTGACGCTGCGCCACGCCACGCCACGACGGGGGACGCCGTCGCCGCCGCCGGCGCACCGCCCCCAGCCACCCCCGGCCACCTCAACCACCACCACCGCCACCATCACCACGGTGCGACGGTGCGGCCACAGAGGAGGAGGGACCTTCAAGGATCCGCCATGTTGACTCGCTGCCGTCGACGTTCCTGGAAGTAGTTTTGAAAGTCCCGCGTTCGAAAACCCAGGGGGGGGGGGCGGTTGCCAACAGTCGAGCGTTACTGTTTCCGGACAGACGGCGGCCTCCCGTCGCCCCCGCACCGCGCGCTGCCGGCTACTTTCGTAGCGACGTCTCTGTCGAACATGCCAGATGCTCCGTACGAGAGCGAGAGAGGGAGAGAGAGAGAGAGAGAGGCAGAGTTCGGAAACGATCTGCGGTGCTGCATGCGTGCGTCGCGGGCCACGCATTCTGCCAGGGATGATGGCTAGATAGGCAAGGCCGGACCGGACTAACAGCTGGAGGGCAGCCAGCCGCGTGTTGACAAGGCGGGGCGATAACGGGTGATAAGCGGCCGCGTGCCGGTGCGTGCCGGCGCGTGTCACGAGCCGCCGCGTGCGTGCGTGCGTGCCGGCCCGCGCGCCCCGTCGGCGTCCCCCTCTGCCTGCCCGGGACGGCCGGCTGTCAGCGGCCCGCCGCCGCCGGCCGCCCAGGGAAGTCCAGACCCAGACCTCCCCGTCGTGTGGGCTATGCGCGCCGCCCGATTCGCAGACCTGTCGCGCAGGGAAATCCAGCGGCGGCGATTCCGAAAGCTGTCATCTCTGACCTCTCTCCCTCTCTCTCTCCGTGGGGCTTTTTAGCCCTGTGTATTTGGCTTAGAGAACTCTCACGGAGAACGGGGCACTCGGCGAGCGGAACAGAGACAGGCAGCGGGGACTCTGTCGCCCACCCGCGGGGCGACATGAGTAGTCCTGAGTAAAGGCCACAATGAAGATGAAGACGAGTTCCATGCAAATTAGCCCGCGCCGGTGCTGGAGCCGGGAGCCGGGAGCCGGGAGCCGGGCCGGCGTCGTCGCCAACAGGGACAGGTCAGCGGCTACGGAGCGATTCCGAACTCTTCTCGGACCTCTCTCTCTCTCTCTTATGGGGCAACACTCGAGTGCGACAGAGAGGGAGAGAGAGATGCGGTGTTCGGAATCAGCGGGTGGGTGCCGGGCGCCGGACCGGCTGGCGACGACGTCTGACTCACCGGCGCTGCCGCCCTGCCTTCCCGTGTAACCATGCGGCCTGGTCTGGCCTGCCTGGGGAGGAGCGCGGTCCGCCTCCGCCGCGGCCTCATCTCTTTGGGGACCCTTCTTCTCCCGCGTGCTTCGCGGAAGGTCGACCAGCGAGCGAAAAACGTTTCCACGACGATGTAGAGCACGCCGCTGGCTGGCGCTGCCCATCCGGGCCGGGCCCGTCCTCCCCGCCCCCGGACCCCCCGCGGACCCCCCGCGGACCCCCCGCGGACCCCCCGCGGACCCCCCGCGGACCCCCGCGGACCCCCCGGACCGGACTGGATCGGCCGCCACCAGCGCGCCGTACCATTTTCTTCTCTCACCGCCGTGGCCGTGCGCGCGCTTCGCGCTTCGCGGTTCGCATCGGCACAAACAAACATATCGACGTGCCATGTGCCAAGCTGTAGCGCCGCCGTTTCCGACGCAGTCCGCAGACACTTTGACAAACAAGCCCAAGAGGAAAAGACACCGGCGAGCTTACTGGCCGGCCGGGCCGGCAGGCCGCCGCCGCTCTGACAGCTCCGACAGATGAAACGCCAAAGATAGGAGAGCGAACGCCGCCGCCCCACCGCTGCGCACTTGTCCGCTCTTCTTCTCGGCCTCAATAAGGAGAAGAAAGGAAAAGTTGTGCGGATCTGCGTCGCGGCCGGTGGCCGCCGCCGAGGCGTCGAGTCCCGCGGAGCCGCGCCGAGGGGCGGCGGCGCCCCGCAGTCGGACGACGTGCTCGCACTCACCTGGTTTCCTCCGCGACCGCCACAGCACCGGCGGCGACGGATGCGCGGGGAAGGACGGCGAGCTGTTGCCTCTGTGCAGCACCAGGGGCGGCCCCCCGGCCGGGGCGCCGCTGGGTGTGGCCGCCATCCCCGGGACGGCTCCGGGACGGGCTCCGGGGCCGCCGGGGCCCCCGGGGCCCCCGGGGCGGCCTCCCGGACCTCCGGGACCCAGGGTGGGAGAGGCGAGCGCCGCCGCCGGGACACCGGGACGACGACCTGCGGAAACAAGACACGCGGAGTAACAGATTAGTTCTCACGTGTACACACCCTGCGTACGTCCATGCAGCGAGCTGATAGTCATCGCCGCGGCCGGCACACGTCCGAGGCCTTATCAGGCACTATCAGGGGGTGACAGGAGGGGGCGGGGGCAGCGGAGGGGGAGGGGGGGGGGGCGGGGAACGCGGTGCGCCATCCATGCAAACAGGGCGCAGCGTCGGAGCAAGACTGCGACCTGCCGGGCCCGCCACTTAGTGGGCCCCCGGGGGGGCCCCAGGCCTCGGGGGCATGATGTGGGGGTCATCCATTAGGTCTAGGTCCGCGATGTTGTCCCAAGGCTGAACGCTAATGCGCGCTGCGCTGCCGGCCGGTCGCGGCGAGCGCAGGGCGCCTGCCGGGTGGGCAACCGCGCGGCCTGGACGAGCACGCGTGTCGTGCGGGCCGGCCTACCCGGCCGGTTGCAGGCGCCGTCACACACTGCATGCCTCGCCGCGGGGAGCCGGCGGGGAATCCGTGGGGGAAACACGAGGGAGCCGGGAATATCTGCGGCGGCCTCCTGGTCCCCCGATTTAAGTGATCTTGGTCTGCGAGCGGCGAGCTCGGGGACCGCGGGGGAGAGTCCGCGGGGCTGCGCCGGCGGCTGCAGCGCGGCTGCCCCCTGTGATCACCGCGGGGCACCGCGGCTGGCTGCTGCGCTCGGCGCGGCGCTCGCAGATGCCGCGGGCCGTAGCCGCCGCCGCCGTAACCACCAGGACGGGCGGACAGGGTGGCGGCGGCGGCGGCGCGCGTGTCTAAATCTAAATCCGAGTGTTGCCGACACATTTCTCTAAACCGCCGCAGAGTTCTTCGGCACGGCCGGCCGGGTAGTGTATGTCGCTATTTCTAGCGCCATGATGGGAGAGGGAGAGAGGGCGAGACAGAAAGAGAGAGATAGAGAGGAGGGAGAAAGAGAGAGAGAGAGGCGCCAGGGGAGGGCGAGGAGTAGAGACATTGAGAAAGAGATGGGCGCGAGGAGGGTGGCCGCCCGTGGCCGCCGGCACGGACGCGCGCCCCGCAGCGCCGCGCCGCGGAGCACGCAGAGGCCAGAGGCCGCCGTGAGAGTGAGTGAGAGGGCACGACAAGCTGGTTGGGACAGCGGCTTTCCTTCTGCCGTTCTTCTCGCGTTCCGTCGCCGTGCGCAGCGGGGATCTGCGTGCGGTCTGCAGCACGGCTGCTGCACGGCTGCTGCACGGCTGCTGCACGGCTGTCTGTGCGGCCGCTTCGGTCATTACTGTTGCCATGACAACGGCCCCGGTGGATTGAATCAGCACGGCGGGCCGGCTGGTGGCGGTGCGGTGCGGTGCGGACGTCCCGGCCAGTGACATTTTGCGATCAGCTCACTTTTTCTCCTCTTCCAACGATTTCTTCTTTTTTTCGTTCCTCTTCCATTTTTTTTGTTCCTTTTATTTTTTTTTACTCCCTCCACATTCCGCGCGCTGCCCTCATTTTATGGGTCGTGAACGTAGTGACGCAAATTGCGCTATGCTGGCGATCGTATAAGAGGAATAAAATCAAAGCGGAGGCGCGGAGAAAAAGGTGATAACTGGAAAAAAAGAAACACGTGCGGGGCAATTTTCCCGCCTGAAAACAAAGGCGCATCAGCAGCGGGGATGGGATGGGTATGGGATGGGGACAGGATTCGGCCGGGATGACCCCAGGGCTGCGCCGACCCGCGATGCGCGGAAACGTGTTTCGCCCGCCAATCCCGCCAATCGGGAGACAAGACGGCGGGCGTTACGGCTGGTGACCATCAAGCGATCGAGGAAAAGTCCCACAGCAGCTCTGCCAGCGCGCGCCACGCGGCACGGCGCGGCAACGGTACAGTCATGTGGTGTGGTGTGGCCCATGGGATCGAGAGAGCGATTCAAGTTCATCAAGCCGCAGAAACTGGGACTTGGGATCGGCGTGGGGCATGCGGCGCGGTGCGTGGTCCGTGTCGAGTCGAATCTAGGCTTCAGCTCTGACTCCCCCTCCCCCCCACCCCCTCGCCACGCTACGCCACGCCCGTCCCCCGGACCTTACCGGGCCGGGCCCGGAGCGGCTGACTATACCGTGCTGGCTGGCTATGCCCCTCGTCTGTGTGCGCGGTGCGGGCCGCGAGGCGCGGGGCCGGCAGCGCACTCTAGCGGCGGCAGCCGCAGTCACGGCGGGCCACTCGAGCCGGGCGCGTGCCCCCGCGCCCCCGCGCCCCCGCGCCCCGGCGACGCCGCCGCGGCCCCCACCCGTCCCCGGCCGGCGTCGCGTCGGGCCGGCGCCACGGCGCCGCACCTGTTGAATCTAATCCTCGTCGTCGGGGCGGACCTGGGCAGGGCAGCCGAGCCGTGCACCCCGTGACCCCGCGGCGCGTCGCTACGCCATGCCACCGCGCGGGGGGTAGCGCCGCGGCACGAGCGGTACGGCACGGACGGCAGCACCTCCCTCTGGCACGCGGCGCCGATACCCCGCGCCTCAAGCCGCATGTGTGGCCCCGGCCGACGCCGCCAGAAAAAGAAGAAGTCTGCGCCGCCTCATTAGAGAACCTATGCAAATGCCTACCACGTGTGAGCTGGCCGTCGGCGCCGAGAATGTCAAGCGTGTGTGTGTGTGTCGGTGCAAAGAGTGGCAGCGAGTGAAGGGGAACAAAGACATGGCATGTGTCACGTTTCAAACTTATCGGTGTGACATTGACATTGGTATACGGGAGGCCGGAAGGAAATTGACCAGCACACAGTAAGGAGGAGGAAAAACTGCAGCATCACATAAACAGAGCAGCGAGGCCTTTACAACACGATAAAGTATCCAGAGGCGCGGCACCGCGGCCGGAAAATGTTATTTTTTTCCTTTTTGAATCCCAGGAAAGGCGTCGGCGGTGGCCCACGGATGCTGGTGGGCACACCCAGTCATGTCACAAGTGGTCAGAAGCGGTCCCACGAGTACAAGGCACACGGGGCCGTCGGGGACTGTGTCGTCTCTGAGCACCTGACATGCCCGCCTTCAACATTCTTTTCCCTTATTTTTTCTAGCCGTAGTTTCCTCGATGTTGTTATCGGTTATCTCCCCCGTCCCGCAACCCGTGTCGTGTGTGTTGGGGGGGGGGGGGCGGAGCTCGGCGCAGCCTTGTGTACAGTGGGTGTAGTGATGGCTGTCCCGTCCGCTTGCGCCCCGGTCACTGTCGTTTCTCGCTTCACACACCCCTTTAGGCAGCCAATCCCCTCTTCCTCCTCCTCCTCCCCCCCCCCTCCCCCCCCCCCCCCGAAAATCACTGTCAGAGCGTTGTCGCGCGCCTAACACGCGTGTGTCTGGCAGCGGGCTGGCAGGCGGCTTGATGAGGCTGGGGACGGGGAAGAGGAGGGGGGGGGGGGAGGGTTGGAAGGGGAGGGGGGAGGGCGACGTTAAACACACGTCTTGTCAGTATCCGCAGTGCAACTACGCAGCCTCACACCCACACAAATCCGAGCGAACAGGAAATAGGAAAAATGAAATAAAATCCCGTGTACGAGCGGGCACGTATGTGGCGGGGAGGTGCCATGGAGACACGCCCACAAAGTGGCCGCGCGCGCTCCGCTAAGCAGAGGCCAGCCACGCGCCGCGGCCCCTGGAACCGGGAGCCGCGAAACATCACTCGACTTGAAAATAAACAAAACGAAAAACGTTATCGCATTGTGTATGTAGCGCGGCCCCCAATATAACCCGTCCCGCTACTCTAATTAATTCCAGACGGTCGTGTGGATTCGACGCTTACTGCATATTTGCTCTGCGACATATATTGGCCCCGCCCTCCGCTCTGTGTCCGGTCCCGATCCGTGGAAATTAATCCCCAGCCGCGCGTGTTCTCTCTCCGCCGGCGGTGCGGGGTTTTTCTCCTCCGCCGAGGCCGTCGTCGTGGACGTGTTCAATCTACCTGTGCCGGCGGGCCGGCGGGCCGGCGTGGTGGTGGCGGCCCCGGGACCCCGCGGACGTGCCGACGACGCCCCCGGACCCCTGCCCCCGGGGGCCGCCCCCGGAGGCCGCCCTCGAGCCCTTGTACCTCGTCAGGCGGGGACGTGTTCTTCACGCATGTCGCGGAGCGGCCGCTGCGTCGGCGGCGGCGGACGGGGACTGGACGCGTGTCGCTGGGGAAGGGTTGTTCTCGTGGCGGCGCGTGGCGGCGCGTGGCGGCGCGTGGCGAAGCGGCCGCTGCCGCCGCAGGGCTCCTGGCCACGGCCCGATAAAAACAAGCAGGCCGTCCCGTCCGCGGGGGAATGGAGCGGATAAGAGGTCGTGGGGGAGCTGCGCTGCGCTGCGCGCGGCCAAATACATCAACACCAAATGGACCGGACTATCTCTGACCGCCGGCCGCGTCCAGCCCGGCAGCCCAGGACGCCGCTCAGCACGGCACGGCTTTCGCACGATGAAATTCACGACGGGACCATGTCTGCGAGGGGGTGGGGTTGCCCCAAACACACTGCACACATTCCGTGCGTGTAGACGCAATAAGAACGACAGTCAGGGTACGCGGCCGCCGTGCCCGCGACAGTGGCACGCGACCTCCGAAGAAACCGTGTTTGGCTTACTGTATTGCGCTTCACAAGGCAGACTTTCTGCTCACACACACACACACACACACACCTGCGTGGAGAACAAAGCGAGGACCTTTCCTGCCCAGAGAGGCCTCCGTTGTTGGCACGCGCCCTCCAGCGGCGGCCAGGACGACGACAAGGATCTTATTTCCAGGGACAGGAAGGTAGCTTTCATCGGGGTGAGGCGGGGTGGGCTCCGAGGGTGCCTGCCCTCCTGGCAATGCCCCGGCGGCGGTGCCTGGCCTTGTTGTGGGCAGGCCTGCGCCCGCTGCGCCCCCTTGGGATTATCGCCGCCCTCCCCTCCTCTCCCCTCCTCTCCCTTCCTCTCCCTTCCTCTCCTCTCCCCGCTCCTCCCCTCCTCCCTCCTCACCCGCACCGCTTTCCTTCCCTTCCAAAGATGGAAATGGGGCGGAGCAGGAGTCGGCTCGCTGGGGAATGGAAATAATTCTTTTTTATTATTTTTATTATTATTTTTTTCTCTCTATTCTTATTATCGATGAGCCCTCACCCCTCCCCCTCCTCCCTGCCCCACCTCCGCCCCCCCCCCTCCCTGCCACCTCGGCACGCTTCCGCCAGCGAATGCCTGAATACTGAATTCGATCAACATTCCTTGACGTTATTGTGGTAAATGGGGTGACACCACTTTATTGCCTTCGCTCGCTCCGGCCTGCGGACGTGTGTGTGTGTGACAGACAGACAGACAGACAGACAGACAGACAGACAGACAGACAGAGAGGGGGCGAGGTGCAGCGCGGTTCTGCTATAATGGATCCTGCCTCCCCTCTCCTCCCCCTCGGTGCAGTGGCCCCCGCAGAGACCAGCTGAGATCGTCCCGACTGCTTTCGGATCCCCATTTTCGCACCGCAGGCCGAAGCCCCAGAGTGGATCCTGGGGGGCTCACCACCAAACGCTCGGGTCAGCGAGGCGCGGTGGCAGCGGCAGCAGCGGCAGCAGCGGTGGGTTGCAGGACGCTGCGGCGTGACTCCCCAGACCAGTCTGTAGGCGCCCCTTTCTTGCGAGAGGAGTTGGACTTGTCATACTCTCTCTCTCTCTCTCTCTCTCTCTCTCTCTCTCTCTCTCTCTCTCTCCGTATCCCTTTCTCTCCATTGCTCCCTCCGCCCCCCCCCCTCTCTCTCTCTCTCTCTCCTTTGCTCTTCACTCCCCGCGCTCGTCTCTGGCAATGATGAAGCAAAGTCCTTCTTGCGGTGCCTCCTCCTCCACCCCTCCTCCCTTCCACCTTTCACAACGATATTGGAAATGTATGGCATCATTCCGACCTCTGCCGAGGCGTCTGCTGCCCCACACCCCCCTCCCTCCCCCTCTCTCATTTCCAGAGGGCACGCGGAGGTGGTTTGTGCACCGTGCTGGGCAAGTCTCGAGTCGACGCTGGAAGTCGCCACTTTGGGGTAATTCTCAGGATTTCCGCTGCTGCCCGCCCGCCCCGGTCCCCGGTCTGGCTGGGCAGAGACAGAAGTAACCCGAGGCTCGGCCCTCTCCCTCCCCCCCCCCCCTCCCCCTCCCCCTCCCTCCTTCCCTCCCCCCCCCCTCCCGTCCCGCGTGTCCACGCCAGGTTTGCATCAGCGCCCGGAGATGAGTGGGGGTGGCTCGGCCCGGGGCCCCGGCAGCGGCTCGGGCCCCGCTGAGGCCCCCGTCGGGATTAGGAGATGAGGCCTGTTATCTAAAAGGGGAGGGAGGAAAGGGAAACAAAGTTCGCCGCATAAAACTTTGCCCTCTTTCCGTGATTGGGGTGGACATCCCCCGTCCCGTCCGAGGGAGCCTCGGCCGGGCCGCGCGGGCACGTGGCGGCCACGTGCGGCCACGTACTGCACACGCCGGCCCCGTCGCGGCCACTCTCTCCTCCCCCGGATCTCCATCTGATCTAAGCACCGCCGCTGCGGCGGCCCGCAGCACTGCTGGCCGTAACAGCTGATGGGGCGCGCGGCCGCCCCCGGCCTCCGCCCCCGCCTCCGCCCCCCGCCTCCGCCCCCGGCCTCCGCCCCCCGCCTCCGCCCCCCGGCCTCCGCCCCGGCCTCCGCCCCCCGCCTCCGCCCTCGGCCTCCGCCCCCACAGAACGGGAATAGTGTGTTTGAGGGTCGTGGCCCAAGTGTGTCAAGTGAAAACGATACTCGCTGGGCCGGAAGGGAAAGGCGGTGGCGGTGGCGACTGCTCCGGCGGGGAGCGGGCGAGGGGAGGGTGCGCGAGCCGTGGGGGGAGGGGGCGGGCGGGCGCCGGCCGTGGGCGGGCCGTGGGCGGGCCGTGGGCGGGCCGTGGGCGGGCCGTGGGCGGGCCGTGGGCGGGCCGTGGGCGGGCAATGAGCCTGGCCTCTCTATTCCATTTGCCTCCGCCGAGGACAGGACAGAACGCCGCCGCCGCCGCCGCCCGCGTTCCACGCATTACCCGTGTGGCGGGCGGCCTGCCGGCCCGTCGCCGCGTCGCCATGGCGACCGCCTCAATGGCGGCGGAGTCTGCGGAGCCGCGGAGCCGCCGCCCGGGACACCCTCTTCGGCTGCCGCGGAGCGCCTGCGGGTGCCGGGGTAGGCCAGCCCGCCCGACACGCGCGCACTGCCGGAGCGAGCGTTGCCTACCCTCCGGGCGCCCGTCGTCTTGCGGTTGCGGCCTCGAGCCGGGGCCGAGCCAGCCCTCCCCGCCGTGTCCGCGACGGCGCTGACGGGGTGCCTACCCACCTCGAGGGCGGCCGCTCACCGCAGATAAGAAGCTCCCAGCCGTGCCAGGGCCCGCCGTGGTGTCCGTGGCCCTGTAGCCTGTGCGGCGTGCGGCCCTGAGGGGCGGCCGGAGAGTCGGGGAAGGTCTCTTTCATTAAACGTCCGATACAATGGATAGCCTCCCCCGCTCACCGCGCCCGCCGCCCCTCCTGCGCCCATCTATTCCATTCCTTCCGCGTGGTTGGCCGGTCTCAGTGCCAAGGAGCAACCGAAGAAGGGGAAGAAGGAGAGCAAGTACGGTACAGGGAGAGAGAAAGAGAGGGAGGGGGGATGAGGGGGGGGGGGGAGATGCCCGGGGAGGTGAAGAGGGTCCAAGGCAATGCCATGCCGTGCCCCTGGCTTCTCGGCCGGGCGGGGCGAGGCGGGGCTGCCTGTGGGGCTGTTTGTTTGTCGGGGACGATCCCGCAGTTCCACATTCCAGCTGAGTGGGGGGGGGGGGGGGCTGCGGGTGGGAGAGGAGAGGAGGAGGAGGGAGGAGGGGACGGACTGCAACGAAAAACAACACATCAATGAACTGTCAGTGCGAGAGACTGGGCTGCCGCGCGCCGACCAGGTATGTTCTACTCTGCGTAGAAAATACCTCGAATATCTGCGCATACCAAACCTCCTCGTCGTCTGGGGGGTGCGGGGGAGGAGGGACGGGCACGCAAATAGGCTTTGTCGCAAAGGATCTGTCTTGTGGCGACGCACAGCAGACGCGGGGTCACTTAAAATGAGCTTTTCATTTTCATGAATATTCGAGTTTCCCTCCCCTTTCGCCATTACTTGCGCGGCGGCGGGGTCAGTTTTTACTCTCGTCTCCCTCACTTGCATATCAAATTAAATGTCGTCGCAGTTCATATCTCTGCGCATTCATCAATGATTTTTTTTCAGTGGAAAGAGAATCACAGAGAGAGAGAGAGAGAGAGAGAGAGAGAGTGAGAGAGAGAGAGACAGAAGGGAATGGCGACTATCCATTTTTGAGAGTGCGAACGGGCTTGCGAGGCTGAGGCTGAAATGTGCCCTTAATTAAGTAACGGCAGGGCCGTTTCCCTCAATTTGCGTCCATTTGCTATATTGGCAGGCACGCACCGAGCACGAGGTAGCCATGAGGCCGACCATTACGTCTCATTCTATCGGACGGGGCGGCAGCCGGCAGCGGCGTGGGACTTGGGGGCGGCGCAACGAACGGGTACGTTGGGCCGGGTACGGCGGCTGCTGGAAGAAGTGCGCGAAGCAGAGGGGCAGGGCTCCGGGACGGATGATGCCGGGGGTGGTGAGGAAGAAGGGACTCGGCACGACAATTAGACGAGGGGTGAGAGAGAGAGAGCAGCCATTTGACTACGTCATAGAGATGCCCGTCCGTCCCCCGGTTGCGAGCATCTCTCTTGCACTACCACGGTTGTCCCGTCCCGTCTCTCTCTCTCTCTCTCTCTCTCTCTCTCTCGTGCTCAGCCAGACCAGCACTGTGGGTGGGAAGATATGGGATGTGAAAGGATGCCCAGGGGGGGGGGGGGGGGGGGGGGGGGGGCTGCCGTGGAGGTCGGGTCCGACAGAAGAAGAAGAAGGGCAAGGAGCCATGTAACCGGGAGAGGTGTGTGGCGGGGCGCGCTGGGCGGGTGCCAGCGGACACAGCGGTCAGGCGGCACCACGGCCCGCCCCGCATTCACCCTTCAGCACTGCTCAGCTGCTCTCTCCAGCCGCCTCCAGCCCTCTCCAGCCGCCTCCAGCCGCCTCCAGCCGCCTCCAGCCGCCTCCAGCGGCCTCCAGTGGGCGGCCCGTATCGTGGTGGTGGTCGGGCCACCGGTCGGGGACAGCGCTGTCCTGAGCCTGATGGATGTCTCCCCCCGCCTGAGAGCGGCGCTGAGAGCGCCCAAACCCACCAACAAATTATTATTAGTCGTTGCAACTATTTTTTACGCAAAGTTCACTTTTAGGTCTTTTGTTGCTGTGAGAACGAACGTGTATATTTTTTTTTTGAACGAGAACATTCGTTTGTAAAAGGCCCCCAAAAGTAGGGCCCTTTCTGTTTTAGATGCACTGAGCGCGATCGCAAACTAAATTTACGGTCGCAGTAAGTAATCTTCCTGCGTCGCGTGCAGTCGGCACAGCAGGGTCGGGCTTTGGTTATTGTCACCACGCTGAATACGCCGCCTGCAGCGGGGGCCCCACATAAAGCGCCCCCTTCTCAGCGGGGCCAGGGTGACCTAGCGGACGGGCTAGCCTAGCCTGGCGGGCCGCAGGCCGCGAGGCCTCGGCGCTGCAGCCTTTTCTGCTGAAGCCCGCGGCTCTACCCGTCCCCCACCCCCCACCCCGCCGCGAGCGCGGTTTCAAACTTGTTTCGTATGTCGTACTGTGTTGGCTGCGCTGCTCGGGACAAACTTTTTTTTATGGCCGTAATACAGTACGTACATGTGGCGGGCCGCGCTGCCCGCGCGGCGTGAGGCACGTCGCCGTGCGGCTCGCCGTGCTGCCGAGAGAGAACCACTCCGAAATGTGCGAAGAGAAGCGTCCGCGGTTTGATTGCCGCGCCGCCGCCGCCGCCGCCGGACTGACCGGGCCTGAGCGGGCGCTTTTACTGTTTCTCATACACGCCGCGCACAACTCAACCGCACAGGCCTTTTGATGGCTCCATGCTGGTGATGCGATGCGATTGGCAACGCTGAAAAATTCTGCTTGCGAAGAAAGCAAATAAAAACTCGTGAGCGAAACTAGCGGGCCGAGTGGGTGTTGTGGGTGTTTGGAAGCCGCCGGGCGCCGGCTGCAGCGTGTCTGCCCGCCCGGCTCCCGGCTCCCGGCTCCCGGCTCCGGAGTGCGTTAACTTGTTCTCGTCATTCCCCTCCTGCCCGTCCTGCGATGCGATACCGGGAAAAGTCGCGAAAGTGGCCGAGAAAGGAGAAAGGAGTTGCGGCGGCGCGGCGCGTGGCCTCTCCCTCACTCTGGCCTCGTCAGTCTGTACGCTCGGTGCACGCCACACCGCCATACAGCCTGCCGGCCTGCCCCCTCTGACGTCACGGGCACGGGGAGGGAGGGTGGGAGCGGGCCGACGGCGGGGTGGGGGCGGGGCCGGGCGGGGCCGGGCGGGGCCGGGCGGGGCCGGGCGGGGCCGGGCGGGGCCGGGCGGAGCGGACCGGGTGGATTAGCCAATTCCCTTATGAACATACAGATGACAAACAAGGGCGTGAGGGGTGAGGGACGAGGGGGAGACGGAGGGAGGAAGTGGGTTACCCTCATTGCGTTTACGCCCCTCCGAGCCCGCCGAGGGAGAGGGAGGGAGGGGGGAGGGGGTTCTCGGCCACAGCGGGCGCGAGGGCTCAGTCGGAGGCGCCCTGCCCTGCACTACTGGAGCTCCGAAGTGAAACGACAGACTCTTTTCACTCCGCCTCACCTCCGGCGGCAGCGGCGGCCACGCGCACGCCACGCGCACGCCACGCACACGCACGACCACAGTGCGTTCTGCAGATTGCGGCCTCTTCTTCGTTCGCGCTACAAAAGCGACACATGAAAAGGGGCGCGGCGAGGTACTGTCGGTGGCTGCCTTTGGGGCTCCGCGGCCTCCGGGGGGGGGGGGGGGTCCTCAGGGGGTTGGGGAAGCGGCAGCGGCAGGAAAGTAGGGCGCCGATGGAGACTTTGAGCCAAACACGACCTTCCTCCCCCGTGCCGCCGCAGCCGCAGCCTGCGCAGCCGCAGGCGGGCGGCCGTGCGGCGGCGGCGCCGCGGCGCCCCTGCCGCCCGCGGGCCTCCGGTCCTCCGGTCCTCCGGGCCTCCGGTCCTCCGGGCCTCCGGGGTGCGCGACGAGCCCCGCCAGAGGTCCCCCAGCAGGGGTGCTCGCCCGCCCGGCCAGGGGCTGCGGCCGCGCCGCCGTGCCGTACCGTGCCATTGCCGCCCACAGGGAATCCACAAGTCGCGGGAGACGGGAGAGAGAGAGAGAGAGACGCCCAAAACAGGGGGTGGTGGCGTGGTGCCTGCCGTGCCTGCGGCGGCCTCTGGCGCCTCTGGCTAGCTGAGGTCGGCGTGACGTCACCGCCCCGCCCCGCCCCCGCCCAGGCCACCCCACTAATACGAACGCGACGACGTCTTGATGGCGAAACCTACCCCCTAACCCGGCCATCCCTATCGGCCGCAAGGGCCGTGCGGATACGTGACGTCATCTATTCCAACCCCGGCGCGTCAACCCCGGTACGTGCGCGCCCGTGTACTTGGTATTTGTGTGTGTGAGAGAGAGAGGGAGAGCGAGAGAGGGAGACAGAGAGAAGGGCGGGGAGAGCGGAGGGAGCACGATTTTGAGCCATACGTGCCGAGGTCGACCGTTCGCCCGAAAGTTGGTCGACCTGAGCACAACAACCCCTCAGCCAGCATCCCCCTGGCTTTTGCCCTGGTTTGGCCGCGGGCGCGGGCTTGCCGGCGGTCGCCGTGTCTTACCCAGCCATCAGCCCCGGGACCCTGCTGCCCGGGTGCGTCTCACCGCCGGCGCAGCTCTACCCTCCCTTGGAGTACGGTCCGCCCAGCAACACCGCCGCCGCCAGCACCAGCAGCCGCCCGGACGGCACTGCTGCGTGCTGCTGCGCCTCCCTGCCGACGCCGCTAACGCCTGCCTCAGAAGGGAGAGCCGGGCTGTGCTTTAACGACCAATTACGGGCCGGGCTCCTAACACCAAAGGAAGCTGTACGGGCGGCCCGGCTCATCCCCTTTACAATCCCGGCCCCCTCCCGCCCCTATCTCTCTTAACCCGCCGCCTCCCATCTCGTTTTTCGCCCCAAATTACGCCCCCGCGCCCCGCACGCGCTCTCTCTTTCTCTCTCTCCTTCCGCGCTCCGTCTCGCGCCGATACCCTACACCCCGTCGTGTCGATACACCGGGCCCGAGTGCCCACGCCGCCCGCGCCGCGGGGCTCGAGCGCCGGTGTTGCGGGGTCTTTCCGGTACCTCCGTCCGCAGCACAGCAACAGAGATAAAATCTGAGTTAATCCCCACGATTCACGACCTCCCACGCCACGCCACCCCCCCCCCCCCCCCCTCGCCCGCGCACCCCCCGGCCACCCCCGTCCTCTTCCTACGCAAATTATATCAAGAGGGAGCAAAGAAGGCGGCAGCCCCAAAGCTGCCACTCACTATCTACTGTATTCATCGACGGCAGCCGGCGAGAGTGGGACCGACAGGCCAGACCGTTCTCTGCGTTGCGATTCCCGCGTGCGAGGTGTCGCCCCCGGCACTGGTGTGTGTGTGTGAGAGAGAGAGAGAGAGAGAGAGAGAGAGAGAGAGAGAGAGAGAGAGAGAGAGGGAGGGAGAGAAGGGTGGAGTGAGCGACAGAAACAGAGAGGGAGAGAGAGCGGCGTGCGTGGGAACGCATGGGGGACGTGACGTGCCGCGGAGCGCTCATGTGCCGGCACGGACGAACGCAGGCTGGCGAGGCGGGGCTCGGCTCGGCGGGCGGCGGCCAGGCGGAGGCAAGCCCTCGCATATCAAGCATATCTCAGGCTGCTCCCGTCCCGCCATGTTGTCGAGTCGGCTACGGGACGGGGGATGTTTGGAAGCATTAAGCGGCCGTGACTGCGCGCCGGGGACTGCCATGAGCGTACAGTACGGCCCGGAGCCGGCAAGGCTCCCGGTTCATGGCAGTTCTACCCGTGGCACACGGAATAACGCCGAGGCCGCTGAGGTCCCTCCCTGCCCGCGGTCGCCGCTTGCCTCGGTGGTCACGGCGGACACCCCGCTGCTGCCGGACGTCCGGGTAGTGGAACACGGCCCCGTCCGGGTGGCCCGGCCCGGTCACTCCTCGCCCCGTCGCTCACCCCTCGTTACCGTAATGCGCGGGCTGCACCGGGACGGGCACTCGGGGCCGCCGCCGCCACGGCCCGCTGTCTTATCTAGTAACGCCCGAATGGAGGCCCGCGTCGTGTCTGCGGGCAGGGAGCAGAGGGTTTCGGCTGCGGGCGCGTTGGATAAGAGGAGGCAGAAAGGCGCGGCGGCGGTGTGGTAGTGGTGTGGGGGCACTAGCCGTGCACCGTGAGCGGTGCACCGATGCACACACGTGTAGCGCCCCGTGAGCAGCGCGGCACGTGGGACCCGCACCCGCAGGACACTTGCTTGCTACGTTACGAGCGGCCCCAAGTCTCTCTCTCTCTGGCCCGCCCCTATATCGGCGCGCTGCCCCCACGCGGCCCTGCACGGCCCTGCGCTGCGCCGCGCTGCGGCCTAGATTCGTCTCTTGAACTGTGAACGCCGCCGCGCGCGCCGCGTTCACACAGCAAGCCGGCCGGCCGGCCTGGCCTTTGCCTCCGCCGCCGTCGCCTCCGCCGCCGCCGCCGCTCTGTCGGCGGCGATCATCATCCTATTTGCAGAGGCGTCACGCCGGCCGCCGGGGCTGGGCCGTCGTCGGCGTCACACAATGTCGACGCCACGCCATCTCCTCTCTTCCCCCCGCGAACCCCCACTGCGATGGAAATAAAACTGCGCTCGTTGTCGGCGCGGCTCCCCGCGCCCCGCTCCAGACATAGCCGGCCGGGCCGGGCAAGCGCCGCCACACGCCGCCCGAGTAAACGGGGAGGCTGGACATCGAGGCGCGAGATGGCTGCAGCTGCAGCTGCAGCAGCTGCAGCAGCGGGCACCCCGAGAGCCGCCACTGCCTTCTCTGTCGTCACCGGTCCTCGGAAAGTGTAACACCGCAGTGTCCGTTGCCGCCGGCCTGCACCGGACGCCGGCGCCAGGACCCCCGCACGATAACTACACGGTCATGTTCGCGATATGCGTCATCGGCGGCGGGCCGACGGGGTCCCCGAGTCCCCGTGGGGCTGCCGCCTCCGCCTCCGCCTCTCCGGGGGGTGTCCTCCATAGCCTTGTTAATGTACCCCCCGCACCCCGTACTCCTCCTCCTCCTCCTCCTCCTCCACACGCGCGCCTCACACACACACACACACACACACACACACACATGCAGACTCACACTGGCGACGCAACCACTACTAATGTGATGGGATCCGTCCCCAGGGGAGTCCATCCGCCCCGTCCGGCACCAGCAGCACCCCGCCAATGCTATTCCGTTACAAACACCGCCCCAGCACCCTTCCTCCCCCTCCGTCCCGTCACCCCAGCGCCGCGCCGCCCCGCCCCGTTCCGTGTCCCGAACACGCCTTCACTGCAAGGGCTCAAAGGCTTTCCGTCGAAATGGCCACCGCGGAAGTGCCCTGCCCTATCCGTCGCGTCCCGTCCCGTCCCTGCCGGGGCATTACCTCTATGACGCCGCCGGCGCGGGGGTCGCGGGGGCCGCAGGGGGGCGCGCACGGGTCGCGTGTGGTGCGGGCCGCGGCGCACTGCCGCACGCGCGTGGCACGCTCCACCCCGCCTGTTGCCAGGGGGCGTGGCGTGGCGTGGCGTGGCGGTGGCGGCCGTGGTGGTGGGCTCCCCCCCGCGTCCCTTCCGCACCAGCTTATTCTCTCAAGGACGCCAAGATCGTCCATTTAATCGAATCCGAAAACTGATAAACGGGAAAACATGTCCGCCCGCGCCGCGGGGCCGCCGCGCCCATCCACCACCGTATGCCTGCCCGCCGTACGTGAACGCGAGCGGGGTTTTGTGGGTGTAAGGGGGGGGGGAGGGGATGATCCCCGCAAACAACCCCCGTTATGGAGGGAGGGGGCGCGAGAGGGTGGATATGTAAATGCGAGACCGCAGCCGCCCCCCCCCCCCCCCCACCCCTAACCCCGCAGCGGCCTGCCAGCGCCATGAGGCGCCATCATCAATTTCATGGCCGGTCCATCAATTACAAGGGGGACCGCGGGCGCGGGCAGTTCGTCCGCATCGGGCCAGGTCGTGGTGAGGCGTGCCGCGGCCGCGGCCCCGCGACCGGGCGGGACGGGGTCCGCCGGGACTGGGCTCCCGAGGCAGGGGCAGCCCGCGGTCCGCACCAAACCCAGCCTCGCGCCCCGCACGGCCCAGAGGCTGTACTTACACTGCCGGCCACGCCTACCACGCGCGCACTCCGGCACTCGTAAACGACAGGATTCATGACAGGCCGCTGCCCTGCTGCACTGCTTCGCAGGTAAACGGGTTCGGCAGGCGGCACCGTCCGGCGGAAGCAAGCCCCCACCCCCCGCGGCCCCGACCGGATTGAGTATGGGACCGCGCGCGGCAGTCGTTCTACCGCCGGACGGAGCACCCCGCGCGAGCGGGCGGTAAAGCGCCGCGGCGCACTTGTGGCGCCATCCGTCGGAGGTTACCCGCACCACCACACCGCACCTGCGAGACAGACAATGACCGCGCCCGCGGTAACGCGATTTGTGACGGTTGATCCGAGTCCGTGAGGTGCTGGCTGCTCTCCAGGCCTATGGGGAAATCGCCCGGTTGTGAACGAACTGCTGCAGTCGGCCGCGCAGTTGCTGCCGCTGAACAGCACAGTCCCGACGCGGGGCGTGACGGGGGTGGTAGGCGCGGTGGCACCGGGGCGGCATGGGGGCGGGCCTGATGGGACCTGATGGCACGGTCCCCGGCCCCTCGCCGCCGTTAACTTTTATAGTTGTCGACGGTCGGCCGACCGGACGGGTGGAGGCTGCCAGAGGCTGCCAGCGGCGGATAGGCGCCACGCCACGGCCGCCCCGCGTGCCGCGCTCTCGCTCTCCTTGGCCTGGGTTCGGGCCGCTGGGCCGCCGGGCCGCTGGCACCCACCCTGGCCGCCCTGCTCACGCCCCCGCGCCCGCCGGCCCGCCCCGGGGCCCTGGGCGGGCGGGGGGACGAGTGACGAATGTCACCAGGAATCAATCAGACCCCCTCGTCCCCGGATCAGAACCCTCCGGCCGGGGCCGGCGTCATCACATGCAGCCCGGCACAATGAGGGCACGCCGTCGTCCTCCTCCCCCGCGGACCCCGCGCCGCCGCCGGGGCTCACTCCTTGTCGTGCTCCGGGGCAGCGGCGCCGGGCGGGTAGGCAGTGCCATCCCCGTGCACGCGCGGCCGCCGTGCGGGCCGGCCTACGCCGACCACCGCAGGCGCCAGCAGAGGCCGCCGTACATTCGGTAGACCGGCCAGGCCGCGCAGTCCGACGTTGTCTTCCGTATCGCGAAAGTGCAAGTGGAGTTTGTTTGGCTGACTCGACTTGGCTCGGCGCAGCGGAGGCGGAGGGTGACAGGACAGGCCCTATCTCCCCCCCGGCCCGTCGCGACTCGTCGTGCACTGACAGAGACAGCAGAAAGCGCAAGTGTGTGTGTGTCAGTGTGTGCGTGAGGTGGTGAGAGGGAGGCCCCGCCACGTATCCCCGATCCCCATTCGTGCGGGGCCCCAGAGCAGCACAGGCGCCGCTGCTCTCCGCCGTGCGAGGTGACTTGTTGTTGTTGTTTAGGAGATAAGACGACGGCGAGATGCTTGTCAGTGTCAGGCCCTCATATAAGCTGTTGCCTGTTTACCGCCCCCCCCCCCTCCGGGAGGGGCGGGTGGGGACGTAATGAAGGGGAGGGGGGCAGCTGCCCCTAGGGGTGCTTAATATGAATTAGTCGGTTGGTTTAGGTTTCGCTCTTGTGTGTTCCCGTCGTGCCGGGCGATCCGTCCTCAAGACAGCGAGAGCGGCCGGGCGGGCCAGGCCTGCCACGCGCCCGCCACGCGCGCGCCCGCCACGCGCCTCTCCCACACGGCGGACACGGCCGCACCTTCCAGATGGACCATTTCCCGGCAGCAAAAGCGAGAATCCGTACAAGTTCGACGGCCTGGCGGTGAAAGGGATCAAGAGATCGAGTGGGCGAGCTTATTCCAGAGCCCCCAGAGCGCGGGCAAGAGGGGGGGGGGGCTTCCTGCTCGGCTTTGTTCCCCTCTCTCTCCCTCCCCGAGCGGCCCCGCAGTGTCCCGTACCGGTGACCGAATTCTGGACCGGCGTCGCCGAGGACCCTGCCCGCAGGAGGCCGCCGACCCGGACCCATAAGGCCACCTGTAGATGGCCGGTCCCGTGGCGCGTCGGGCAGGCGAGGCATTGTCGTACTGTCTATAACCGGTACCGTTATCGGCAGAGCAGCAGCGGGCAGCCGTGCAGCGTCGGGCCGAGCCGAGCCCCCAGCTCACTGGGCCGACACCCGTGTGTTGGGGCTGCCAGCTGCCGCGAGCCTCTGCCAATACAGGCCGAGGTCAGCTATCCGCCCCCCGGGTCCGCCCCCGGCGGCCGGCGTGCCCGGGGCTGGGCACACACCCGGCAGGGCAGGGTCTTCTCTCCGGGACTGATGGTGCGGCGGCGGCCGTCTGATTGCTCCCCCGGGGGTGCGGCGCGCCGCGCTGGGGGCGAGGGAAGCCCAGGACAGGGGCCTACGCCTACCTGTCGTGGTGCGGAGAGCTGCGGGCGGTGCGTCGGGGCCGCGGCCGAGGCCCGGCGTCCGCGACGGCTGGAGACGCGGCACGCGGCGGCCGGCGCCGGGCGGTGTCGGGACCCCCGCGGACTGCACCCCCCGCGGACACAGTCGCACACGCGGCACACGCCGGCAGCGGCTCGTCGGCTCGGTGCGGTTCGGCTCGCGTCGCGGCGGCGTGCCGCGGTGTGAACACGGCCGGCGACGGTGGCGGAATGATGCGCTCGCTGACTACACTGGGGCCCCGCACTGGGGCTGGGGCCCGGGGAGCGGGCCGGGCCTGCGCGGTGCGCGCCACGCTAGCCCGGTGCCCCTCCGCCCCGCACCGCCACCGCACCGCCCCGCACCGCCACCGCACCGCCCCGCGCCGCTCCTTGCCCCGCTCGCTGTCGCCGTCGGTCGCGCCTCGACACCACGTCACACTGACTTTGACTGACTAGCCTGACGAGGGATCATCCATTAAGTGCGTCCGCGATGTTGTCGCTGGCACGGCACAACCCTAGATGGCTGGCCGGAGGCTCGCGTTGTCGGAGCCTGCCGGCCGGGCACCACCGGGCACACATGGCGCCTGCGGGGTAGGCAGCGTGTCGCGCGGGCCGGCCTACCCCAGAGTATGTAAAGTTAAATCGTGCGCGCATGCATCGGCAACTAAGATGACGCCAAATTAGAAGGCATATTTTAAAATTCTCAAACGTCAAAAACGCCAGGATGCTAGTGCAGTACAGGACTTCAGTAATCTCGACCACCTGACTAAGACTTTTCCCCTAATTAGTTACACAGAGACAGTCTCGCCCCGAACTCAGTATTGCTGGGCGGAGTCCACACTCAGGGCGACCGGCCTCCTAAACGATCGGACACAGACGCCACCCAGTGCGTGGGAGCACATCCACGTGGCTACTAGTATGGCCAGGAATAGATTATCACTCGGCACAACCCCTCCCGTCCCCACAGGTGACAAGGAGACCGCCCAGACATATCATGGTCCGGTCAGACGATATCAGCAGCGCGCAAAGCGCGCAGCAGTTGCACGGTGGCGCCATCTGGCGGCACCGGGGCACAACACCCGAGAGGTTTGGTGTCGAGGTAGTCGTGTAAGACCAACAGAAACGCGCCGCGCGAGAAGTCGGCTGGCAGTTGCACGGTGGTGGCCTCTGGTGGCGGCCAGCGGTACACCTCAGTTACAGGTGGCCGCCACCAGAGGCCGCCACCGTGCAACTGGCAGCCGACTTCTCGCGCGGCGCGTTTCTGTTGGTCTTACACGACTACCTCGACACCAAACCTCTCGGGTGTTGTGCCCCGGCGCCGCCAGATGGCGCCACCGTGCAACTGCTGCGCGCTTTGCCCGCGGCTGATACCGTCTGACCGGACCATTAAGTGTCTGGGCGGTTTCGTCGTCCACTGTGGGGACGGGAGGGGTTGTGCCAGGAAATAGAGCCTCCCCGACCCCGTGGTCGGAGTGGTGGGCCGTTCCCCAATCACTGGCCGGGGGCCATGTCCGATCGTGAAGGGATGACCGTCTTCTCCTCTTTGCGCTGAGTGTAGACAGAGTCTAGCGGTACTTGGCAAGGGGCGAAACTGTAATTGTGTAACCAACTGATCGGGGAAAAAAATCCTGATCTGACGGGTGGGATTTCTGAAGTCCTGTACTAGCATCCTGGCATTTTTGACGTTCGAGGTTTTTAAAAAATGCCTTCTGCTGTGCCCAGTTACATGAACGAGATACTGGGTGCATGTGCAAGCACAGGTGCTGCAAACGTCTCCCCTATTTAGGTTTTTGGAAATATTTGTAAAAGCAAAAGAATACTGTGAGTTGTTCTTTTGGTTCCTCCCTTATCACTGAATATGCTCCTGACCTGAGCCTTCGGCAAAGCCGACCCTTATGTTCGTATATAGGCGATTTTCCTCTCGTTTCCTGCCGTGAAATTGGGGTGTGAAATCATGTAAACACTGACCGGTCAGCTGGGTAGCTGAGTTGTGAGTATTTCTTGCATTGTGACTTCCCCCTTTCTCTCTCTCTCTCTCTCTCTCTCTCTCTCTCCACCTCTTTCCATCCCCCTCTTTTTTCCCTGCTTAGGCAACAGGCTCGCTTCTGATACGACCACAAGGATGCAGATTACCATGTAGTCGAAGATGCATGACAGGTGGGTAAGGAAGCAGTAATGATAATGCCATTTCATGTAATAAATCCATTTCAATCCATCATTTATTGTGCTCTGTTTCTTGTACAATATATCCGAGCCATCAACATATCTGCTGTCATCACTAATTTGTGGAAAGACATTTGACTTAGCATTTTGTCTCTACAAAATTTTCAATTAAAACAGAATTAAAATGTTATTGGAAATAATTTGAAACAGGAAGCCCTTCAAGCTAGCTAATACACATAACTGTCTCAAGCTGACAAGGAAGGATATGAAGGGTTCCTGCATGGTAACATTTCTGAGTTTCACGTAGCATTGCCCCTTGAATACACAGTCCGCACATGCAGAATCAAGAAATAGTCTCTCTCTCTTTTGAATGTGAATTGATATTTACTAATATCATCTGCATCATGTCTAACACATACCTTTTAAAGGAAAAGAACATACACAAGAGAGAAATTTGAACATTTAAAACCAAACCATTTACAAAATAAACAACAAAAAATTTAACAGAATGATATGCTCAGTCAAACCTTACACAATTATTTAAAAGAAAAAACAAATTTGCAACAAGAAACAAATGACATGACCTGAACTGATCTATCCTAACTTATTGAGCTTTAACATATCGCAGCAAATACAGGTCATGTGCCTGCCGCTCACATGTACGGATACACACTCACACTCATTCATAAGGCAAGAAAAATCCATAACACTGAATTAATTCATGTACAAAGCATACATGCCTTGTCATCACACTAACCCTGGACTTATTCATGCATTTATTAACTTACTTTTAAGATGTACCATTTATTTTTTTATACATTTTGTTTTGCAAACATCAGGAAAGCAGAAATTATTGAACAAAAAAAAGCATTTATTTAACAGTAATAATAATTATAATAGTAATAATAATAATTAATAGCAAATGATGATAAGTGGTAATTTATATATGATCAACTTCATGTACAGGCACAGGCAAAAGTTTTCTGGTGCACAGCAAGATAATCTGTGACACTATCAGAATTCTCCTACCTGTCTCTGAACCAGCCTTGGTCAATGATCCATAGCAGTTGTCTGTTATTAAGTTTCCGGCCCGGGACACAACCATTGCCGATTGAAGCCTTGCATTTTTATTTGTTTTTGTATTTTTTTTCATATATATCATATACCATATATTTAGAGAGATTTTCTCACCCCCCCTCTTAAATGTCATTTTAGGGGAACATAAATCACTTCGAACAATCAGGAGAAGGTAAGTGAAGCTTAATGCTTTTGAAGCAAGTTTGCTTTCACATGACTTCCCATATACGATTAAAAAAAAACCACAAGTCCACAACCAAGTTAAATTGACAATGCTGTAGTACGCTTTATCCACAACTTCCATTCACTCATTCTTTTGGCAATCATGGCAGCAGACTCCAAATATTGAAAGGGAAGTCAGATGTGTGGAGCCATCACAGTCACAGTCCCTGGAATTACAATGTAACAGTCACAATGCGCAGTTGCAGTACAGTGCGGGGTATTAATACATGAAAATGGAGGAAGCACTAACTGGATCGGACACACGCCTCACTAAACCAGAACATAACAGACTAGAGTTCACTTCATCAAAAGGGAGACAGGGAAAGTTCAAAAGATTATGAAATTTACAATTTGAGTAACAACCTAGGAGCTTAAACTGTTGATACACTATGCCCTTCAACAATTTGCTTAAATTAAGATTATGCCAAGATGAAGGAAATAGTCAGAATTTTTATCATAAACCATTAAAACTGGTAATTATGATTGATTTACTGTGAGATAATCAATATTTTATCACAAGCTTCAAAAGCAAATGGAAACATTAGGAGCTCAAGAAGTATGAAACTGCTTGGTACAATGACAAGAAATTCAAAAACTCTACCAAAACGGTCAAGGAGTGATGAAAACTACAAATGAGACAGTACATATTCAAATCAGATAACAAAATATTCTGTGATGCTTGCAGCAAAATTGCACTTCAAAATTTTCAAAAGTAAGTAAAAGTCACGCCTCAGACGGTTAATAATTTTACAAAATTTTGCATCACAAACATGCAATCAAAAAGATAACTGGTATCAAACAAAGTACAAAAAAAAAACACAAAAAAACATCAATTTATAAAAATCAACATTGTTAGAAAATTTTAAGCATAGGAAATTTCATTTTTGGGCAAAAGTTTTTATTCGTCTTTACCAAACTGAGACTTGACAATTTTCTGGAATTTTAAGTACCATGTACTAGAAGTATTCAGAAGTACGTCAGCAGTCTCAAGTAGAGTCTCCAATGAGCCCCAACTAGTACAATTCTTTGGAGGTCAAAGCCTTTGAACCTACCAGATTGCAAGTTTATCTGCTAATGCTTGCAAAACAAGAATTTCAGAAGCAACTTTTGATTTTCCCAACTAGAAGAATTAGATGATACTAGACAAATTTGAGGTTTTCATTACTGCATGGCTTAGCTAAATGCTACCAATTTCTGCCCCCACAACTTTCCCAGCTAAATACTGAAATTAATCTTGAGGTCAATGTCTCATGACCCAGCATCTCACATTTAGACCTCAGCAAATACAGGTATTGGAAGTGCAGGTCGTTGCCAGCAGCCTTGAAATTAAACTATGTCGTAAAGACTAGGCCCTTAAAAAAATATATGCGACAATAACTAGCTGCCATATATACATTAACAGCTACTGATCCCATTTTTTTAGTTTTTGCTTGAGATTCTCAAGATATGGCCAGCCAAGCACACCACTGGTGTTAAAAACCAATACTTATAGCAACCTGATCAGTCATTAACTTCCAATGCTCCAATATTGTTTGATACAACAGAATTTTCATCTGGTAAGAGATGAATACTTGATGGACTCCATCAAGCACAGATGACCTGTTGCAAGAAATGATCACATTTTCATAAATAGGCTTCATTGGTATGAAAAATACTTAAAAGGTTTTGCCCCTTAACATTCCATCTTTACAGCCAAGGACTTTTCCTACGTTTTAAATATGGTACTTATGGTCTGGACATAAGGCGCTTTGTGGAAAGGGTTTCATAGAAGACTATGGTGCCCATCAATGCCTTGGAAGACAAAGTTGACCCACCACACAAAAGAGACCTACAATACTGACCAGAAAAATAAAGAAGAGGCATCCTGTTCCAAATCATTTGCATCATTTATGACCTGAGCATCCTAGTTACATCCAAGGCACACGGCAAATTTTATGTAATTTATAACCTTTTCAAGGTCAGCTAATTAAACCATCAATTTGGCACAATATTGTAATGATCTGGCTTGCAACTCTAACATTGATGCACAGTATATAAATCCTGAGCAACACCATACACTTAACACACAGGAAAAAAAAGGAAAAAAAAAAAGGAATGCCATTCTTGCTTTGCAAGGATTCAAGTTAACAACAATAACAACAATGGTCCATCATCCCTGACCAAGATCCTCATCACAATGAAGAGCTTCAAATCATCACATGACTTAAAATATGTCATATGAATGTTGCAACACTTCAATCACCTTGAATCCTATCTACAAACTAGTGATAGCTCATACAGATTTATATAAGTGTGTGTCAAAACAAAGTTAGCCCTAAAAGTTTGACAAGAGTGCACGTCTTAACTATCAGAGTACAACAGTGTGTGATTGTGTGTGCAGTCTACAATTTGTAATAATTTGGGCTTCCTAAAAGAAACAGTAGTGCACCGCCTGTTGCACCACACGAATATTCATTTAAGGAGAGAAAACAAGCAGAATTGGTCCTTTAGAGTTAGAATATCATTTGATTATGCTTCTACAGAATTTGGGCCATCAAACATATCTTTTGAAACTGCACCGTCATTACCAAGGGGAGAGTACAGCTGCCATTAAAATCTCTGAAAAGAATAAATTACATTGTGCCACTAATATATAAAAGATTTTGCAAATACATATCAGTCAAATTTACGTAAGTATCAGAAATGGGACAATGCAAACAGTTTTCCTCACAGTCTTTCATTACTTTAAGTACCTACAGACTATCCTGAGATAACACACAATGCTGGATTTTCTTGATGGAAAATTCCTTCAATTACATGGAAAAGCTAATGTGAACACAAACATACACATACAGAAAAATTTATAAGCCCTTAAATATAATCATAACCCACACACAATTAGCAACTGTATATGACATTGATAAAGTATGTGTTTATGGCAAAGTTAACTAATTGAATGTTCATAGGGCATATGAAGCTATCACATACAATTGATATTTGAGGACGCATGCGCACAGCCCCAAACCTGAAAACTCATTTGTTCATAATGCATTGAGCAGACAGAAGCAACCAGAAAAGAAAATGACTTGAAACCTCTACAGAAAGAAATAAAGAAAACTTGAATTTGAATTGGTTGAGTGGATGCTTTCATTATGATGGTCCAAACAAACCAAACCAAAAATTATGAAAAGTTAATTTGAATGAACCACAGGAAATCAAATATTGTTGAAAGAAGGGAATGATTACAATTGAAGAAAGCTGCTTATGAAACACTGACATTTTATGGTTGGGCCGAACCAAATTAATGCAACAAAGCCTTCACCAAAATTTAAAAAAAATAATAACTGTTTTTCATAGTCACAAGGCTAAAACATAACACAACTTTAGACAACTTCTATGTAGACAAAAAAGCACTTTCTTTGAAATGTAGGTTTCATAAGCATCATTAAAAATTTGCAGAACTACCTGAATTGAAAGTTTAAATAATTTGTACAGTAAAGACTACAAATTTGAGTTCATATTTTCTAGGTATAATACAATATCATATACTTTTGAGTTCAGAAGAAAATTGCTAAAAACATTTGTTATTCATCCTCAAAGTAGTAATTTGAATATTTGCAACACACTTCCACTAACCTTAAAGACAAATGCCTGGCTGTAATAGTATGCAATCCTTTATGGGTATGAAGGGCGCTAGGTTTCAGTACATATCGCCAAAATGTAATCACACTGGACGATTGTCCACATATAGCAGATTAGTCATGGAATTGGACTTCACAAAATGCACTAGCCTCCCATTAAGAATTTTATCACAACATGATCAGTATTAAGTATACTCTAAACACCATATTTTCTAAAATACAAGGATCTACATAGTCACTTTTGGATTCCACCAAGACTGTGGTAAATTGTGCAGATTTATACCATTAACAATTCAATTCTTAATGGTTACTCCTTCAAAAATCTTCTGATCTTTAAATAGTAATGGCACAGAAAACTCATTAAAAGTGATTGATAGAGGAAACAAGAAAATAGAAAGCAAACCAAATTTTAAATGTTTAGTTTTCCTACAACCACTTACAGTACTGACAGGAATAAAATAAACAAAAATTAATGAATGGTACCTCCATCACATTCACAAGATGCCACTGGCATAAACGGTTCTCGACATGTGGTACAATTCAATATCTGACTTTGGAAGTGACAAACCCAAAAAATAGCAAAACATGGAAAAGCAAATTGTTAGGAATTATAATACTAAGATTTGTTTGAATGGACACTCACAGTTCGGGGGGAATACAAAAGTGGTATTGGGTAGGTTGCACAATTTAAGATCAAGTCAGTCACATGTCAGTTGGTCAAAAATGATGGCGGATGAATGAATAATTATGATCTAGGCGGGAGCACTGATGGCAGGTGTACCATGGATCTTGCTGGCCAGGCACCGCGTCAAAATCATTCCACTGGAGACAGCAGCTTGTGCACAAATATTACACAGTCATTTCCAAGCAAGAACAGATTGTACTCTTAAATCACTTTGACTTGCAATTCTACTTTATGGCTTTAACCCCCTACAAGAACGCTCAGAAGTAACAAAAAGGGAAGGTATGCTGATCTTTTGGAATTGAAAGAGACTCACTAAAGATCATTGTACCCAATGTCAGCTGTCAGCATTTCCCTTCTGAGTTGTAGAATCGTAATCTGCAACTAGCTTCTTGATATGGGATAGCTTGTCATGCAAATACTGAAATCTCTTCTTGCTCTCATTCAGTTTTGCATCCTTCTTGTTAGCATAATACTCCTGTACAATCTGCTCCTTTATCCTCTGAAAAATTTTAAAAACATTGTAAATAACCAAACCCATGACACAATGAGTTGGAGGCTCTAATTTGAGAGACATTTACCTTATAGCCATCACTTCCCTCCCTTTCTTGTCGAAGTCTTTTCTCTAACTGTGCAAAGTGTTGTGATACCCTCTCCACCATTTGATGAAGCGTCTGATATTCTCGATAATCTTTGTTGAAGTCTGCTTTGTACTGGCGCCTTTGTTCACCATTCTCAATTTTCGTGTATTCTCTGCAAATAAATTCCCATAATTAATATTATGTAATCAAAACATTTTTCCACACAAAAATTCCGTCAGTTGTGATACAAGAACAAATTTCAGATTAGTACTTACTTAAGGAACTCTGGGTACGTATATTGGCTAGCATGGTCTGAACTTGGTTGGTCATGTCCAGCACTCAACCTTGAGTTGGCAGAGGACTGATTCTTATCAAAATTGTCATGGTGAGCTCCTTGGGCTCTGCTGCTAGACATCTGGCTAAGAACACGGTCCCTGCCATCTCTCCCATCACGACTGTCTTCGCCGGGTCGACGGGACACAGTTGAATTTCGTGAGTCACTAGATGGAGCCTGCTTGCTATTTGATCTTGAGTCCGAATGTTCAGAGCTATGGAAACTATCCCTCAGTGTCCTTGGCCGAGGCAAGGGTGAAAGTCTGTCTTTAGGTAAAAGCATAGATGAAGTTGACAGGCGGTCCCTGTCTCTGTCAGATGAACTATTGAAGCTGCGCCCCCTATCAGATGCTAAGGAAAGCCCATTGACTTTAGTATCACGCGATGCACTGTCATTGACAGATTCACTTTTCTGAGCAAACAACTTTTCTTTTGCACTATTATCACTATTCCTTTTGAATGAACTGTCCGTCTTGATTTGAAATTGATTCTCCTGATCACAATTATCATAACCTCTCCTGTACTCTGATCTTTCATTCCAGTCTTTTCGTTCACTTCTGTCAAATCTCTCAGGCCGATCCATGCGGTATCCACGGTCATTTCTTTCAGTCCGTTCCCGATCATTCCAGTCATTTCGTTCATTCCAATCCATCTGACTTGGTCTGTCTGATCTTTCCGCTTGATCTCTATCTTGTCTGTCTAATCGATCAGTCCAATCAGAGCGGTCTGGCCAATCTGTTCGGTCAGTTCGATCTGGCCTTGGCACTCGCTCAACACGAGTAGGGGAGTTTGAAGATCTGGTAGGACATTCAGAGTCAATGTCCAGAGAAGGTAATCCAGAACTGAATAAACTTGAAGAGTCTGCAATAGACAAGGATTGTGTTGAAAAACAATTTCACAACGGAAGTTTAAATTTACACACAAAGAGCCATATAATTTCAACATTAACTTACTGCTTTGAGGTGGTTCAGGTTTGACATAGTGAGAGATTCGCTGCCGTTTTGTTTGGAAACCATCTATAGATTCGAAATAGCCTGGGCGTTTGTTGTTGCTGATACCTGAAACTACGGAGGGTGGGGAGCCTGGATGTGTAGAAGTGGGGGACTGACCGCTGCTCACCGAGCTGCCTCCATCACTATTGCCAGGTGGAGTTAGATTCTGAGGTTTCCGTCTAGAAGAGAAAGCACAATATGAACAGTCTGTCTCCTTCTACATTTAGTGAGCCCATGTATATTGATGTATCAGGATAAAATGCTGCATTGCAAGTGTTATTCTTCTGTCGAGCCTCTGCTACTTTTTTGTGGGGACGGAGGTGTACCTTTTTAGAAGAGCACGCTCCTGTTCAGAGTAGAACGGCCACTCTTCTTGAACCTCAGCCCACATTTCCCGTTTAAGCTGATACACATTGGTCTTAAATGTTGCAACAGAATTTACAGTCATCCAAAACTGTGGGCTGGTACTCGATTTGAGGCCATCTATAGTGTCAAAAGCAGGCAAACATACAAGTTACAGAAAGCACAACAAAATGTACATCCCAAGAGGTTGAGAACTATGCCAACCTCGAACAGCACGATCCAACAACTCTGGCTTCTTGTATGGTCGCAGAGCAAGCATGTGGATCAGTCGTTCCCTTCAGAGAAAGAAAAAAAAAACATTTTAGCTCATGAAAAGGAAAACCAACCAAAATGCAGAAAAATGGGACAGATCTTTCAACTGACTTGAGTGGCCGTTTAGAGACGTCAGGGGTGCTTTGCGATTTGTTGTGGAGGTTGCTGCGCTGGTAGCTGTTATTTGGCGAAGATGATTTGGATATTCCTAGGAGGTTGTTTTCACGCGCCGGGTTTGACGCGGGCGGCCGAGTGCGTGAATATTCTCGACGCCCGCCGGGCCCATTCTGAGCAGCGGCTGAAGCTGCTGCTATTCTTTCGTTGCGATGCTCTTCCCATTTCGTCGATCGCCTGATTTTTGACTTTCCAAGATCTGACTGTTTAATTACTTGAGTGCTGAAAGAAAAAACAAAATACATTTTAAAACTTTTTTTAAAAAAAAGGGGAGGGGGGGGGGGGCACATAATAGCGCGCACAGAATGTCACATTCGACCACTCACCAATTTTTCTTCTGTTGCTCCTCTGCTGCCGCTACCCTGTGCCTCGTTGCTTCATATACATCTTCTTTAGCCTGAATACGCATCTTGAGTGAAAGAGCTCCGAGTGCGGCCAGGGACCTGGGAGATAAAAACAGAACCGTGAGTACACCACACCACCGCGGACCGCATTCCACAACAGACCGGTCACAATCCGTCAAAACCATCACAACTAAGTATGAACCCCACTCAAACTCACCTTTGCCCGGTCGTCTGGACACACTCGAAGCTCCCCTGAGTGTCTTCATTGCTGTCGATGCTGAAGTTAAACCTAGCTTGACCTCCAGGGGATGGGATCGTCAGGTGCTGGAACAGACAGAGCACACCGTGAGGCACACGACACGCACGATACACTTCCCCGATAACCTAGAGGAGTAGAGGAGTCTCGGGGACCAGGAGGGGAGGAAATTCCAGCTCCAGCCAGCGGCAACGGCAGTTCAGGTACTCCACCAGCACCACCACACCACCCGCTTCCGACCCACCATGCAGGGTGCACTGCACGGCGCATGGGGAGGGGGAGGGGGGGGGGGGGGGCACCAGCTAGTCTGCAGGCGCGTTAGAAAGGGGACGGCAAGGCGTGGCGTGGCATGGCGTGGCATGGCGTGGCCTGCCCTCAAGGCCGGCACCATCACAATAAGAGCAAGTCGTAAGGAAATCCCCGTGGTGAGGTTGTCGCGGCTCACGGCGCAGGACAGAGGGGACAGACAGACATGGGTCCCGGGGGGGGGGGGGGGGGGGGCTTCCTTGCAGTGCAGTGGCGCGGCAGTGTTATGGAGAAAACTCCCCCATCCGACTCCCTCTCCTCCTCTGTTCCCGTCCTTCTCGCACCGCAGCACCCCGCCGTCATGCATGTCAAAGACGACAGTTTTGTTCTTATTCAAACGCGAGCAGCACGACTGATACCGCGTCGATAAGCGAAATAAAGAAGCGATCCCCCACCCCCCACCTCACTTGTCATTCCCTCACCTCGACACCCATCCCCGTCCCCACCGGGTGAGAGGGGACTGGGGGCGCGGGGGGACTGTGCGCCGGGGGGGGGGGGGGGTAGACCAGCGTTGCCAGATCGGCGGCCGCGGACCCGCACGGGGGGGGCGGGGGGGGGGGGGGGGGGGGCGACGGAGGCAAGCAGGCAGGCGGGGTCCCCACTCCGCCGCCTTTCTTCTCGGCGGGGCCAGAGCCGACCAGCCAGCCAGGCAGCCTCCTTCCAGCAGCTGCAGCAGCAGCTGCCGCTGCAGCACCTGCAAGGCTCCGGCTCCCGCGGCGGCAGCGGCGGCACCTGCAAGGCTCCCCCGGAGCCACACAGCCGCAGCGCCCGTTCTGTACCCGTGCTCACGGCTATAACGGACCGGCCGGGGCCGCGGCTCGGCGGCCCGCACTCCGCACCGGCGGATTTCCCATTCATTCCCGCGGCCCCTTCCCGGACCCCCGGACCGCGGCCCCAGGAGCCGACAGGCCCAGCCCCGCGGACCCCCGTGCGTGGCGACACCCTCTGCCGCAGCCCGGCCCGGCACGCCCCCGTGGGGCAGGAAGACATGAACACATCTCAGTATGAGAAATTGGGCGGCGGCGCGTCGTCTCGGCGCGTGTCGTGTCAGACAAGGAGGAGGAGGGGGGGGGGGGGGGGGGGGCAGGAGCAGCCCCAGGACGGCACGCCGCAGCGCGGTTCGCGACGTCGTCGTGGTCGACGGCGACGTCGGCGGCGGCGGCGCGGTGCCAAGGGCGAAAGCGATCGGCGTCGCGGGCGACAGCGACACGGCACCACGAGAGCACCACCACCACCACCGAAAGCCGCAAGGGCGGCAAGGCTGCCCCCCTCCCCCCGGGCAGGGAGTGGCGAGTGGGGGCGGGGGTGGGAGAGGGGGGGGGGGGGTGTCCTGTCATCAACGAGGAAGTAGCAGCGGCAGCAGCACAAGGGATGGCGGCCGGCAGGCGAGGGGAGGCCTCCGGTGAGCGGCGCGCCGGCGTCAGCGGCCAGGCTGTGACCGGCGTCGCCGCTCGGTAAACTTTCCATTTCGATGCAGCCCGACGTGGGGGGAGGGCGGAGGAGGGGCGGCGGCGGTGGCGGTGGCAGGGCCAGAGGGGGCCGCCGGCCGGGGCCGGCCGGGCTGCAGATAGCCGTAGCCACAGCCACGACGGGCCCAGCCCAGCGGAGCCGCGGAGCCCAGTCGGGCAGCGATACATCTAACCAGGAACAAGGCATACCGCAAGAGAAAGTCACTTCACACGGCAACCCGACCGGGCCGGGGCCAGCCGGCGGGCCGGGCCACCGCCGGGCAGCGCCGCGGCGGCGGCAGCAGCAGCAGCAGCAGCCGGGACGACGGGCTCCCTCTGTACCCCCCACACACCTGTCCACTCCCCGCGGCGGTTACGTAATACATGCACGGCCATGCTGCCACCTGATGAAGGGACCCGAGCCCCGAGGGCGCCGAGGGCCCGGAAGGGAGACAGCGTGACGCGGTGCGCCGGAGCCGGCGGCCAGCAGGTGTGACAGGCGGCCGCTACCCGCCGCACGCCGCCCCATCCATGGCCCCCGCCCCGGCGCCCCGCCCCACACCGGAATTTCGTCTTTTTCGGAACACTTGATTCCCCTCTCCGCGAGTGACACTGTTGGCACGGCCCTGCACCCGGCCCGCACCCGCCCACCGCGACACGCCCGCTATTTCTAGCCGCCCCGCGCCCCGCCCGCCGACGGCCGCCCCCCTCCCCTCCCCCTCTGCCATGCGGCACGATGGGCCCCGGGGACGACATCGTCAGGTTCCCTCGGACCAGAGTGAGAGAGTGCGGGCGGGGTGCGGGCCCGGCCCAGAGGGGGTGCGAGTGAGCGAGCGTGACCCGTTTAGCGGGCGTGAATCACAGCGCCGCGTGGCTCCAAAGCACGCCGGGCATCCGGGGGAGAGGGAGGGAGGGAGGGAGGGAGGGAGGGAGGGAGGGAGTGAGGGAGGGAGGGAGGGGGAGGGCCGCGAGCACCGAGCGAAGCGACAGAGGAGGACCGCGTCAGTGAAATCAAGTCTGCCCCCCACCTCCCCCCATCCCACCCCCGGCGGCGGCGGCGGCCACACACACCACCCACGACACCACGCCGTGGACCGCCAGTCACTTGTGGGCGCCTCCCCCCCCCCCCCCTCCTCCCCGGTCTGACTGGTCACGGCGGCCGCCGCGTCATACGAACGCGACGTAACGGATCCGCACATTAGCGTTCCAACGGCCCAGATAACGTTCGCATCCTTCTCCCCCCGCCCCCTCTTTTTCACCACTATAATATACAGGTTACACTATACGGGGAAGGACAGCGGCGGCGGCCCGCGGTACATCCGGCCGCCACAGCGGGTACGCAGGCCGGGCGCACTGCTTTCCCGGCGCACCTGTCCCCGCACACCGCGGAGGAGTCGTCGTCGGCGGAGGCGGCCGCCGCGGCACACGGCAGTGTGTCACCGTGTCATCGGGGACGTGACGTCACAGCGGCGTGCCGCCCCGTCCCGCCCCGCCCCGCAGAGCGCGGCTCGTCCTAGAGCGGCAGCAGCGGCAGCGGCGGCGGTACATCGGGGAGGCGTCCGGCGTCTGCCGCGGCGCGGCGCTGTTCCACACTGACCCCGACAATCACTGATCGAGACACACGGCACGTCGCACAAATGACGATTATCCCCCTCCCTCTCCTCCTCCCCCTCCCTCTCCTCCTCCTCCTCCTCCTTCCAGGGTCGTCGTGCGCGCACGTGCGTATGTGCGTACGTGTGTGTGTGTGTGTGCGCGTGTCTTTGTCGCGCCGTCTGCACCCCCCCCCCTCCCCCCCGCCCGTCGCCCTCACGACCCCGTCATCACGCCGCATCACACACATCACACACCATCCATCCTAGACAGACTCGAACCCCCTCAGATCTCTCAATTTCAATTTCTCCCGCCGCCACCCCCAAAGCTGCGCCAGCCAAGACGCCGAAGACTGCCGACGACACCGGGACGGCCGCGGGCTGCAACGCCACGCCACGCCACGCCACGACGCGCCGCTGCTGCTTTTATTTCAAAGTTTCGGTTCACGCAACACCACCACCACCACCGGGCCGGCCCACTAGACCGGAGCATTTATATGACAAATCCCCCCCCCCTCCCCCCCTCCTCCTCCTCCTCCTCCGGCCGCGCAGATCCGCGGCCAGGCAATACGCAAAGTCGAAACACGCACCGTGAGCGACTTTATTCCCAATCCATCTGATGGAAGAGAGCGCCGCGAGCGGCGCGTGCGTGACGCAACCAGAGCGCGACTAGGCGGCCGGGGGGGGGGGGGGGGGGGGCAGCGGGGCAGCAGCACCAGCTCCAATGGGCCCCCAACGTTTTCGCTTTCATTCCAATTATTCGGCCGCGAGGAGCGCAGCGCAGCGCGGCGGCGGCGGCGGCGACGGAGCCGGAGAGTGAAAATCGGGTTCGGTGCTCGTCTTAAACCCTCCCGCTCCCGCCGCGCCGCGCCGCCAATATTTCCCTCCTTCCCGCGTCCTCTCGGAGACAACTCAACTCTCCAGCGGCGGTGGCACGTGCTCCGCACAGCAGCGTCCGGCTGGCCGGCCGGTCACCATGGCGATGCAGCGCAGGAGGGAATGGGGGGAGGGTGGTTGGTATTGTACTACCCGCGGGCCAACCCACAACAGGACCCGCGTGACCACGAGGTGGTCACAGGCGAGCACGCCCGGCCCGGCCCGGCCCCCGCCCGCCTGCCCACTGACCGCGAGTAGAACCGACAAAGGCTCCGCGGCTCGGCGGCGGTGGTGGTGGTGGTGGTGGTGGTGGTGGTGGCGGCGGGCGGGGCGGCTGCTCCCATTCCAGCGCTTGCTGAGCCTGGCTGAGCACCGAGCGCCGCCGCCGCCGCGGGCCGCGGCTGTGATGCAAACAGTCGGAAGCAGCCCTTGTGCAATGCACGCCACGCCGCGCCACGCCACGCCCAGGCGCGGAGCAGCGGCGACGGCGGAGCGGGCGGCCGGGCGCGGCTCCGGGCTCTGGCGGCGGCATCCTTCTATACCAGTCAGCAGACGGAAGGCATAGTGCCGCCGCCGCCGCCGCCGCCGCCATGCACCGACGCCGACTTCGAAGGCTTCCCCGCGTGAGACAAGGTCCCCGCTGGATGGGGGTTCCCGGGGTTCCCCGGCCCGCATGCGCCGGCCGGGGAACACGACAGAGAGGCGCTGTGCCGCGCTGTGCCGCCCAAGGCCGCCCCGGTCTCAGCCCCCAAGGACCCGCGCCGCCGCCAGAGCGGTCTGGATCAGGCCGGGGGCCCCGCCACGCCACGGCCAGCGGCACTGGAGCAGTCTGGATTGGACTGGCCCGCCCGGGAGCCCCCGTGGGGGTCCAGCAGCAGCGGCGGCAGCGGGTCCGGATGCGTCGTCATGGCACGGCGGTCACACGGCCGGCCCCGCGGTGCCCCGCGGCGGGTAGGCAGCCCGGCGGCACGGCTGCATCGCCCGACCACCGGTTGCCTAACCACCGCGGCGCTCCGCTCCGCTGCTCCGCAGGGCCGCTGCTGCGAGCCGCGCCGCGCTCCTCGAGCGAAAACCTAAAAAAAAAACAGCGCAACGGATCGGGTCCGAGGGCCACGTGACGTCAGCACCGGAGATCTCCGGCGGCTCCGGCTCCAGCCGGCTCCAGCGGCCCGCTTTGGAGGGGCGCAACCTTTACATCGGCGGCTCGGCGCCGGATAAAGGGGGTGGAGCGGAGCGGCGTGGGTGGTGGGCGTGTGGGGGCCGCGGAACAAAGCCGCCGCCGCCCCGTCCGGGGCCCCGCGGCCCCACGGCACAGGCTCAGCCCAGACCGGCGCAGCGCGCAGCCTCCGCCGGCCGAGGCGAGGCGAGGCGGACCGGGTCGCGTAAGTTTTCCGGGAGCAAGAAACTCGCCGCTGCCCGCCACGCCCCGTCCAGCTACGCGGCGGCCCAGCAAGGACACGCAAAAAGGAGAGAGAGAGGGAGAGACTGCGAGAGAGGGAGAGAGAGGGACAGTAAACATACAGGACCTGGGCGGACCCGAGCGCAAGCCACGCCACTTACTTGGCCGTCTTCCAACTTGGAGCGGGGTAAAAATACAATGGGACCGGCTTAATATCGAAAGAGTTCGGGTACGACGGTGCGGTGCGGTAGGCTGCGGGGGAGGGGGGGGGGGGTGCGCCAGGGGGGCGATTACAGGATTCCGTCGACAGGAGGGGAGGAGAGGCCCTGGAGTAGAGAGAGAGAGAGAGCGAAAGAGAGCGAGAGCAACAACGAAAGAGAGAGAAAAACAGAGAGAGAGAGAGAGACAGCCAACCTAGCCTACCCCCTCCCCGTGCATGTGTGATACAATGCCAAAGAAGCCAAACGAAAAGTACCCGCGGTGAAGTGGGGCAAGCGCGGGCCGGGGTGAGCCGGGGGGGGGGGGGGGGGGGGAGGGGCGGAACAGGAGTGCTAAATGGAGACACCCGCCCGCACTACTGTACTCCAGGTCGGAGCCAGGAACAGCCAGTGGAGGCGGCGCGCTGCGGCGGCGGCGGACGCCCGGGCAAAACGACCAAAACGTCGGCAAGGTGCGAGCGACGCCCGCCACCAAGGTGCCCCGCCCCGCCCCGCCGCGGGGCCGCGAGCAGGCCGAGCAGGCCGAGAGGGACGAGCACGGCGCGACAGCGGCGGCCAACGCCTCGGTGACATTCACCGCAACGCTGCTGCCGGCCGTGTGACGCGGCCGGGACACCCACCCCGGCGGGTAAAGCGGAACAACAACTGTTTGCAGTCATGGGAATGAGAGCACCGGGCCCGGGCCCGGGGCGGGGCGGGGGCCCCGGCATAACGAGCGCGGCCGCGCGCCCTTGGTTATTGGCACTAACTGTTACAGCTTCCTCGACAGCCGGCAGCCGGCCGGGCCGCGGTCGCCGCGCGGCTCGAGTAAAACGACCGCAGCGCTGCGGGTCGGCAGGTCCGTGTCGCGTACGCGCGCACCACGGGCAGCCAGCCGCTGCGGCTGCTGCGGTGGAGCCCGCGACCACAGCGCCAGCGAGGGTGGTAGGCCAGCCCGCGCGACGCGTGGGGCGCGGGGCAGCCGCCGCAACGCAGCCGCCGCCAGACGCGGTCATGTCGCCGTGCTGGACGCCATCGGCAGCAACCACCACCACCACCGCCCGGTCCGGTGGTGGTGGTGGTGGTGGTGGTGGTGTTCGGCCGAGGCGAGAACCGTTGCTTGTCCGAGTCCGCGAGCACCGCCCGCCCCCCGCACCGCACCGCACCGCGCCGTCTCGCCTGGTCTGGCCCAGAGTGAAAGTGAAGTAAGCTGTATACAGGCCGCACCGCACCGCACTGCCCTGCCCAGCCGGCCACAGCCAGCCAGAGGGGCTGAGCCGGGCCGGGGAGGGGGGGGGGGGTGCCGGGCAAGGCAGGTGGGTCCGCGACGACGCCGACGACGCCGACGAAGCCATGCCCAGCCAACGGTGCCCATGGGGCCAATCCCCGGGGAAGGGAAGGGAAGGCGGGGGGCACGGCGGGGACTCACGCAAGGTCACCGATGTGCAACCGAGCCAGTCCTCTTTGGCTGCAGCGCGACGACGAGGCCCGCCCCGTCAAAGCCCGCCGCGATCGTGGCAGCGCCAGGGGGTGGGAGGGGGGGGGGGGTCAGTCGGAGCCCTCGCCCCCCCCCCCCCCCATACACACACCACCCTGCCGGCCGGCCGACTGGAGCCTCCACCGAAAGGTCACCGCAGGACCCCCGGGCCCCCGGGCTCCCGGGCCGCACGCCGCCGAGGTGCACGGCGGAGCCCCGCCCCCTCGCCCTCCCTCGAACCGAGGCGAGGCAAGGCAAAGACAAAGCGTGACTCGATCAGCGCGGCGCGGCGTGGCGCGGCGTGGCGCGGAGCGGCCGAGTGGCGCGTCACGCCCGGCCGGGACCAAGGCTCGCCGCCGCCACCGGCCGCCCCACTCCCCGAGTCACTGGGCCCCCTTTTTGACTCGATGATTCGAGGCTCTCATTTTCACTTGACTGAACACGATAGAGCCCCGCCGAGCAGTGAGCGCAAGGGGGGGGGGGGCGGCGGTGCGTGGACTCCTAGGTGAGGGGGGGGGGGGGGACGGGACGGTACGGCGCGGGGGCAGACGCCAGCCAGCTCGCCAGCCATCCAGCCGGGGGCCAGCCTCGGTCCGTGCTCCGATCCGAAGGTGATGCACATTCCAGGCGGCCCTGCGGGGCCGTGGCGGGGCCGTGGCGGGGCCCCGCCGGCGCGGCACTGCAGAGGCCCGCCGGCGATAGCGACGCCATTTTGTCAGTCTGCGCCGCAGCGCCCACAACAGCAGCAGCAGCCCTCCGCGAGTCGCCGTGCGCGCCCCGTACCGCGCCTTGACGCAGACGCAGGAGAGGAGGGAGGCGGGGAGGGCAATGCGTTCATAAAAAGGAGGAACCAGAACTGGTTCTCTTCCCCTCGGCGCGTCCGTGAACGCGGGTATAGTCCTTCGGGCGGGCGGGCAGGCGGGCGGGTCAGGCGAGACGGCCGGGTGGGTCAGCGATCAGGTGGGGAGAGGCCGCGCTGGAAACGCTCCCGGAGCACGTCGCCGACGGCGGGGCCTCCGGGGGGGCTAATGGCCACCGCCGCCGCCGAGCCGCACAATTCCGCTCCCGAGCCGCACGACGACATCCGGGGGGCGGCGGCGTGGCGGCGCGGCGACCGCGTCGGCGGACGTGCCGGAGCGGCGCGGCCGGCGCTCACCCCCCTACCCCCCCCCCCCCCCCCCCGGTCACCACCGCCTCGCCTTCTACCGCGGCGCGGGGGGCTTCCAGCGGAACGCGTCGACGGCGGTGCAGGTAGCGCACACACACACACACACACACACACACACACACACACACACACGGGTGCGGGCCAAGAAAGAAAACCATTTCCTTGCCGTCCCACACGGCGATTTCTCCCCCCTCCTCCCCACACACGGACCGTCACTTCGGCGGCCCCAAACGACGCGCAAATCTGTCCCCACTGCTGCCGCGGCGCCGGCACCGCGACGCCCCGGCCGCACCGGCCCCCGGCGGCGGAGTTAAATCACAGCGACCCCGGCGGGCTTCCACAGGAGAGAGCAGCGGTGTGACGAGATGGGCCCCGACAGCCCCCTTCACCACGACGTGGCGCGGCGCGGAAGGTCAGCGAGTCTCCCCTCCCCGCCCCCCTCCTCGCTCCGGCCGCCCGAACTCGGCGGCCGTCGCTGGCAGTCCAGTCCCGTCCCGTCCCGGCCCCCCGTAGAGAGCCGCAGAGTCTCTCTAGCCCAGCCCTTAGCGGCCGACGGCACCGACCGACCAGCGACGTAACGGCGAGCTGAGTGGAGCCGCCTCCGAGAGCGCCTGCGGGCGCCAGGGTAGGCCGGCCCGCGCGACACGGGTGCCCGAGCACGGGTCGTGGCTGCCTACCCAGCAAGGCGCCTTCCGGGAGGAGGCACGCCGCACGCCGCCGCCGTCCACAGCGGGAGCGAGGGAGAGGGAGGAGAGGGAAAGAGAGGGAGAAGTAGATATAGGGAGGGAGAGAGGAGGGGGGGGGGGAGAAAGAGAGAGAGAGAGAGAGAGCTGTGGAGACATAGCTGCGGGGAGAGAGAGAGGGGGGGGGGGGGAGTGCTGGCCACAGGGGTCGCACAGACACAAGGAGGACGAGGCACGGACAATGGCGGTACCAAGTTTTGCCTGCGGACCCAATCGTTCGAAGAGCCCTCCTCCAGCTTGATTCATGCGCCGCCACCGCCGCCGCCACTGCGGAGCGGCGCCTTGTCTGCAACCGAAAGTGGCACACAGCACGTCATGGAACGGGCCGAGGCAGCGGAGGCAGCGGCGGAGGCGGCAGTAGCGGCGGCGGCGGCCCGACCAGACAACGTCTTGCGAGTTTACTTCCGGGAGTTGGCCAGGCATCACGACGCAGCATGCGCGCCCGCTGGAGCCGCCTGGAGCCGCCTGGAGCCCGCTGGATACACAGCGCCAATGCCGACCCGACTCCGCCGGCCAGCTCCATTAGGGGGGTCGCCCGTAAAGGACGTCCGGAATTTCGGAGCAGGAGGGGGAGGCTGGCCCGGGGGAGACGCGACCAGACTCGCTGGGGAGGGCCGCCACTGGAGTAGGGGACTTGCCTTCGCAAACTTCCGCAACATCATGAGAGCGTCGCCGACCGAGAACACGAACCACTCGATGATCGAAAACCGCCAGTTCAGGAGAAGGAGGTCGTTACCTACACTCGATTACTTCTCTTCTTGTAAAAAATAATAACGGAACGTCCTTTACGGACGACCCCCTTGCGTTACGGCGCTGCCCGGCGGCAGAGTCGGCCAGTGATAAGCGTGCGGGGCCTGCGGGGCCTGCGGGGCCTGCGGGGCCTGCGGGGCCTCCTGCGGACCACGCCTGCCGCTCCACGCTCCGCTCCGCGGCCCGCTCGTGGTGGGACGGCGGCACGGCAGGGGATTCCCGCACCGAGGCTCGGCTCCCGACGAGGAGGCTGCGGCCGGCCCGCGGGCCCGCGGCGCTCGCAGGGCCGAGGGAGGGGGGGGGGGGGGTCTTTACTAGGGCCCTTCTTCTCGATCCCAGCAACAACAGCAGCACCAGCGACGCCCACCCCGGCCGACCCAAATCCAAGCGAAGCGACCCTCCCCCCCCCCCCCCCATTCCACCGAACCGAGACCGCGAGCGGAGCGCCCTAAACATCCCCGCCTGCTGAATATCAACCGGTTCTGGGGCGTGTCCTTGAATAAGGACGCCGAGTCCGGCAGTTAATCTGATATCGTGTATCAGACGCCGGCGGTGGCGGTGGGGCCCGCGACCCGGCCGGCCGGCCGGCTGCGGCAAGCCGTGGCGTGGTGTGGCGGGGCGGGGCGGGGCGGGGCGTGCCCCCCCCCCCCCCCCCCCCCCCCGCGGCTCGCAACAAGCGAAGGCCCCGCACCACAGCACAGGCACAGGCCCCCGCCGCCGCCGCGGTGTAAAGAGAACACCGCGACGCGACATTTTCGGAGCGGAGCCGCGGCGTGCGGCACACACACACACACACACACACACACACGCGCGCACGCACGGGCCTCTCTCCGCACGCACGCGGCCTGACATCTGCTGCAGGCAGCCGCCGCCCGCCCGCGTGCGTGCGTCACCGCGCGCCTCGTACGTAGCCACTGCAGACGATTAGATAAACCCTCCGCCGCGAATGCTTAAATTTAAAACCTCTTACTGCTTAAGGTGATGGGCCTTCTGGGCGCACAAACACCCGCAGCGGACAAGTATAAAGCAGCGAAACAGAGTGTGTGTGTGTGTGTGTGTGTGGGTGTGTGTGTGCGGCAAGGCCCACACGACATGCGTATGGAAGCACGGTCCATTTGTTATAGACAATCAGCCCTTTAAAAAGCCCGCAGTTCGCAAGTCACACACTACGATATTTATAAAATGAAGAACTACGTAAACTGCATGCAAATGACTTTTTCTTGAAAAAAAGGCAAAACGGGGCGGACAAAACATAATAAAAAATATAAAACGCCGCGCGCCAATTACAATTCCATTATCCAACAAACCGCCTCCACCAACAGTAGTTTAGCGATGTATTAATTGGACGCCGCCAGCTGCGGCCGCGTGGCAAAAGAGCAGCGTCTGTGCGTGTGTGTGGCGGCGGCGCGGCGAAACGATAAGGACGGCAGGTGTAACGCGTGCAAAAGTAGCATATTGTTACGCGATGTGCACTGCTAAAGGGGGAGAGGGGAGGGGCGGCAATTATATATCGGAGCGACACGGGCAAGAAGGGAGGAGCGTTTTCTCACGGGCCGCGTCCGCGCCCCCCGTCCCGCTTACTGCTGCATGTAATGCTGTTAGACACAATCGGCAGGCAGGCAAGGCAGGCAGCACGGTATCGGACGCACCACTATTCACAGAGACCCGCCGCGCCAATATTTCATCGCGTTACCACCGCAGGGCAGGCGGCAGCGGCGGCGGCGACCCCCTTGTCATTTACACCACCACCACCACCGGCCATCCAATATCGATCACCACCAGCTTCTCGGCGCGCCCATAATTCAGTAAACGCAGTATTTTCCGCAGCGGCGGCAAGCGAGCGCCATGATTAGCAGCTCTATATTGATTGGGTCGATGCTACACGACACACAACAGCTGGCTGACGCAGTGAAATAAAGATGAGCGACCGACGGCGGCCGACGGCGGCGAGACGCACGCGAAGAAAGCCTCCCCTCCCGCCGCAGGGCCCGCGTGTGCATTCAACGGCGTGTGCATTCAACGGCGTGTGCATTCAACGGCGTGCATTGCGTGTGCATTCAACGGCGTGCGCATTCAACGGCGTGCGCATTCAACGGCGCACCCGCGTCCGTCCGTGTTGCTGGCGCTCTTCCCGCTGAAGGAAAGGGCCCCGCTGTGTTCTCCAGCGCGCTGCCCAGCGGCCGCCCCGCCTCGCCTGGAGTATACAGGAGCGAACCGCGCCGAGCCGCGCCGCGCCGCGCCGCGCCGCGCCGCGCGACAAACAGCCAGAGGAGAGGTCAGCCAAACCAGTTTGGAATCAGGCCGGCAACCCACCGTCCGCAGTCCGCGCACCCGGCAGCCACAGGCGGCGCGGTGCGGAGCGGAGCGCGGAGCAAGCGGAGCCAGCGGGCCCCACGGCAGGCCGCAGCCATGAGCGGAGCCCGCCGGCCCCGCCGGCCCCGCCGGCCCCGCCATGGACGGCACGCACCCGCCGCCGCCGCCGCCGCCGCCCATGGCATGCGGGGTCCCGCTCGCTCAACACGGCCCGACCCTCCCGGGCGCCCCCGGAGGCCCGCGAACCCAAAAGCACCACCAAGAGGCGCAAAGACAGCAGAGCTCACGCATGCGTTAACCCTTCCCGAGTGACCCCCGCACCGCAACGCCGCAACGCCGCAGGGGAGGGAGCCGGCCCAACGCCCATGCGATATCCATGAGCGTCTCCCGTGTCAGTCGGATACCGATGTCCGCTAGCATTATTCACACGTCGAGCCGTCCGCCCCGCCCCGCCCCGCCCCCAGGCCAGGCCAGTGGCCGCTGCCGCCGCGGCCCGGACCCCGATTTGCAATAACACCATATGTGGACAAGGACAAGGTTGGTGGCGCGGGGGGGCGGCAGCAGCGGCTCCTGCCAGTGCGCTACCCTGGAATGAGGCGCGACAATCAACTCCGGCAGAAAACTGGGCCAACACACACACACAAATACACACGTGTGTGTGTACATCCCCCCCCCCCTCTCCACGACGGCCCAGCCCAGCCTGCGGCAGCGGTGGCGGCCCAGTAGTGCCCATTTCGTGAAAAACGCACCGCCCCGCAAAAATCGAAACAATGAGTTGCCGACGCCGACGCCTTTAGCCTGGAAAAAAGGAGTTTTTCGAGGCGGACTTTAAAACGAGGGCGGCGGTGTAAACACCTGCCGCGTGAGCGGTCCGGGCCCTGCTGAGCCGGCGGCCCGGCGGGGTGGAGCAGTGCCACCTCTCCTACAGCACTGTGGGCGGCGCGGCCCGCGGCCCGCGGGGCTGACGGCGGCGAAAACAAATGCGACACCGAGATGCAAAACGCCTCATCGGGCGCAAATCCCGCCGGCCCCTCTCCGCCCCACACACAGTGTGCCGCGGGGGGTCGGGCCACCGAAGCTGTTTCAATACATACAGATGTATATATATATATATTTATGTATATCGACGAAATGTTCCGGTATTATTAATATTGGAACTTTTCCCCCCGCGACCTTACTTTTCATTTCTTTCGTTTTTTCCATTTTTTTTTCTTATTGCAGTTTTTTTTTCCGGGGCCAGCGTATATATTACACGTTCGCACATCGCGGGCTCCGGACGGGGTGCACCACAACACGCTCCGGGAACACGTTCGCACAGCAGCTGTGCCAACAGCCGACAGTGCCACATCACATCATGACAGACATGACGAGCCCCCCGAGGTGGTCCTCGGCATCCCCACGGAGCGCCCGTCCCGGCGCCCGACCAGATTATGTATGTGCTCTCCACTCACCCCTTCATTTCCTAGGAACTGGATTGACGGCGCCGCGCTTGACTTGGCCTGGAACAGACACACGGTCATCAAGCACAGAGAGTAGCGCTTCACGAAGTGCAAAGCCGCGCAGCGACCAACCTCACTTCACACATGTCAAGTCATACAAAATAAATTACAGATAAACAATACAAAGCGCTTATACGTAAAATACATGTCAAGTCATACAAAATAGCTCCCCGCACAGATTACAACAATGCAAAACACATAGACATAAAAACATTGCAAAACAGGGTGCCCCCCCTTTGAAAAACAAGAAAGGAAGGGCACTCCTCACTATGGCTGTTTATCTCCTCTCTCTGTCTCTCTCTCTCTTTTATTTTTTTAATATCTCGTGCCGGCTGATAGTTGTTATCTCAGGCCTGGCGGACGGACATTGGCCTAAAGCAGCCGCCGTCAAAGTCACACACCGGCCTCCTTATCAGGAAAATAAAATCGAATAATCATCGCGAAAATGCCGCCGCCGCAGCACACTCACAACTACACTCCGATACCCTCCAAGGGCCCCCGGCCCCGGGCGGGGTAACCACCTGCTTATCCAAGGCGACTCCTCACAATTTCGTTCCTTTTATTACCCCTACACGAAATTAATCCAGGGCGCATGCTGTATGCTCGTGCAAATAACGCCGCGGCGAGTTTATATTTGCAGTTTGAGGTGTGTGCGAAACGGCCCGGACACCCCGCGACACCGCACACGAATAAGGATGCCTGTCGTCTTTGTTTTTCAGCTCCCTCTCCCCCTCCCTCTCCCACGCCAGATGCCGCACACGCGTCCGCCGAACCGGCGTTGGTGGTGGGAAGGTGTTTGCGCGGCCGTTTGATGATAGGAGAGTATGTGCTACACAAGACGCCGAGGGGTCCCTAATCGTCCCTGCGAATAGCGAGGTACTGTGTACCGCGCAGTCACACCGAGTCCTTGTGCACACGTCTGCGCATACTTCCGCACAAAGTTACGCACACGGATGCTTACGGTTCCGCACGCCCAACTTACTAAACACGGTAACGTCGACGTGGTCAATCTTCCCAACCCTTACACACTATTCTCCCACAAGGGGTGGCGGCGGGTATGAGAGGCGGGACCAATCAATGCGACATGCCAGAGAGCCAGGCCGCCCAGCCGCAGCCGCCCGGCCGCCGGCTCCAACCGAAAAGGGTATTGCAGTCCGGATATTGATAGCAAAGAAACGTCACGGAGTGACGCAAAGGCGAGGAGAGGCCCTGCGGAAGGGGGGGGGGGGAACTCCGCTCGGAAGTGCGCGTCAGCCCAGCCCCGCGAGAGCGCGGCGGGGCGTGGCGGGGCGGGGCGGGGCGGGGCGGGGCGTGGCGGGGGGCTGCAGTAGCAGTGGCGCTACACCGCCGTCGCGCGCACACACACACACAAGTCGGTCAGCGTGCGGGCGCGCCCGCCGCCCCGCCCCACATTGCACTGACTGGAGCGGCCTCGCCCCACCTCACCCCACACCTCGCACTGCCCCTCCACACACACACAGGCCCCGCGGTACACTCCGCCCACAGGTGGCGGGGGCCGTTTCTGGTCGGACCTACGGGTGCGAGTTCACACGCCTTTACAGCTTAAGGCGTACATACGAGTAACTACGCCTTCTGTAAGTGTTGTCGGCGTCGGCCCGGCGGAGGCGTGCGAACGGAACGCGGCGCCGCTCCTCGAAGGCTGTGCGCGGCCGTATCGATACAATACACTGCGCACTGCGCCGCAACACTTTACTAATTACACAGCGACGCGCTCGTCCACCCGGATAGCTCGCGGCGCTGTCTCTGTCGCACCCGCGGGGTGCTTCATAACAGAGCGACAGAGACAGACAGAGAGAAGACAGTGCTCGGCCAGCCGCCGAGAGGTGCTGCCGCAGCGCACCTCCGCACGGATGGATGGAACGTCCTCCCGTGCTTTCCCCCGCCAAGGTCGTCAGTGCACGTCAGTGCCCGCGGCCGGCGTGACCTCGGCCACCCCCCAACGAGTCACGCGACCCGCGGACGCGCCGCGGGGGGTCACGCCCCCCGAGCTGGGTGCCCCCGGGGGGGTCCATGCCACATGTCCCCCCCCCCCCCCCCCCGCTCGCGTCGCCCTTCCCCAAGACGTCGACGTCGGCCGGACGGCAGGTCGGTCATCCCGGCCGCGTCATTTGGAAGGGAAATGAAACGCCGCGCCGGCGGCGGCAGCGCGTCGCCGAGTGCATCGACAAACTGTGACGAGGTGCGGGAAGCGGAAGCAGGGCGGGCGCCGCGGGGGGGCCGCGGGGGGCGCCGGCGCAGCGCATGCCGCGGTACACTCGCCTACAGTACTGCGCGGCATTAAGCCGCACAACTTTTCCGCCGACGGCTCCTCCCCCCCCCCCCCCCCCCTTTCTAGTTTTTGGGAGTGGCGTGTGGCACGGCACGTCTTGACGGACGGACGGCGGCTGCCGGCGGCGCAGCCAGCAGCAGCCGCTTGCCACGCCACGCCGGTTAGCAACACGTAGAGAAAGCAAGGGGGGGGGGGGGGACGCGGCAGCGGGTGCGGCAGGCGGGCCGGCGGGGGCTTTGTTATTGCACGGCCCGGGGGATGATACATGTGCGGCGGCGGCGCGTGCCGCGGCCCGTGCCAGCGGCAGCGGCGGCGGCGCGGCACCGCGCCCGATAAGTCTACGCGGCGACGACGCTCGGCGAGCGCGGCGCGAAACAACACCCCGGATAACGAGGGGACGACGCCTCCCTCCAGCGGGGCGCCCCGCCGCCGCCGCCGCCCGCTGACACGCAACACGTCCCAAATGTGCCACGGAAAGCCTGCACTGCGGCCCGCGATCCCGTCCCCTTCCCCTCCCTCTCCGCCGAGTGTAGGTGCGCACCAAAGGTGGCAGGACGGCTCTCCTCCGCGACGGCGAGGCGGTGGGGGAGCGAGAGAGAGAGGGAGGGAGAGACGGACGGAGCCGCGAGGCGGGGGGGAGCGGGACGGACGCGGAGCGGGCGACGGGGCCGGGCGAGGCCAACAAGCCAACGACGCGGTGGGCCAACGGGACCGGCTGCAACCCGCTAACGCCATCACCTTCGCTTTCCGCACAAGACAATCGAAGCACCGCGGCGGACCGCGGGCAGGAGAGCGAGAGAGACAGGCAGAGAGAGGGTGTGGTCCGAAGCCCAGGCCAGGCCACCGGGCCCCGACCGCGGCACGCGAGCCACTCCGCCCGGTGGGCCTCGGGAAAAATCGTCAAAGTCGAGCAGGCGAGTCGGGCGACGGGGACAAGGTCAAGACTGTGCCGGGGCCCCCGACAGTGTCGGCTCCCCAGAACGTTTCTCGAGTCACATTTCTTAAAATCAGGCTTCGCAGCTCCACGCAGCAGAGGTGTGCATTCCGGCCGCCGAGCACACTCGGGGAAAGTTGCTTCAGCACGGCGAGATTACACCGAGTGCATCGCACACGGCCACCCGGATGCTGTGCACTGTCCCCCTCCCGGCCAGCCGCCATGCGGAAACACACCGTCCGAATGTCATCAGATACACATTTATATGTTGCAGTCCATCAAAAACTTTCCGATGCCGCAAAAAATTTGAAACAACAACAACGACGACGACGACGACGACGCGAGCATTCCGCAGGGGCTAACGCGCTAACCGAACGGCACCTAGCGGTTCCAGTTGTCCGTCCGGCCGGCCTAACCAGCCAACCCCTGGGCCCCTGGACACGCCGGCACCCACCCCCCACCCCGGCCCGACCCGTCCCCGCAACCCCCTCCCCCCCCCCTCTCTCTCCTCCCCAATCTGTTCGCCATTATTACTTTTTTTCGCGAGAGAAAGAGGCTTCTTGTCGCGCACGCACGGCACGGCACGTCGCCCCGTGGCGGCGGGGCCCATGACAGCCCGTCGTGGTGGCAGCCTATGGCCAGACAGCGGCGGCACAGCAGCGGGGGGAGGGAGAGGAGGGGGGGGGGATGACGCGCGCCTCGGCGGGGATATGGCAACACCGCGCGCTGCCAGGTCGCCGCGCCGCGCCGCTCCCCGCTCCGCCCTCCCCCTCCGCGCTCCGGGCCCGCCATTCATCGAGTGTCGCCACCCCGCTAGCAACAGGTGCCGCCCCCGCCGCCGCCCCCCGGCCCGGCCTGCCACCGCACGCATCATCACACGAGTGACGGGCCGCCGCCGCCGCCGCAGAAGCGGCAGCAGTTCAATTGTGTCCCAAATCAAGAGAGCCGGCCAACCACACGAGTGTCACAGCCGCCGCGGGGTCACAGGTCACGTGAACCGGCCGAGCTTATCTGGGTCACACCCAACCAACCCCCCGCCGCCCCGTCACAAGGGTGGCGCGACGCGGGCGCGAACACACAAAATAAAGACGAAACGTCGTGAGAAGGACGGCTATGAGAAGGTGTACAGTCGCCGCAAAGAGGGCGGCGGCGGCGGCGGCGGCAGGGGCGATAAGAGCAGGGCCCGCATCTCGCCGCGCCACAGTATCGGAAACTGTGAGCGCGATGTTGTGCGCGGCTGGCTAATGTACCGGCGGGCGAAACCTGGCGGCGGCCAGGCGGGGCACCCGCCGTCCGTAATCAAACCCCGCGGGGGGGAGGGGGACAAGTGGGGGCTCAAAAGCCACAGAAGAGGGAGAGAGAGGGGGGGGGGAGATTCCGAGAGAGGGACAGAAAAAACACTCCGGGCTGGAACACGATCGCGGTCACCGGCGGCGGCGGGTACCCACTGCCAGGCCGCTGCGGGCGCCTGTTTACGCCTTTCACACCCCACGCCCGGCGTGCCGCGTGCCTGCTGCAGTCACCTTCACCCAGTACAGCGCCGCGGCGCCCTGCGGTGCCCCGCGCCGCGAAGCGGTGCGTTCTGCAAACACCCCGGCCGGCGCGGCCCGGTGCGCGCGGCCAGCACAACATCGACGGACGTTGAACCGCGACAGACGGCGGCAGGGTGACGAATCCCAGCGCAATGTGGGCCGGCCGGTATGCAACCCCCTCCCCTCCTCCTACCCCCCGCGAAGCCACCGCGGAGCAGCAGCAGCAGCAGCACAGGACTCGCGGCCTTCGATTTGCAATGACGGACGGGCGACCCCCCGCAGGGACGACGGCCAGCACCGCCGTGCGGGAAAGCGGGGCACGGAGGCGTCAGCGGCGCCGCACCACCGTGACGACGAGGACGGAGGCGGCGGGCGCGGCAGCTGACGGCAGCCGACGGCAGCTGACGGCACAGACACATGCAGAAAAAGAGAAAAAAAAACTTTTGGCGACGGCGGCACACTTTCTGCCGAAGCTAGGCCGACTCTTCGGCTGGATAAGATAACGCAAACCTTGCCCGCCACCGAGAGCGTTTTGCTCGCGAGGTCAGGACCTCGCAGCCGCCGCCGCCCCGCCCCGCCCCGCCCCGCCCCGCCCCGCCCCGCCCCGTGCTCCGTGCCCGCCAGAATCGCTGTTAGCTGTCAGTCCGGCCTCCGCCCGTCAGAGTCTCCGGAGCAGCCGGTCCCGGCCTCTGCTCCGACCGTCAGAAAAATTCTGGAGCCGTTGGCCCGACCTACGACCGCCAGACTCTCTGGAGCTCGGAAAAATTGCGCTAATGATGCGTCCGCATGCCTATGATTTGTTTCGATGCTTACAAATCAATTATTTTGCAGAGAACCAGTTTTGGGTCGGAGATGACTCGCGATACAAAATGACGAACGCCTCGCTCATGACGCCATCCAGACGAATTCCCAGGAATTCCTCGCAGACCAGCGCACACGGAACGGCCCGCAACGCGGGAGGAAGCACCGTACAGTTACAAGGCTCCGACGTTGAACGGCCGTGATGAAACACTGCCGTTCAGAAGCGAGAGCCTTTCAAGTTTCCGACACGCGAACCCGCGAGGAGCCGCCGGCTGGCCAACCCATCGGCTAGAAAACCGCCTCCTCGCCAGAGAGCCAGCCTGCTAGGCTGGAGCCGGCTGGAGCCCGCCGCTGGAACACTTGAAACCTCGCCTCTCACCGCCGTGCCTGGACCTTGCGTTGTGCTTGTGCCCCACTCTAGCGTCGGCTGGCTCCGCCACTGACCCCGCCGCCGCTCCCCCCTCCCGGCCACGGGCCTCGCGGACCGCCACCGGCCGCCAATGGCCCTGCCTAAGGCTGCCTGAGTACGGCACGCCCAAGGTCGACCTCAGTTCATCCTGTTTCTCCAGGGTGGGGCACCGCGGGCTCCGCGGACTTCGGGGCTCCGCCACTGGTCAGGCCGAGCAAATGCATTACGGCCAGAGGCCGCGGCGGCGGCCAAACTTTTCGGCAACCAAAACTGATGTTACAAACTAACTCACGTTCGGAAGCGCGTCGGACGCGGCCGGCCGCGCGACTTGGCCGCCCCCCTCCTCCCACCCGCCGCCGCATTTCCAAAGTATAAAAGCGCGACGCAAATGCCGCGAACGCCCGCTGACGTAGGGGACCCCGGCCGGGGACAGGCGTCGGCCACAACAATTCAATTAGAGGATTACAAAGCCGGGGCCGAGCGGCGCAGGGCTGGCAGGGCGGCCGGACCCCGCCGGTCCGTGCGTGACGCGTGACGGCGCAGAGGCGACACGACGCGCCGCAAATATCGGATTTGTCTGAGCCTTCCCCTCTCAAAGGGCGCACCACACCTAAAATACATAGAGGGGAGGATCGCCACCGCTTGTTTCCCTAAACGAAAACGCGAGTCGTGGGGATACAGCCCAGATCAGGCACGGTGCCAGGGGGGCACGGACGGGACAGGGCGACTGGCTCACGCTCAAACTTTTCCTTCGTCTGCGAGCCACGCACGCGCGCACTTGGTTGACCGTCTTCGACAAACGGGTGGTCGCCGTTGTGTTGTGCGATCTGGAGCTGGTAGCAGCGCAGCGCAGCGCAAGGGGTTGGCACGGCCCGCACGGCCCGCACGGCCCGCACGGCCACCGCACCGCACCGCCCGTCCTAACGCCCACCCCAACGCGAGACGCCCTGGCAAAATCGTGCGAGAAAGTTCCTCGCGGCGCAGTCACGGGAAACCGCGGCAGGAGAGATATAAAATCGGCCAACTTCAAGGACGTGCGCTCGACAGAGCAAACTGGTGAACACTTTTCTTGTAATTGAAACGGGTTGTAACATATGCCATTCAAATCACCATTAGATACCGACGGAAACATTAATTAAGATCCTCTCTAAGGCTCTTTTTCGGGGGGGGGGGGGGGGGGGGGGGGGGGGGGACAGGGACATTAACCTAAAAAAAATGAACCACGCACACCAAAGAATATTTTGTGACCTAATAAAATTGCTACGAAAATAACTGTGTATTGGGCGTCTACTCCCTTCCATACAACAGTTTAATATGACAGCAATGGCAAATTGCAAAAAGCTGTCGAAGGGCAGCCAGCTACTGATGCTATTACGGCAAAAAGTCCACAGCACAGTAAGAGATGTACTGTAGTGTAGTATTTCAACACATAATGGGTTACCGAGCAATGCTGCTGTGAAACTTTGTCCCCCGATAATATCGAACAAATTAATAAAAGGGGGAGAGAGAGAGAGAGACAACTGTTAACCATGATAGAACTCCTGAACAGAAGCAGAAACGTACCGTCATCGCCTAAGAACATAAGCAAGTAATTCTGTTCTAAGAGGCACACAGAACTTGCAGTGATGGTAATCCATTGAATTTTCTTCAGTTTTGTGGATGGTCTTCGTAAGGTATCCAATGGCATGGTTCGGTAAAACACTTCACTATTTCACAGCACAATCACACTTGCATGTTAAAGAAGCATGCATCTTCTTTTTACTTTTGAGAAAACTCAATATTTCTCTTAAACACTGCCACTTTCCACTTGAATCACATTGATGCACAATAAATCACACACACTTCACTGATGAAAGGCGATGTATCCAAGGTATCCAAGGTTATCCTCTCATGATGTAAAATCCGAAGTATCCAGATGGCACAGAGATGCATGAAAGTTGGAACCCTTTGGCATTCCTTAAAGGCACACTTATGGGGTCTTCAAGTCTTGCTGTAGAATAGAAACTCGCTAGCAAGTCAAAAGGGAGACAGGTTTTGGTACATCTATCCGTACAACTACTCAAATCTATAATGCATCACAATATTACAGTAAAGCTATCAATAAAACTACTAACCAACCCATCACAATATTGTATACTTATAATTTGTTTTAATGCACATCCTCAATTCTGAGGGAGTTGTATGGACCAGACGTTTTCATGTCTTCCAAGTTTCAGATTACATTGGAGAATCAATCAAAATAATTTTGATATAGGAGTAACAAGATACTACAGTCAATCATCCTGATGCACAAATAAAAGTCCCAATCAGCTTACGGGCACCACAAACTGGCTGAAAACTGGTGCACAGTTAACCTAGTTTTGACATGACAATACCATACTCAAACTATGCTATATTTTAGATCCTTTGAGCGCCAAATACAGGCACTTGAAAAATGAACTAGCATGAAGAAGAGGAGTTCAAAATAATGTGAATGTCATCAGCCATGGGATCTGTAGTTCCATTGACTTTGAGAGTTTGATATGAGTAAGCTAGGTCACATTGAGTGCCCAGTTTCAGACATATCATTCCTTTCAATGCTATCTCAAGCACTGCTTTCATTAAAAACATGATAAAGTCCAACATGATAGTGGTAAAAATAATATTAGGAAATAATCAATCTCAATATAACTCAGTTACCCTCTGTTTAAATTAAGGTTACACTTAGAAGACAAGGCTGCATGAATGAAATAAGACACTCTAAAACTGAACAAAGAAGAGATTCATACAAGCATAAAATCAGAGGAAATATAAAAGTCACAACGGATACAAAAATGTGGTAAACAACTAGCAGCTATAAAATTTTAATAAAAACTAGTACAAGAGGTCTGAGACATGCATGTAGAAGTTGACATTTCAGAGTTTTCCGACGACAATACGAACGGTATGGCAATTTTCGGGGGAACATGGCATAGAGCAACATATGTCTGAGCAAAATCAAGTAAAATTGCATGAAATTTCAAAAAGATCAATCACGCGAACGTAATTTCTGTTCGGCCTGTTGACGTGGCGAGCTATATTTTTAGTAATATCTCCGACACTTTCAACATAATTGTACTTTTTCGCACATCGACATATAGCATTCAGATTTGCTCACATCGCAAAATACCTTGAAACACCGTTTCACCTTCTACAATGACTTGATAAATGTAAAATATGGCGACATTAAAATAAACGTTGGAGCACCACTCCGTAACATTCATTGTTTACAGGCTAAAGGTTCGATTTCCCAAGGTACTTACCGCATTTTTAAGATGCTCTTCTATTGCTCTAAATGCTGAGTCTGTGAGTTTAACGAAAATTAAAGATTTATCCTGATAACTAGGTTCTTGCGATGACAACCCATACTTTACACCTGCCACCAGCGCAGCCATTTCTGTCTAACTTGACGCTTGGACTCCGAGAACAGCTGACGTCTGGTTATACTATCAAGTAAAGTACTCTGAGAAACTGATGTCGTGTTTTATTACTGGTTATTTTGGATTTTCAATGCAATAATGTAATTTTTAGGTACTTTTGAAGGTATTATTTTCACAGACTAAGGTAAAACGTAGAAATTGGGTATAATTGTGTAGAGTATTTACACTGACTACCTGCTACGTAATGGCGGGAACATATGAACTCACAGAAGCAAGGGGACAATAAATGATTATGGGAGCGCTTTGTTTATCTTTAATAAGGTAAGAAAATTTCTAAGGAGAGATAATTGATTCGGAAACTCTGTCTCAGATTTAGGGCGCGTGGTCGTCCGCAAAGCGTTTCACGGCTACGGTGTCTCCAGGGCAGAAGTGAAGAAGAAGATGTGCTTGCAGGTTGTAGTTGCAAGAGGGCGCTAGCGGAAATGACACAGAAATATTTACAATGGACGGGCCGAAAGCAGAAACGGTAGTGATAATTTAATGGTTTATTTATCATTCTCTAATCATTTTAGAAATAGTTGTATTACACTTGCTTACTAGGAAGCTCATCTTCTTTTAGTTGCGTTCTCAAAGGGCAACTGCCAACTCTTTTGAAATACAGTTTTTCGTTAAATATAACCGGCTGGATCAGGTCTTTCTGGATCTAACAATGAATTGAAGTTTTGTTGTGATCCCCACGAGTATTGCGAAAATTGTATTTTTGATTCGCATTAACCGGTTTTCTTGACTTAATATTCATAAAGTCAGCCTTAATGCCAAATCTACCTTACTTCTGAGAACACCATAACCTAGTAATACATGTACATTTTTTTATTGGTTCACCAATGGCTTGTGTATATCAATTGTCCATCTCTTAAACCGTTGTTTTCGTTGCATTCCATTTTTAAAAACTACCCTCTTTATATTTGGGCTTTACCTCAACGATTTGTGGAGGAATTTTTCAATGAAGAAAGTCTCATTGTTTGCTTTCTTATTTCACAGGTGTTGAAGCTCAAAGAGAGGGGCAATACATGTGTGAGAGAGGAAAAGTATGAAGAAGCAGTGTTCCACTACTCTCATGCGCTTAAACTTGATCCTCTCAATTATTCTATCTATAGCAACCGTTCGCTTGCATTTCTCAAAATGCAACAATATTATTTGTCAATGACCGATGCATTGCAAACAATTAAGATTGCACCTGAGTGGGCTAAGGTTTGTCTGCTTCATATATTTGTCATATTTTTACCATTGAATGTCACTAATTTTATTGCCTTTTTACTATAGGGACATTTTCGGAAAGGTGAGGTGGAGTTTGCCACTTTTCATTTTTCTGAAGCACTGTCATCATATGGTAAAGCTTTAGCACGTCAGCGAGATGACCCTAATATTCGCCATGCTCTTACCAAAACCACGCAAGGCTGGCTAAAGGATCGCAAAGGTAATGTTGTAATAAATCTCTGTGTATCTATTGATTATGATCTTGGCCCTACTGCATTAATCAGCATTGGTGTCTTTAACTTTATAGCTGATGAGCAAATACCCTGGCTTGGTGCAGGAGTTGGAATTATAATAGGTGTAGTCATTGTTATATCTGACCACACTATTGCCCCCAAGCCAACACTCTCGGTATGTGTCAAACAAAATACATAATTAAGAACTTGTCTAATACATATTTTGTTGATTGAGTACCAAACACTTATTTGCACTTACTTTGTACTTTACCATTTCAGCATCCCATTGTAATGGCTCTTCTCACTATATCTATAGCATTCATTGGCTATGCTATAGCAAAAGGATTCAGATACTACACCAAATGTCAACGAAAATCCCTGCTTGAACCTCCACTTGATCTACTTCCAGGTTACTATTATCATAATTATATGTCCTGATAACTTTGTCTTTCTTTTTTAACATATTCTATTTTACTGCAGGCACTGATGGTGGAGAAGAAGAAGAAGAAGAAGAAGAAGGTAGTGGTCAACATAAGGATAGAACACGCTACACAAAGGCTCAAGCACGGCAGAGATTTAAAAAGGGGAAAAGCTAAGGGAGAAACAATGTGATACAACGTAGCTTAGTCAATTCATATTGGTAAGATTACTTCACTTGCAAAGCGTGCGATGACTGATATGTTTTTATATAGGTCAGTTTTTGACTTGTACGTGCTGTGGTCTATGAGTAAAAGCATGTACTTTATCCATTTTTATCTATTTCTTGTTCTACTGACTCCTCATTCAATTGAGATTCAAATGTGTTGGTATGTGAAAATTTTGAGTCTTTTAGGCGTATGGTGGAAAATGGGGGCTGTTATTTTGGGTTTTTCATTTATGTTTTTTTTTAAGAAATATATCTAGTATTTTGAGTGATTCAAGTTTTTTTTTTTAAGTGAGTGAGAGCATTTTATTGAGGTGGCTGCTATTACTGCTCATTTCATTCGTGCAAGCCGAAATGTAAAGAACTGTGATTTTTCAAAGCTGTTTATCATTACATATTATGGGTCCCCAACTTCTTTGAAATGTGAAGCTCAGCATTGTTTTCCCTACAAGGAAAATGTATTGCAGTTAAAGTCTTTGAAGACTTTTTACAGAGTCAAAAACATTTTGTTTTGCAGGAATGGGTAGCTCATGAGCACTGCATCAATTTTTTTTTTGTTTTTTGTTAATTGGTGACAGATGTCAAAAAACCGTCCAGTTTCTTGGAAATAATATTTTCAATTGTGAATAAGGATAATAGACTAGTTTGTGTTGTAGCCGAAGTACTATTTAACTTGGACTTATGCCACCACATAAAGGTGTTCTGAGGTATTTTTTTACTGAAAACGATTGTCAAAGGGGATCAACTATAACCTTGGTTTGTGGTGTAATTTATAATTGTGTTTTGATAACTATTACTATTATTTCTTCTTGTATCTTTATCTTATCCTTAGTAGCTGGGAACCTCCACTGTTAAAACAGCGCTTGCAACACAGCTGCATGTGAGACTTGGTGTGTAGTAGACCTACATGTGCTGTAAACTTTGGATTTGTGTTAAAAATTCTTTTGAGGCATGTATATTTTACAACTGTGTACTGATTGGTGATCTATAGCTTCTAAACCTTAGTAACTCAGAAGAACCTTCTTGTAACCTTTGGATATTTCTAGTCATTGTTGTGTTTGTTTCTACTTTGTGTACTTATCCCTTGTATGATGAATTGCTAAAAGCCATACTGTGCATTTTTAACTTACAAATAATTTTTTAAAAGTCACGGTAGGGCATTTTCATTTTTCATAGAATCTAGGTAGTTTATCTTTTCTTTGACCTCTCTTTCATGCAGCACAGCAGCTTGCTAGAGAGTGATTGGTTACTGATGTTGGCTAAACATTGTAATTGTGGTTTTGTAGAGGATATCATGGCTTTATTCATAATGTGTCATAATGAAACCTGTGTGCCTGTTGCAGGAGCCTGGTTGCCTTGAAAATGGTGTACGTGTGTGTGTGTGTGTGTGTTTAAACAGCTTCTGGCCCTAGGCTGACAGGAACAACGGCTGAACCAAAAAAAATCTATCCATCTGTCTTCATCTCTGTTTTGATAAGATAAAAATAAAGACTGCTTGTAAAAGTTTTTTTTTATCTCTTCATCTTTACAATCCCTGATCTCCATGCCCTTGAGATAAAGGTGCTTTTGTATTATGTCACCATGCTGTATTATGAAAAGATAAGTGCTTTTACGTGCTACAACATTTTAATTTTCCCGCTACCATACACGGTGGGCAACTTCGCAAAGAATGATTTCGCTCTTTCACCTGCTTAATGTCATCTTCTGAAGTGCTTATCTTTAACGCCCGTTAAGGTAGTTAAGCATTTCAATCTGTTAGGAACCCCTAAAATCATCCCAGACAAGTCCATAGTGTGTGTGTGTGGGCGTCGCAGCCCGGCAGGACTTTTGTTGTTGTTGTGTAGGTACCATTACCACGTCGGCAGCCATGTTGGGTGTCAATTGAAGAAAGGAATGCGCTATGTTTATGTTGTGAGGACCTGTGACAGAATGAATCGTTCAAAATGTAGATTTTGTTAATATCCATCGTATTGCTGTGTTTGAATGGTGTTCTCTGAAGAAGACTGTACAGCAGCAGTACTCCTTTGTGGCCGGAAGGATGATAAATCATTTCTATAAACATAGAAATGGGTGAGTTATACTTCTCTTAGGCCAATATTGTCCGACTTTCCTTTTTGCTAGTTTATCAGTTTCTCGCTGCATCTCTCTGGACTTCTGTAACTACACTGATCGTTAAATGCTCTGGTCCATTCCACGACTCTTATCTTATACTTTCAATCACATATCTGTTGTAACTTTCACTTCAAACTCTGAGTTCGCCTGCCCACTGACGTTTCATCGTTAGTTTTCATTCGTATGTCGTCTTGCGTATCATTAAAACGTTTTCCCATCTGGGACGCTGCAGACATTTTTAGTGAACAGCTTTTTAACCTATTGGTGGTTGTAAAACTCAAATCAGCTGCTGCATATATGCTATTTCTCAGGTTGTGAACCTAACCTCTTTGTAACTGTAAACAATATATTTTATTAATCGGCACCAGCACTTCTCCATCATTTAGTGTTGTGTGCTGACTGTTTGAATCTTATCTTTCTCATGACTTGGCAATTTTTTGCTGATACCAACGTTGTTGGCATTGTTATTTTATCATCACTATCCTTGCTAACCTACTTAACATCTCGTTGAATTTCCTTTTACCTTTTCATAGATCTTGTTTCTTACTGATAAAAATAAAAATCGTATCATTGCAGAATGTGAAACAAGTCCTTTGCCTGGACCGTCTAGTGCGGTTGCTCCAACTTCTTGTGCTGCGAGTATTGCAAGTTTGGGAAGTACAGGAAGTGGAAACGACCGTGCAGCTAAGCAAGCAGAAATGGTTGCCACTCTTCAAGCAAGACGTGCTCAGCTAGAAGCAAAATTAGCTTCTAAAAATGAGGAGCTTAAAATGTTGTGTATTCAGGAGGCTGAACTTACTGGAGTTTTGCCTCCTGAAATACCCCTTGAACCTGGAGAAACTCCACCAACCTTACGGAGAAGAGTTGGTACTTCCTTTACTCTTCCTGAGAGCTTGCTGAACAAATTGCGATCAACGGAGGTACGACCATTCATATTATGTTACTAGTGTTTGGTATGTCAGTCTTTTTATACAGGTTTTTATTTTATTTTTAATTTTTAGGAGGAGTCTGTGGCAGCTGTGGAGCTGGAAATCAAAATTCAAACTGGAATAGCAGAGGCAGCACTTGGGCTTGCAAATGATAGCTCAGCTAACAAACAAGTCCGTAGGAAACATAGGCTGATGTACCAACAAAGCCAGAGAAGGTTACAAGATCTGGAAACTAAGCTGAATAATCTTAAAGAGAAGCAGGAAGCTCAAGAAGCCCAAGCTGAGACTGCATCATGTGCTCAACCTCAGCAGCCAACTCAGCAACAGCATATGGCTTATCATCAGCAATTGCAGCAACAGCAACAAAATCAGCTGAAACATAGGAAAAAGCCAAGACCGCCCGTTGACAACGGTAATGCTCTCTTCCTTATTTCTTTCACTCTTTCCTTTCCTCATTCTCCTTCATTCTCTCATGTTTGTTTAATCATTGTCCAGAATCAGATGTGGCCGAAGTTGATGGCATGTTACATGCTGGTGGCATAAGTCTGTCCCCACTTGGACAAATGGATCGTGATATTAGAGAGGGACGGTTAAGTTCAGCCCTGACCGCTAGTACAAACACTGTTGGCTTACCCCTGCAGCCTGCTACTACTCATAGGTAAGACAGTATTATAATATTTTTGGCCTCTCATTCAGTTTGTCTTCAATTTCCTGAAACGTTTTGTTTGATGCACTAGACACAGTAGCTACCGTTACTCTACTATTGATTCTTCGTGGAGTGTTGAGCCAGATCGATCGAGTAGAAGAGAAGTTGTTCAGAATGGTAAGTGCAAGCTTGTGATTCTGTGTTTCCTCTTATTTTTGGACAATTGTTTTTCACTTGTGAATTTCTATAGGTGCTGGAGTGGGATCCAATTACTGGAACTCATCTGCTAGGCAAGAAATACCAAGTCCTAGTAGTTCTCGGTACTCAAGTTCCCGTTATCCATCTGGTGTTCCAGTAGAAATGGAGGATAGTATGAGACCAGCAAGTCAACGATGGAAGAGAGATAGGTGAGTTTTCGTACTGCTCACATGTTACTGGATTTTGTGTCACAGAATATTTAATTTCACTTTTTCTTTCATTTTGGCCACTAGGTCAATGATGGGGATGTCAAGATTTGGTAGTCTAGACCGGAGAAGAGCTGGAGCAGCAAACGTTGGAAGTGGAAATTCAAATTCAAATTCCAACAATGTAGATGAAGCAGAAACTGGTGTACCTGCTCTATTGCCCAGTCAGACATACCCAGAACACAGTCTTGGGCACAGTCTAGTTAGGACACAGTCTCTTGGCAGTGTTGAAGCCACAAGACCTAGAAACCTACAAACTGACAGAGATCCATCTAGAGGTATATTGAATTGTTTACACTTGCCTTTAAACGTGGATAGATGCAAAATCTTACTTTGTTTTTTGTTCTTTTTCCTTTTGCAGATGGATCACAAACTATTGATCGTAAACCAAAGGAAAAGGAGTGGTATGAAACATCTCTGGATGTTGCCCCTATTCTGTCTCCTCAAGGATCACAGGGGGACCACACTCCTCAGAGTCAACACAGTCACCCTCCCCTTCAGGCATCTCTCTCCCACCCCCCGCCCCACTCCCACATGTACCAGTCTCACCCTCAGCTTCATCACGCTCCACACCAGTCTCCGCCTCTGCCCATGCCTCTCTCTCAGTCCCACTCCCATTCACATCTCGCCCCGGCTCCTGGCCCGGCTCACGCCTCTGCCCACCACAACCACCACCCCCACGGTGTGAGCCAGCCTCCCTTCCCGCCGTCCATCCCTCAGTCGCAGTCTCACCCTCAGCTGCACATGCAGGGCCAGCACAACGCTCACGCGTCCGCGCCCCCCCACCCTCAGCTGCACCCGAAGCTGAGCGCGACCCACTCCGTGTCGCACCTGACGGTGCACATACCGCCGCCGAAGCCACCCCCGCCGCCCCCTCACCCTCACCAGTACCCCTCCAACTCTGCCTCGTCTCAACCCCCCGCCATCCCCCCGCACGCCCCCGCGCCGTCGGCTGCCCCGCCACTGCCCCCTCACCCCTCGTCCCACTCCCCCGCTCACGCCCACGCGCACCACCACTCCCCCCAGCTGCCCCCCCAGCTGCCCCCCCAGCTGCCTCCACACCACTCCCACGCGCTCGCACGCCCGCCCCACGTGCCGCCACACGCACCGCACGGCCACCCCCCACCGCTGCCCCCGTCCGGTGCGCCTGCCTCTGCCTCTGTCCCTGCCCACGCCCCCATCTCGCCCAAATCAGATGATGGTCCGCTGTCTCCGCCACCCCACGTGCCCTTGGAGTCACCAAAGAACCACATGGTTGTCCAGGCAGGATCGTGGCAGCCTTATCGTGAGGTAGGTGTTTGTGGCAGTATTTACAGTCTTTAAAGTGCGATTTAAAAAATTACTCCCTGAAAATAACTGGGCAATTAATTTCTACTCCAGGTTACAAAACCATTTGAAATGTCGGACTTTTACAAATACAGTACAAAGTTCCGTAAGCAGATGCAGCCTCTACCAAATTCAGTGGCACCACTTTCTCCAGATGGCGCACCGCAGTGCCCTCAGTCACCTCAGCAACAAAAAGGTGTTTACACACCTCTACAACCGCTTACTTGTCAGCCTATCGAACCACAGTGCCCCATGTAAGTAACAAACCTTTTGATCTGTTTCCAGATATCAAAACTTGTCTTGTGCTATAGTTTTAGTGACTCACTAATTTGTCTTTCAGGCGTCCCTCTGGTGGAGCGGCTGATTCCAGTTTTGGTAGTCCAGCTGCCAATTCCGAATCTTTAGCTGATGCGTTCTCCAATGAGATGCTTGCGTGGTTCCAAGATCAGAGAGCGCCTCAAGCTGCCGTCCCCGTCCCTGTGCCCGTGGCCGTCTCCGCGGCAGCAGCTCCTCCCACGGGACCCCCGCCACGATCAGCTACCCTAGTGTAGGCGGAAATCTGGTCTGGTGTTCTTTAAGTGTAAAATGCAACCAGTTACCTGCCTCATTACAATGCCAGTACTTATTTGTACTTACAAATTAGCTTTTGTAAGTAATCAAGAAGATCCAAGTTGAGAGAACTTAGTGAAATGAAGCAATTTGAACTGGTTGGATTTTTTACTTGGCTGTGTACTATTTCTCTTTTTGTTAAGTAAGAGACATGCTAACATGAAGTCAGTTCTTCCAAAAGGCTGGACATGTAAATGTAGAAACAATATGACAGAATGTTCCTTTTATCAGAATTGTATAAAAAATTAATGTTAAATGTTGTCGGCTAATATAGTTTCGTCACTCACAGATGTGTTTAATAATTTTTTTAAAACTTTTTTTTTTACAATTGTTTATGAGACTAATACTCAAAACCAACGTACTTTCAATGACCAATTTGTTCGATGCTCTCTTGTTACTCATTATTCCCAACTTACAAGCATATCCTAATTGTTATCTACTTGATTGGTAAGCAACTGTTTCTTCTTGATATGTGTTAAGGAAAATGTTGTCACCTCAGAATTATATTGACTTGCTCTGAGGTGGCTCTCTGGAACGTTTGTGTTATAATTTTAAGAATACAAAGTGCAATTAAAACCTTGTGATTGTTAAAAATTCCTTTTTATTTTAAAGATTGAAAAGTAAATCTTTGTTCAATATTGTTTTGTTTCTTCTAATTTTCTGATACACTTTTAGTCCTGTAATGATATTTAAGTGGTCTTAAGTATTCTCAAAGATCTCCAGAAACTAACCATATTTTTGCATAAATGATATGTTTTTGACAAAAAAAAATTGTATTATATTTTTTTAGGACTTCCTTGTATTTTTGGAGATGTGTACTTGTCTTTTATATTTTCCTTTTTGAAATGTGTATCTTTTGTACGGATTTTCCTTAAGTATAGAAACGCCCAGTGCCTTAAGTTCTGTACCATCTAGTTACGGTACAAACTGTAATTTTTAAACTCATGAACCTAGCTGTGAGCGACTGACACAAATTCCAAGAAACATTCATGTCTTCAGTGTCTGCTTTTGCAGGATCATTGTAGAACATGGGTGCTCTCTGGAATCCATTTTAATGCATTTTCTGCTATAGACTTTTCATTCATTCTCTGTAATGATACTCCCTGTTGAAGACTGGTATCTATTTGCTATCACCCTTCCCTTAGTTCTCTCTACTCTGAAGTATTGAGTAGCCAGTTCAATGCCTTGTACATTTGTTATATTTAATACTTATTAAAGTGGTGTTTTATCTTCGTGTGAAACCAGGTTACATCTATGAGGCTGTAGGTTTAGGCGTTACAAGATTCTTTGAGTCTAGGGTTGAATACAAGAACCAATTGAATCTAATTTGTCACAGCTAGTGCCTTAAATGAACAATGCTCTGATCGTGTTATCAAGCACCAGTTATCATAAATTACCTTCTATTTTTTATCTTGTTTGCTTGTTCGACATATGATGTGGGTTACGCCAAACCAATTTACATCATTACTTTGTGATACTGCGAGCCTTGATTATAAAAATATGTTGTTTTCTCTATGCCGTCAACTATTGCTGCAAGTTTTCTTTGAGTATTTTTTCTGTCAACTTAGAGGCATATTTATATCCATCTGGAACTTGTTTGAGAGATATATATGTATTGTGTTTCTGGGTCAAATTACCACCCAACACCTAAACTGATGCTTAGAGATTTTTTCTAGCTAAAACTAGTATCTCAGATCCCAACTACGGCAGGCTGCCCGGCTGACTAAGGCACACCTTGTTCTCTCTAAGGCAGTTATTATGTGTGACAGTTTTAAAGTACAAAATGTTCATTTTGGTTCTATAGTCACTATTTTTGTCCCCCTCGGATGTTACGTTGTACCAGCTCCAAATTTGTACATACTTATCAGACCAAATTCCATTTTCAGTGCTGGAGTTGGTGCACTTAAGTTTCTTGTTTGTTTTATAAATGAAATAAACCAGAAGTGTGAGTTAAATTACTGTTAGTCATTTTATACTCCCCCCACAATGCACCACATTCTACTTGAAATAGCGTACACGCGCTCCACAGTGTTGAGGCATGGCAATGATTCTGGCAGCAAGTGTATAGTTTTGCACAGAACAAACGAGGAGAGTGGCAGTAATAAACATACTCTTATTCAGTCCACATGACATGGAAAATAGTTTTAATTCCATATAGACAGCAATGTATAACAACTCAGGATATCACCAAGGAAAGACTGACACCTTCGGAAAAGGTTTGAATAAAGTTGTTTCGAAACACTGTATATTGTCTATCACTTGAAATATTGTTTTGAAATCATGACTTTAAATTTTTCTAACAGCAGCTTATTTTATACTGATGCAGATAGATTTTTAGAAGTACGTACAATTATTTAAGCAATCAAAGATGATGAAGTTTGATATCCATAGAATTGTAATTTACCTTTTTTAAAATCTACTAATAGACTATGCAACACAGCCATAGCTGCATTGTATGTAACACTTTGGGGCTTATATGGATTATTTTAGAATAAAGTGTACACACAGTATCACTAGGCAATAGTAATCTTCAGAATACTAGGCGCTGGAATGGTATGCATATAAGACTTCAGAGGAATTTCATAACTGATTATTAATGGTTGAAAGCATACCGCATGCTGTACAGTAGTATTTACATAACATACGAGTCTTCTTCAGGGTAACTGTTACAACAGCTTACGTTTCAGGACAGCACAGTGCAATGATAAGGCACTGATCCAAATAGGAAATTTAACAGCTGCATTTAAACTGGATTGAAACAAAGAGAACAAAAACGAGACGACTATATGGCAGGAAAATGTGACTGATTAGTTGATTGGAAGCCACTGCGGACTGCAGTGAAGGCATCAGGCCTCAATTGTACATACATACTGCCAATGCCAAATATACCTCAACATATAATTTCACATCAAATAATTACTTATAGTAATTTGCATTTAACTTTATTTGTAATGAATAATATAACATAGTTAGAAATATGATACACAAGAGGAAAGGGGGACATGGGGATTGTGGGAGGGGGAGGCAGTAGGCAGGAATAGAGAAGGGGTTGGAGGAGGTAGGGTAGTGGGCGAATCATTATCTACAGCAACACAGCTCAGTACATTGGACAACACAGTTTGGGACTGTCCTACCAGCACTGTCATATGAAACTGATACACAGCATAATAATAAAGAGAAAAAAAAAGAAAAAAAAACATCCCAATGACTGTATGTCAAACAATGGTAAAACAAATTATACATTAAAATCACAAATTTGATATACTATGTGAACAAAGAATGGAAACAATTTCACAGAACAGAATATAGAATGTAGGGGCCATTCTTCAGGCACACCATTTGTTACATAAGAAAAAAAATAAACAATCAAAATATTTCACAACATAGAGGAAACAACAACCAACAAAACTAGGTTTCGGTGCAGATAGCACTCAAGAGAACTCAAAAAATAGGTCACAGCACTAGCTTATCCTTCACTTGCAAACAATGATGATGTTATGAGAGTTTTGCTATGAAAAAGAGTGACTTGCAGCAGGACACACATAAATGAAGATTATAAGTTACACTTAAACAATGGTCATTGGTGGGATTTAAGACCAATTTTTAGAAAGTCCATCAAATCAATATAAGTTGACTATATAACCCTCACATAACTAATAATGAAAGCATCCAAGGGATGGAGCTCTCACTAGAAGTTGATACTTTGCTAAACTAGAAAGGCCATGGTGGTGACCTTGTGTAACATAATGTCTATTCCTTACATGTAGATTACAATACAAATCAAGCAAGTAAAGTCTACAGTAACATGACAAGGAAAAAGCCCGTAAAACTTTACAAGTACTAAGGACAATGGAATTTGATAAAATTTCTTAGGCAGTCTGGAGATAAGTCGAAAAGGGCTTTCTCTATTCACTAATCGCATGTACAGTACCGTCCGTAAGGGAAGGGCCGAGGCTGGGCCGTGGCCGGAGTCGGGGTCGGGGTCAGGGTCAGGTCGGGGCCGCAGCCTGCTCAGGCGACGACGGGTTCGGGGGGGCTGATATCACACAGGGGCTCAGTGTCCATGGCCTCGGAGCTCTTGCCGGCGGGCTGCGTCTCCGACTTGGCGGTCCAGTGCTGGGGGCCGGGCTGCGAGCCGCCGTACGGTGAGTGCCGGGCCTCGCGCCGCAGCCGCCGCCTCTCCCGCCGCTCCTCCATCACCAGTCGCAGGCGCTCCACCTTCCCGCGCGTGGCCTGGTTCACTGCATCGTCTGAAAGAGGGGCGGGCAAAAGCTTTAGTGTGAGGGCGCGGGCAGCAGCGGCGTCACAGCAGGCGAGCCCCACTCACCTGAGGTCTGGGCAGGCGATGACCGAGTGTCCGTCGCTTCCCCTGAGATGGTTGTACTACTGCTGCCGCTACCGCTACTACTACTACTACTACTTGAGGTGCTTGACGAGTTGGGTTCTAGGACGAAGTTGCTCTGCTGCAGGCCCTGGTAGGTGCGCCGGTACTGCGGCGTCGCGCACAGCAGGTCATTCAGGATGTGTATCACGGTGCTAATGTCCCGCTTCGGCCGCCCGAAACGGTCTTGTAAGGCTGGGTTTAACGTCCCTGCAGACAGAGAGGAGAAGGGGTCAGTCAGTGGCTGGCCGCGTGCCGGGGTCGGCGTGGCGTGGCGTGGGGCGGCGTGGCGTGGGGCGGCGTGGCGCGGCGTGTCGCGGCGCGCGCGTACCTGAGAATGTACCCGAGTAAACTCCTTTGCCGTGGTTGTGCATACTCTCTATGATGGCCCCCTGGCGGCGACGCGCAGCGGCCGTGTCCTGCAACAGAAGAAAAGGGCCGTGAGTCAAAACTGCAACTGGCACAAGGAGGAAAACGGGGCGGAACGGGGGCGGAGGCCGAGCCGGCCGACCACACGACGGCGCCTGCCGGGTAGGCAGCCACGGCTCCCGGCACGCACGCCCGTCGTGCGGGTCGGCCTACCCGGGCGATCGCAGGCGCTCCGCGTCCGCTGGGAGCGAGGCGAGGGGCGGCTGGTCTGCTGCTGCGGTGCCGAGACGGCCAAGATGCCTGCCGTAGGATGGCCGGCCGCGCCAAGACGGAAGGGGAGAGAGAGAGAGAGAGAGAGAGAGAGAGAGAGAGAGAGAGAGAGAGAAAGAGAGAGAGAGAGAGATATGACAGAGCGACGAAGAGGGGCAGGGCCGGAGCTGGCTGCGAGCTTAGTGAACGAGGACAAGGGGGCCGCGAGAAAGGGATGGGTAAGGGGGGGGGGGAGCACAGAGGGCATTGCCAGGCATTGCTCACGGCTGCAGCGGCAGCGCCGCGCCGCACCGCAGGCGGGCAGCCTAGCAGGGGCCGTGCCGTGCCGCCCAGGGGCCCAGGCCTGGCCAGGCCACACCGGCAGCCGGGCCGGGCCGGGCCGGGCCGGGGCGGGGTCTCAGGACCATCGACCTTGAGTCGAGCCGAGCAGAGCCGAGTCGAGAGAGCGCCCCGTGGCGTGCGCGGTACGGTGCCGGGCCAGTGCTGCTGGGCCCGTGGCCTGGGCCGCCCTGTCCTGCCCCCGTCCTCAGAGACGGGATGCTCTCCTCCCCCCCCCCCCCCCCCGCCCTCCTGATCCCTCCATCGCCGCTCTCTCTCCCTCTCTCTCTCTTTCTCCTGCTCGGGGACCTGCTGGGGGGGGACCTAGAGCTGCAGCGAGATCGACGAACCTTCGCCCGTCCGCCGCGCACGCGGCCACTGCACGACACAATAAGCGGCACGCGTATGAAGGCTTCATCGGCAGGGCGGTGTTGCTTGCGAAAAAATCCCCACCCCCCACACACACAAATTGGGGGGGGGGGGGGTGTTAAGATTGTGCCTACCTCCGCCTGCCTTACTACTAGGCAAACTGGCCGGTGGGAGGTGCTCCGCGTTACACCCACGGGACGGGGGAGGAAGGAATGCGGAACAGTGAACCGCCACACGGATGGCGGCGGCGGCGTCATCGGGGTGGCTCTCCGCACGGCTCCAAAGCCCTCAGTGATCGATGTGCACCGCCGCCGCCGCCGCCGCCGCCGCCGCCCCCAGAGCGTGCGTCGAGCAAGCCTAGCGTGCACGTGCAGGCCACGGCCGCGGCGGCGGGCGTGCGGAGGCCCCGGCCATGTACATCGATCCCGCACCAACGACGACGAGGCCGCCCACGCCGTGGCCAACGCCGCCGTGTCGGCGGTGGTGGTGGATGTGGCGGTGCTGAGGTCGAACAAGGGCCAGAGCAGCAAGCGGCGGATCACACGGCACGGCCGGCCGGCCGGGAGCTGCCCCCGCCCCCTCTCTCTCTCTCTCTCTCTCTCTCTCTCTCTGAGTGACTTGACCACCACCAGGCGCAGCAGCCCGTCACATGTACACAGCATACTGCTGCACCGTCACCATCGAGAGGCCGTTGCCATGGTGGGAGTAGGGGGGGGGGGGGGGGTAACTTGCCACGAACAGGCAACCCGTGCGACCAAAACCCTCTGGAACGGATAACCCGGATACAAAACACCGCTCACCGCGAGCCCGCCCGCGGGTTTGTTTTTTTTTAACAAAAAGCCACCAGATTCGCAAAAATGATAAGACTCTAAGAACTCTGCCGCCGCCCTCCACAGCGTGTATAAATAGAGCCGACTCGCATTAACCTTTCCAGCAGATATGAAACACAGCGGCGGCGGCAGCGGCGGCGGTGCGACATTGGCGGCACAAGGCCACGCCGAGCGCAACGACGCCGCCCGCCCTGCACTGCACCGCTCCTAAGCACCTCGTTTAAGTAGACGTTGTTTTTATTATTTCCTCCCCTTTAAAAAAAAACGAGAAACGGGGTAAGCGGGCCGAAATTTGACCACATCGCGGGAGAAGAGAGAGAGAGAAGGGGGGGGGGGGGGGGGTAGGAAGGGTGGGAGAGAGGGAGGGCGAGAGAGAGAGAGAGGGGGGGGGAGGGAGGGAGGGAGAGAGAGAGAGAGGGGTCGATCCCTGGGCAGGGCCAGCAGGGCCCCAGCCTGTGCCTGTACCGTTCTGCCTCCCGCGGCGGGGCGGGTCGGGTCGGTCTTTGCGCACTGCGCCTCGAAGAGCCGCGACCCGCCCGCCCACCACTTCCTTCCCTCACGCGCCCCGTCCCGCCTCGCCTCGCCCCGCCGGTGTCGGGGGTGTGGTGGCAGCAGTGCACGAGGCCCAGGCCCGGCCTCCCTGTCGCCGTGTCAAACTCGATCACAAAGAGAGGCGTGCGCCGTCGGCGTCGCCTCTCGGACCTACCTACCTCCCTACCGGGGCGGGACGGGGAAGAGGAAGCGTGGAGCGAGGCGAGAGGTGGCCGCGCCGAGCCGCGTTCGGATCCTGGCAGGTCCCGGGTCCAGGTCCGCGCCCCGCCCCGCCCCGCCCCACCCCGCCCCTCACACCCCCTTCTCCTCGCCATCCCATCCCCATCTCGCCGCTGTGGCTCCGCTGTGGCTCCGCTCCGCTCGCGATCCGGTCGATAAGGGAAAGGACGCCGGCGTCGGGTCTGGCCGGGTCTGGCGTCGTTAGCGTCCCAGCCGGGCCCGGCCCAGCCCATCCCCTACGCCTGCTGACGCCCGGCCCATCCCCCCGTTCACCGCGTTCACCAGCCCGCCTCAGCCCCCCCCCCCCCCACGGGAATTTCGGGGGGCGACGGGCACACAGAAGGGGAAGAGGGCACCGCCGGAGGGCGAGTAGAACTTAAACAACTCGCGGGAAAAAAAATTTCCCTCGTGGTAGCTTCCGAAAATATCGAATCGGAACAGTTCTACTACTTTCCTCTCGCGACCGCGCTCCGGGGGCCGTTCGGAGTCCGGCGGGAACAGGGAGGGCAGCAAGCCGGCGAGCAGAACTGCTGTCGCCCAGAGCAGCCAGCAAGCACGCTTCCAAAACGCCCCGCGCGGCAGGGGAGGAGGCGAGCCCACAGGCAAGTATTCGCCTCCTCGCGCACCCGAAGCTGGACAGGGTACCACTACAGTGCATGCACAGCTAGCCACGGCGTCGCTTACCTCTTCTTCTCTGTTGGTGAGGACCTCGGACGACAGCTGCTTGAGGGTCTGCATGAGGTTCCTGGAGGCCTCGGCGAGGGCGCGCGTGTGCACCCGCGTCTCCGGCCGCATGAAGGAGCAGCGCGACGCCTCGCACGTGCACGCCGAGGTGCTGTCCTCGGGGCACGGCATCGTCTGCACGCCCTTGGTGTTGGACGAGTTGGTCGACGGCGAGGTCGACGACGACGCCCCCGTCGAGGAGGGCATGGGGGAGGTGGACCTAGAAGTGTGCGCGGGCGTGGAGCACGCCGAGGTGCACGTCGAGGCGTTGGCCGTCTCGGGGTGGAACGTGGCGGGCCGGATCAGCACCTTGCGGGTGACCGGCGAGGAGCTCTGCTTGGGGGAGGCGGGACAGGAGGCGGGGGAGGGGCACGAGGACGAGGATGACGAGCTACTGCTGCCCTTATCACTTTTCAACTCCTCACTGGTCCGATAGCTCGGGTCGATGGCCCGGAGCAGGTTCGTCCTTGCGGTATCACTGACACTGGTGCACCCCGACGCGGAGGCCTGCACGGCCTGGGTGGCCGAGTCCACGAGCTGCGACAGCAGCGCCTCGCACGCGTGCGCGCTGGGCAGCGACGCCAGCGGGTCCGCCAGCAGCGGGGAGGAGGCCGTCGGCGAGCTGGGCGCCGACGACGCCGAGGACGCCCTCGACGAGGAGGGCGGGGGGTTGGCGGGCGGGCCCATGTCCCCGGGGCCAGACCTGCTGGCCGTGGGTGAGGCCGGGCACGACGAGGCCGTCTTGGTCACCAGGCCGGGGATGACCGCGCTGGCGCGCCGCACCCGGGCGGTGCTCACGGACCGCGTCGAGGGCGTGGATGGCGACGACGACGTGCCCGTCGACGGCGACGTGGAGGTGGCAGACGTCGTGGAGCCCGACGTGGACGCCGACACCGCCCGGCTGGCGGTGGCCGTGGCCGAGGCCGACGACGCCGCCGCCGACGACGACGTGCCCGCCCGGTTCCGCGACGCCTGCGGCGACACGGTGGACAGCTGCAGCTGAATCAGCATCATGTGGTCGCCGAACCGCATCGTCAGGTTGAGCGGCGCCTTGCCCGAGAGGAAGTCGTTAACCTGCAACAAGAACCGGCCGCGTCAGAAACAGAGAAATACAACCCGACCTTATCGGTCATCATCGGGCCGCGTATTAGCGAATTTGCATGAGTATTTTTAGGTCTGTCCGTCGCCTCCAGGGCGTGGCTCGGCACGGCCCGGGTCCCGGCCCTCGCGTCACACCCATGGGGTGGAAACGTCCTGCCCTGCCCGGCCCAGCCCGAGGGCCGGGCCCTACCCCTGCCGCGCCAGTACGCCGGGCCGGGCCTCTCCCGCTCTGCATCGATTCCTAGCCCAGCCCCACGCCGCCGCACAGCGCCGCACAGCGCCACCACGCCCACTCCGCCCCGACGCGTCGCGCCCAGAGCCGTGGCAGTGGCCAGACCCAGCTGGGAGACTGACCAGAGAGACGGGGAGGGAAATGGGGAATGATGCCCATGCTCGTCCTTCAGTCCGCGTGTCTCATCGGAGTGATTCGATTGCATTAAAATGCGGGCGCCGGGGACAAGTTTTCGCCCGTCGCAAAGGAAGCAAGAAGTCGACAGACAAACAGATCGGGAGAGAGTAGGAGAGAGTGGGAGCGAAAGAGATCGGGAGACACCACCCCGCCTCCCCTGTAAATAACTCGGTTCCAAACAAACCAACGAGCAAAGCAGGCGTTGCCGGGGGCGCCCGAGGGAGGGGAAGGGGTGCCGGGGTGCCGGGGTGCGCCGCGACCGCGCCACCCCACAGGGCGCGTGATGCTGGCCGAGGGCCCCGGAGGCCCCGGGGGCTGTGTGCGCAGCCGTGCGCAGCCCGGCGCAGCCCCCGGCGCCGCTTGCTAGCCGACCGCTCCGGCACACCGCACCGCACACAGCTGCGCTCCGCCGCGCACCGGCGGAGCGACAACTTTGACGAGTCGTATTATGTCGAGTTTCCGCCGAGTCACAAACGCACTCCTGTTGGCAGACCGTCCCGCAGCGCAAGGCCGCCGTA